>LPNX010771924.1:0-60038 GCA_001517045.1 Pseudotsuga menziesii | reverse complement strand
GGGGTTTATAGGTATTGGGGGAATATAAAAAGGGGTTTCTGGGGGGTTTTAGTGGGAAATATGTATTGGGAGGGGGGCTCAATAAAAGGATTTTTGTAAGTAATTATCAATGTCTAGTAAAATTAGGGGTATTATTTAATATCCCACGAACGAAGGTGTTATGACTTAGTTTCAATAAGTCAATACCTCGTGGGATACCAATTTTGAAGACCCACCATGAACATTCGGGCTACAAAGAAAGATAAACACTCGATCAAAATTCCTCCCACTATCCGTGGTTGTAGATGTTTTGCTCAGGAAATAATTTGGTAGCTTCATTGGTTTTGGTCTAAAATCCTCATCATGCTCGTAGAAGAGATTTTCTTGCTTTGAGTGTTTGTGTATGTTATTGCAAAACTAGAAGAATAGATAAAACATTGGGGGTAGTGGGAGTAGACATTAGAATATTTAACCATATTAATGGTTAATGTGGCTAGTGTTAGAAAACATGACCGTATAGCAATAACAGATATACAGTTAAATCATTAAACAAGATGCAAAAAAACATTTAACACATTATAGAGAGACATAGATATAATGTGGTTCACCCAAGAGATGGGATACCTCCACACATAAATTTCCAGTCCTTTTATTAGCGTCTAGAAAGATGAATGGACACAACCTGCAACGGAGAACCTGCAACAACTCCGCCACACTTCCTGTTCACACTCTCGTAGTCTCTCTCACACAATCACAGAGATTGTTTAAAATACAATACAATACAATACCCTAACATACCATGCACAACCATATTACAATGATTTTCTTTTATAGGGGAAATACCATGGGAAATACTACTGTTAACCCAATACCATGGGTCTGTAATGTTGGTTTATTGGTCAATACTGAGAGGGGGGGTGAATCAGTATTGTTATCTTTTTACTAATTTAACCACTTATTAAATCTATCATTAAATACACATAACAACAAGAATAGTACACATAACACAATTTTAACGTGGAAGCCCAATAGGGTAAACCACCAATACATCATATTACTGCAAAATTGTTATTTACAAATAGTTTTTCTTGCTCCTATAGACAAGGATGGTATTACACCCTATTTACCAATACCAACTGGAAGGAGGCTACAACTCCCTGGTTTATCAGCTATGACTTAAAGGATGCTACAACACCCTATTTACCAATGCCAATTGGAAGGAGGCTTCGACCCCCTGGTTTATCAGCTACGACTGAAAGGATGCTTCAACACCCTATTTACTAATGCCAATTGGAAGCAGGCTACAACCCCCTGTCTTATCAGCTACAACTAAAAGGAGGCAACAACCCCCTGCATGCATGTTGCCTGCCCTAGAGTCACCCTGCCACCCTGATATGTTTCTCACAATTTCTCTCCCACTGAATTCTGTCACACCCACTGGTCTCTGATTTTGATCATACAATTTGAACTGCAAAGTCATTTTCCTTCTTACTCAGGCTGTTGCTTAAATACTTCTTAGCGTTTAAGCTTCTTTCAATAGTTTCGACTCTTCAAACTGAACAAACACACATCTCACTTTTGCGCCCTTTCAGATTTGAATATGACACCTTCTAGAACGTCCTTTCACGTTCTTCCATTGATCCCACACCTCAAAAATTGTTTCCGCAGCTTGGAAACTATTTTCACACCTTTTTCCAACGTTTGTAGGTGCTTCCTCACTGCCAAACTTCTTTCCGCACGATAAATTTCCCGATCCAATTAGATTCGTTGATCCTTTCTCTAAGTCAATCCAAATCATCGATCTAACCATCAATTTTCACCTCAAAATCACCTTTCCACACCAAGATTTTGTTTCAATGATTTCCCACCATTGATCTTCGTCGAGCATTTTCCTGACCGTCGATCTGTTTTCACGGAACTAACTTTAGCCCTTCAATATTTCTAGATTGCAGGATGCGGGATGCGGGTTGCGAGATGCGAAAGTGTAACATTTTGACTTTCCGCAAGCTCCTTTCTGCACTTATTCTTCCGCACTGTTGATCTTTTGTGGAATCTTTCCTAACCTTCGATCTTCTAGATTGCAGGTTGCGGGTGCATAAAATGGTTAAACGTTACTTCCGTAATTTCCTTTCCACATTTTTCTTCTACACCGTCGATCTCTTTTAGCGGAACTAATCTCAACTGTCCGATCTTGATCTTTTGAAGAACTTTGGATTTTTCGCCTAATTGTCGGAATTAATCCTTAACCGACGGATCTAGTGTGGGACCAATGCCCACCGTTCGATCTTGATCTTTTTCAGAATCTTTAGCCCTTCCACCTAATTTATGTAAACTTGATCTTCACCTAAATCTAGTGTAGGTCGCTCCTTGGCTGTCCATTCTAGAACTAATGTGGATCTGTATTCTGTCTTAGAGAATTATACAAAAACTGATCCTCATTCATCCGATCTCATACAGATAACTATGCCACCTCATCATTGTGCCATGTCATCACTACCTTTGTCTATGCCACCTCATCATTGTGTCATTTTGTCTTTACTTTGGCTTATGCTGCGTTAACTCTGCCATGGTATATTTTGCTTATCCTTTGAAATTCATAAGTAACGTTGCCATCATATCCACTGGTTATTCCTGTGTCATTCGTGAACACCTTTGACATCAATGATAACTTATATACTCAACAATCTCCCCCTTTGGCATTGATGGTAGCCTCTAAACATTTTCCCCCTTTGACAACAATGACAAAGAATAACCTGTTATGCCAATGCTGCACCTATTTTGATATAGAATTTCCTGTCTCTTTTCTTTTTGATAACTCCTCCTGTCATCATATCTCCCCTTTAAATGCACTTGGTTACTTAACCAATGTATTATCATTTATCTTAACATTTCCTATTGTTGAATGATAGCTTAACTACTAGATCCATGGACTCCCCCTGTCACTGTACTTCTTCTCCTTTGTCAACATTTTGTGACAGAGTCTACACTCAGTATTTTTTCAACACTCTTCCATTTTCTGTTCTAGGATACATGTTTCATTTTTTTTAAATCTCTGTTCCTACTGCCATATCTAATGGTCTATTCTTCCTGTAAGTTGACTGGCTTTCGCTTTTACTAGAATTCCTTAAGCCTGTGTATTTAGATCTTTATATAAAAACCTAGCATATACTGTTGGATTCTTTTGGATTTTAGTTCTATATTATCAACTGTCTAGAGACCCATAACTTCAGATCCTCAACACAAAGATTACTTCAATTTATTACATAGTTTCTCTAGTCTCACTATCTTAGACACAAAACTTATAACCTCAACATTTTCCTTTGTCAATACTGAACTCATCCTACCACCTTATCAATAGACTGAATTTATTATTTCTTTTAGACTTGAGTTTTCTTCTACTGTCAACAATTTGTAGGTGTCATGACTTTAAATACTAAGTGAACATAATCATCTTTATCTTCTATTTGATTGCAGACATCATGGTCTTCATGACTCTCATATTTTGTTGTTCTCACGTTACTTCATACTTTTCCTTATGTCCTCCATACACCAAACTTGATCACCCATCATCTTTGAAGAAGATAGCTTTTAATATACTTCAACATTAGATACCAATTGGAATTTTCTGACTTTAACTCCCCTTGAGTATAATATCCCTTATAATGTCATTTTCAGGGTTTTCTTTAAATCATGACAGACCTTTTTAGAAAATTATCCCATAGTCATCACTACATCCTTATTCAGCACCTTCATCTTTATCGGTGTATTCTTCTTCATCACTAAGTAGCTTTCTCTCATGATGAGTGCCATTTTTATTTATGACCTCATTCATTAGAGAAAATTTCAACTCAAAATGGGCCTCCTAAGAAAAATAGTAAAATAATAAGTAAAATAATAAAATAATATTAATTAATTTTGGAGGAAGAAAAGAAAAAAAACTACTTTTTTTGTTCGTATTTTCGACATATCTCCCTGTGATTTTACTCAAGTTTCGATCGAGGCAGCTCATTGGATGCGAAATTAAATTCCGCATCCAACAAGTACCCACACGACATTCTTTTAACGGACCCCTCTACCCCAAAAACAATAAATACCTTAAAATACGTGATGATGACATCATCATCACATTTTTTAAGGTATTTATTGTTTTTGGGGTAGTCATCATCACGTTTTTTAAGGTATTTATTGTTTTTGGGGTAGCGGGGTCTGTCAAAAGAATGCCAAGTGGGTACTCGTTGGATGCGGAATTTAATTTCGCATCCAAGGAGCTCTCCCGATTGAAACTTGAGTAAAAACACAGGGAGATATGTCGAAGATACGAACAAAAAAGAGTAGTTTTTTTATGATACCTATCCCCAAATTTATATTAAAAAATTGTTCAAGAACTGTACGGTATTTCAAATTTAAAGCAATTTCATTGGCTAATACATGATGACATGGAATTTGAATTAAGATTAAAATGCCCATTTTGAGTTGAAATTTCCTCTAATGATTCTCAACATCAACTACTAAGACTTCATTAATGACTGGAAGTTGTGTTTCTTCTGACGCTTCTAATTCTTTCATCCACACCTTTTCAGGAGGTGCACTATTTACTTGTCCTTCACCATGCTCTGCGTTGGTATCCTATTCCCTTTTCATCCTTTGATTTTCTCCCCTGACTCTACAGTCAGCCACCTTGTGACCAAACTTATGACAATAATGACAATAACCATGGAATTTTTCTTTTTCTGCAGGAGGTCTTTGGTCTCTCTATTTCCTAACTGCCATTTTCTTCCACTGTCTCTGAACTTGTACTGGAGCATCACATTTTAGTTTACAATTCCTAGCCAAGTGTCCAAATTTATTACATTTGTAACACTATATCAAACCTTTGGAGAAGTCCAAATGGGTTATGATTCCTTGCCTTCAGCTTTTTAATTGCATCCTTCTTGTACTCATGAACTTTTTCATAAGCCTTGCATTTCAAGGCTTTATGCCCAAACTTATTACAAGAATAACAATGACCTAGAAAGATTTTTTGATTTCTATTTATTACTTGTCTCTTGAGCTCCTCATGAGTTCTCTCTTTGTCATGAAAAGATAAAACATATCATTTGCACTTTTCCTTTTTAACAGGACTCTTTAGTACTTCAACATAACTCTTTGTGCTTCCTCTCTGATTAGTGAGTGGGACACTCTCTGGCTTCTTTTCTTTAACGAACCCCAAGCCAGACCTATCACTTGATGGTCTTTGGCTACTCAGAATGTCATCCAGAATCCTTGAGTTATTCTCAAACTTTGATTTAATGTATTTTTCATCAACTCCTTCTCTAAGTTGAGTAATTTCTTTCTCAAGTTTTTCAGAATCTTGAATTCTCTTCCTGAGCAAAACTTCTAGGTCTTCTTCACTCTTCTTGGCCTCTTGAAGTTGGTTTCTCAAATCAGTAATAATATTATTTGTCTCTTCTTGGTATTTCAAAACTTTGTTTCTTTTCCTACATCTTTCAATTTCATCTACAACATCTAGATATTCCGCTTCTATGTCCACTTTTGATTCCTCATTTGAATTTGTTGTTCCTATAAATACGATTTCTTTATCTTCCGAAAGAGATAATTTGAGGTCAAAAATGGGCCTCAAAAGGACCAAAATGTACTATAAAAATCAACCAATTACATTCTAGTAGATGACATCATCTCCCATGGTTGAGGTGGCATTGCATGAGTTAAGAATGCTTATTTGTTACATTTTCTATGGTGAATGAAAACCCATAGTTAACCAAGGTAGTGGTACAAGTACTTTTAAGTCATAAAGTGAAGTACTCATAATAAAAGTCATTTCACACTTTCTCACAAAATAATATTATTGTTATTTTCAAGTAAAGTACTCACAATTCACTTTCTCATAAAATAATATTATTGTTATTTTCAAGTAAAGTACTCACAATTCACTTTCTCATAAAATAATATTATTGTCATTTTCAAGTAAAGTACTCATAATTCATAAAATTGTCTTCTCAAATTTTTTATTATCATTTTCATGTTTTTTAATTTTAAATTATACATTCACTCAATTGTATTTAATATCATAATGTCAAACTAATATCTATCTATCTATCTATCTATCTCTCTTTATATACAATCTTGTACTTTTAAAATAAATTAAATTCATGAATGATATTTATATGAAAAAAATATGTTAGTTATGCATATAAATTAAATTCATTTTTGTATAATTTTATTTACAAGTTCAAGACAAATAAATGCTAAAGGACAATAAATTTTTGGGAATTTACAATGAATCTTAGTCACATAATTGTAGAGTTATTTTATTAATTTTATTTATAGTCAATTTAGAAAAGTAACTCAACTATGGTTATTTATATTGTACATAAAAAATAGTGTAGGAGGTGAGTTGTCATATATACCTACCCCATAATACCCCTAACTCATAATATTTTAATATATCTTATATTTTTGTAGTATATCTCTTAGGAGGCCCATTTTTTACCTCAAATTCTCTCTAATGACTCATCTCCTCATCTTCACTTTCTTCCTTGGAATATAATTTCTTCATTTTTTCTTTAAATTTCATCTTACCCTTATGACAACAAGATTCTTCATGGTCACTCTCCTCTTGTTTTGGGTAGGAACACTTATGAGAAAAATGTCCAATCCTTCCACAGTTAAAACATTTCAAAGGTAGCTTACCTTTGTATTTCCTAGTGCCTTTCTTAAGTTTACTTACAAAGAGGGATTCCTCATCATTTAGATTCTCTGAATGATTTTTGGAAGAGACTTTAAACACTGCTTCTTTCTTTGAGGTTTCATTTAGTCTAGTTCTCATCTCATACGCAGTGAGAATTCCATGTAGCTCATCTATTGTCACTGTTTTAAAGTCATCTCGTTCCTCTATGGTGGAAACCTTTGAGTCATATCTCATTGGTAATGTTCTTAGTATCTTGCTTACCACTTCTTTTTCTTTCAATTTTCCTCCATGACCTCTAATAGCATTAACCACCTCATCTACACGAAGAAGTATTCCACAATATTCCCTTCTTCTCTCATTTTGAGGCTTTCAAATTGACCTTTATATGTCTATAGTTTGGATTCTTTGACCTTAGATGCTCCTTCGTAGATAATCTTCAACTTATCCCAAGCTTGTTTGGCAGAACTGCATTGCATAACCTTAGTAAACACAGTGTTTGTTAATCCACTCAAGATTGCATTTAGGGCTTTGGCGTTTCCTTCATATTCACCTAGTTCAACTGTGTCTGAAGGGTATAGGTTTCCTATGTTATGTTCTTTTTCAGTTGCTTCCCCGAACCTTCAATCCCAGGGACATCAAATGACACCTCATTCTTACACTCCAGTATGCATAGTTTTCTCCTGTAAATAATGGAGGTCTCTTAGTGGCCAAGCCTTCTTATTGATTCATAGTGGTTATATAAAGGATCTACCTTCCAGTGGTTAAACTGTGCTGAAAGAACCTGCTCTGATACCAATTGTTGGTTTATTGGTCAATACTGAGAGGGGGGGGGTGAATCAGTATTGTTATCTTTTTACTAATTTAACCACTTATTAAATCTATCATTAAATAAACATAACAACAAGAATGCACAAAACAAAATTTTAATGTGAAAGCC
This sequence comes from Pseudotsuga menziesii, assembly GCA_001517045.1. Lineage (NCBI taxonomy): Eukaryota > Viridiplantae > Streptophyta > Pinopsida > Pinales > Pinaceae > Pseudotsuga > Pseudotsuga menziesii. Next base: position 52,434 of record LPNX010771924.1, on the reverse strand, counting down.
CAATAGGGTAAACCACCAATACGTCCTATTATTGCAAAAATGTTATTTACAAATAGTTTTTCCTGCTCCTACAGACAAGGATGGTATTACACCCTCTTTACCAATACCGATTGGAAGGAGTCTACGACCCCCTGGTTTATCAGCTACGACTGAAAGGATGCCACAACACCCTATTTACCAATGTCAATTGGAAGAAGGCTTCGACCCCCTGGTTTATCAGCTACGAATGAAAGGATGCTTCAACACCCTATTTACCAATGCCAATTGGAAGGACGACACAACCCCCTGGCTTATCATCTACAACTGAAAGGAGTCAACAACCCCATGCAGGCCCGTTGCCTGCCCTAGCATCACCCTGCTACCCTGATATGTTTCTCACGATTTCTCTCCCATTGAATTCTATCACACCCACTGGTCTCTGATTCTGATCATACAATTTAAACTGCAAAGTCGTTTTCCTTCTTACTCAGGTCGCTGCTTAAATCCTTCTCAACGTTTAAGCTTCTTTCAACAGTTGCGTCTCTTCAAACCAAACAAACACACATTTCACTGTTGCGCCTTTTCAGATCTAAATATCACACCTTCCAAAATGTCCTTTCACATTCTTCCATTGATCCTGCACCTCAAAAATTGTTTCCGTAGCTTGTAAACTATTTCTGCACCTCTGTCCAATGTTTCCAGGTGCTTCCGCACTACGAAACTTTTTTTCGTAGGATCAATTTCCTGATCCAATCAGAGTTGTTTATCCTTTCTCTACGTCAATTCGGACCGTCGATCTAACCATCGATATCCGCCTCAAAATCGCCTTTCCACACTAAGATTCTGTTTCAGTGATTTCCCACCGTTGATCTTCGTTGAGTGTTTTGCTAACCGTCAATCTGTTTTAGCGGAACTAACTTCAGCCATCCAATCTTTCTAGATTACGGGATGCGGGATGCGGGTCGTGGAAGCGTAACATTTCAACTTTCCGCAAACTCCTTTCCGCATTTATTCTTTCGCACCGTCGATATTTTGTGGAGTCTTTCCTGACCTTCAATCTTCTAGATTGCGGGTTGCGGGTGCATAAAATGGTTAAACGTTACTTCCGCATTTTCCTTTTGCACCATCGATCTCTTTTAACGGAACTAATGTCACCCGTCCGATCTTGATGTTTTGCGAAACTTTGGATTTTCTGCCTAATTGTCAGAATTAATCTTTAACTAGCGGATCTAGTGCGGGACCAATTCCCACCGTTCGATCTTGATCTTTTTCAGAATCTTTAGCATTTCCACCTAATTTATGTAAACTTGATCTTCACTGTCAGATCTAGTGCAGGTCCCTCCCTGATCGTCCATTCTAGAACTAATGCAGATTTGCATTTTGTCTTTGCGGATTATACAAAAAATGATCCTCATTCATCGGATCTCATGCAAATAACTATGCTGCCTCATCATTGTGCCATGTCATCACTACCTTTGTCTATGCCACCTCATCATCGTGCCATTTTGTCTTTACTTTGACTTATGTTGCCTTAACTCTGCCATGGTATCTTTTGCTTATTGTTTGAAATTCATAAGCAACTTTGCCATCATATCCACTAGTTATTCCTTTGCCATTCATGAACACCTTTGACATCAATGACAACTTATATACTCAACATGCAAAACTGTTGGTCAACAAACATCCCAAAAAAAATTCTCATGGGTTTCGCCCCTGAAACCCCTTTTCTCGGGAGTGCTACATGCGAACCCCCGTATCTCGGGGGCGTTATCCCCAAACCCCCTTTTTCGGGGCACTTCCCCAAACCCCAAAATTGGGGAACAAGTGTACAGTAAACCTGGGGTACAAACACAATTGAATAACATATCTGAATTTGGAAGATCAAGCTCCACAACCAACAACTAGGAATATGATCTTGGGTAATTTTGAAAACTTAGATATTTTGAGTGGTGGTTTTTAAACCTAATCCTATCATAAAATAGTAAAAATCACACAAACAAACCCTAGCATGGCTTCTCACTGCCATAATTACAAACAACAAAGTCCTACATCTTAAATAGCTAGCTCACTACATCTACAACATGCCAAAATCCCTGACATATCCATATCCAGTGTTCTGACTCTCAGCTTCATATAGAGTTGGCTTACAACAAACATGATGAGGGAAAACATACATTATTCACTACATAGGCTTTTAGCTTCTTCAAGGCAAGTGTGGAAAGCCATAGCCATATCCATATCCAGACTTCTGATTCTATGCTTCATATAAATACAGAAAAGAAACCTAGAAATCCCACATGTCTTTCATGAAAATCACCGAAAGAAAGCACAACTTCCTCTATTATTCAGAGACTAAAAGCAGAGAAAGCAACGATGGAAAACCATCTACTAAGACAGCTAGTAACACTGAAACAGTAACTGCCAGAATGCTGATGCCCATGCTCAGCTTAATTGGACGGACTGAGACTTGGAGGACTAGTTGGGTTCAGTGTTCATGATCGTCTCGTTTAAGCCAACTGCGGCTACATTAAAGGTCTTGCTAAAGTCTGGTAATTGTTTTGTTAAAATTAGAAATAAACAATTAAAAAATTATGTCATAATTGGTAGTTAGAGCATGAATATTAATAAACAGTTTTATAATATTTAACTTGTAAATTATAGGTCTTGCTAAAGTCTGGTAATTATTTGTCAAAATTAGAAATAAACAATTAAAAAACTATAATATATTATGTGATAATTGATACTTAGAGCATGAATATTAATAAACAGTTTTATAATACTTAACTTGTAACTTATGATATATATATTTGTATAAATTTAAATAACCAATCAAAATCTACATCTAAGCTGTAGGAATGAATTTCTTCCATGTGTGTAGGTGTGAAATTATATTGTTTTTACTTAACCGTCTTAACGCTAATTTCTAGACAGAGCTCATGGGAATTAAAAAAAAAAATCCCATACTTTCAAAGTTTGCAGGGTTTAAAAGGAATTTTCTACCACATATAGAGTTTAACAAGATGTAGTGAACTCTGAAAATAATATATAAAACAGTTAGGTTTGTAAAGCATTTATTACTCAGCGACCTCCAGTGACTTACGACCATTTGAAAAATAGTTTGCTCAAATCATAGCATTGTGAATGCCTCTGTTATTCACCAGTGCAATATTTGACCTTAGAACTATTTCTGTGAAATCTAGATATGTATCTAGCCCTAGAGTTTCATCTAAATCTGAGGTTTAATCACACACAAATATGAAAAAGTTAGATAAATCATTTTATATCTATCCATCTAAATCTGAGTTTAATTACACACAAACATGAAAAGTTAGATAATAAATCCTAGTTTTAATCACACATAAATATGAAAAGTTACATTAGAGAGAATTTGAGGTCAAAAATGGGCCTCAAAAAGACCAAAATGTACTNAGTAGTGTAGGAGGTGAGTTGTCATATATACCTACCCCATAAAACCCCTAACTCATAATATTTTAATATATCTTATATTTTTGTAGTACATCTCTTAGGTAGGAGATCCATTTTTACCTGAAATTCTCTCTAATGGATAAATCATTCTATCTCAATCCGAGTTGTAGAGTACGCCTTTACATTTTTATTTTATTTTATGACTCTCCCAGGTTTGAAGATAAATATTGCCGAGGGTTTCTAGATTGTAACTGTGCATTTGATTACTCTTATAACCTAAACATGTACTCCTATTTTGAACATGGATTTTCTGATTTTCTTCTTTATTGGTGACAAAACTTTAACACCACATTGCACATGAAATTCAATTTGAATAACACAATATGAGTTTGCAGCGATAGAATTATTAAAAACAGGAAGATCTCATTCAACAGGTGATATAATGATTTAATGACTAATAAAAAGATTTTCTGCTTACATATAAGTATATCCGTGCCTTTAGATGTTTCACAGTGCAATGATGTATATATCCTGATGTATAGTTATAGAACTTATATCTGGTCACAACACCATCTGCTTCATACTTGTACTTATGTTTCTTAGGGCCATACAGAACAGCACTGGATCCAGGCTCAGATGGCGTGATCCATGAGACAATAACAGCTTTACCAGCATGGTCTCCTTGAGTGATATGAACCTGGAAAACCAAAAACCAATCATGGCAGGCAAAATCAGAACCATGCAGCATAGAAACAGCAGTTGTTTCTTCACCAAACAAAAGTAAAAACCATTTACTGTCAATCAATCCAAATTAAGAAAGAAAAAGAAGAAACATCAGCATTACCTGTTGAGGAGCATTGTACCCTGGGGGGACCTGGAAAGCATCGCTGCTTAGAGGCATATCCACAGATGCCTGAAGCCTGCGTACATATCTGCTGGTAATTCCAGCTTCAGTTGATAGACAGGCATTCAACCCCACCCATAAAAATGCCGCCATGAATAAGTGCTGTTTCATTGCAGGTGCTGTTCCTTCCATTTTGCAGCCCAAACAAAACACTCCACGGTCTGTCAAATTTATCTGTGGATCTCTGTTTATTATTTGTCTTCTTATTCTTGATGTATTACTTGACTGGCAGAAGTATTCTAAAAGCATATACTCATGTATATAGGGATCCTTAACAAGAACGCGGCGACACGGAAGGTACCCACTGATTTTATTGGCTCTCTCAGTTTTTTTTTTGTGTTCTACTAATTGAATATGGTTCAGAATCATTATTGGCTTTCACATTTTTGGATTTAATATGGTTCAGAATCCTAATCAGATCATAACATACAGGATGAGGACAAGCCATCATATTTAGTGGGTCCTTACACTTCGTTGACCTTAATTATGTAATTGTCATTCAAATTTCTTTATTTCCATCTTATAAGCATTCCGTGCAATACGCCGAGGCAGGCATATATATTCTCGAATCGTTAGACATATTTAATTTAAATTGTCGATGTTAAAATGATGTTGATCTTCATTGATATCGATATTATCTCGATAATCGATATTATTTGAGATTTTAAATTAAGAACCAACCAGATTAACTCGAATGCAACAGGTATGCATTCTTTATATTCTTTTTATGTTTAAAAATGTATTTTTATTAAGATTTAAATAAATTCCATTTAAGTTAAATTTAAAATATTAGTTTATTATTATTATTATTAAATAGGATTTGTTTTATATTTATATAATTAATTAGTATAATTAAGTGGATAGAGGTTTTTATTTGAGATTAGTCAATCGTGAGCTATCCATGCTCAGCTACATGTTACCACCCATAATTGATAAATGGATAACCAACCGTTCATGGCATATAACTAAAAGAATGTGAGATAAAAAGAAAAATAATATAAAAAACAATTGATAATTGATAAATGGATGACAAGAAGAATGTTGGTGATAACATGTAGCTAGGCATGGATAAATCACACTTGAACCAGTTTACCTAGAAGAATAGTGATCCAGCCACAAACTATGTGGGTGTGCTAGTGTTTATTTTATATCATAAATGAATTACTATAACTATATGGTAATTAGTTTAATGTTTAATAGCTTTTGTTTAACAATTAATAAAAATAAAATAAAAAATAACTTGTAGCTATGCATGACTAATTGGTAGTTGATGTATGAATAACTCATAGACCAACACAACCACAAATAAATTGGTCCCCACTTAGTTTTGTGAAGATGACTTGTTGTTATACAAAGGCTATACATTAAACTAATTACTAGATCGTTATAGTTATTCATTTATGGTATAACATAAACACTAACACAACCACAACTAAAGTGGTAGGTGAACGTCCATAGGCCCAGTGAGCCACTTAGTTTTATAGAGATTACTTGCCCTTTAAACAAAGGCTAAACATTAAACTATTTACAGATGGTTAAAGTTATCCATTTATGATATGACATAAACATTAAACTACTTATAGAAGGTTAAAGTTATCCATTTATGATATAACTTAAACATTAAACTAATTAATATAAACATAAAACAAATACTATTAAAAAAAATAAATCATTATTATTAACCCTTTAACTAAAACTTATTTAAATCTGAATCAAAATACATTTAAGCATAAATCTTGTTGATCGGCTAAAAAACCCAAAATCTAAGATAATATCTAAAAGCATTAAAATAACTAATATAAATATAAAACAAAACACTATTTAATAATTAAAAAAACTTATATGAAAAGCAAAAAAAACCAAAAGCTGATATGTGATTTTTTTTTTTTTAACAGAAGCGTTTATATTATATTGATAGGATCAGCAAAGATGTTGTAAAGAGAATAGATTACATCAATCTACCTTATCACTGCACCTCCAGACAGTCAACCTACAAAATACTAAGGCGGAATTTCAATGCTTACATCCAGATTAACAATAAGCTCATTAAGTCCTACAACAATAGACTTATTGGCTGGGAGATCCGCCTCTACATTAATCTCCCTAAGAATATGAAAGAAATTAATCTTCCTGAACATTTTGGACAAAGATCTAATCCTCTTAATCAACCTTGTTGTTCATTGATTTTTTCCCTTTCTTCCTCCGTTCAACGCTTGGATAATAAACCTGGAATCACCAAATACCAATACCTCTTCCACTTCTTTCTTCTTCAGCTGCTTGAGCCCTTGCCAAAGCCCATAAGCCTCGGCCATATTATTGGAGCTGTAACCAATGTTCTAGTAGTATTCTATCTCGACTTTTCCTCCCGGTTCCAGAATAATTCCTCCTCCTCCTGCTCGGCCGGGATTCCCTTTGGAGGCTCCATCAAAGAACAATTTTAAGATTTTCCTTTCTCTTAACCAATTCTTGAATTGGGACTTATCCATCTTGATCTCCCAATCTTATGAGTTTTTAGCATTCATAGAATTTGCGTCCCTAATATTGAGGCTTTGCATCCAATTGTTTTTAGTATCGGTCAACTTTTCTTTATTATTTGGAATCTTGGAGATACTGACCACCTCCCCGAGTAAGGCATTTGCTTTAGCAGCAATCTTCCATGCTGGCTGAAACTTGTCTTGGAATATTCTATGGTTCCTCTCATTCCAAATACACCAACAAATTATTTTCGGAAGTTTCATCCAGCATGCTTTCAATCCATTTTTTTTCCGGAGCTCTCCTTGATAGAGTTTATCCCAATTGAGAATGCAGGTCTGGATGTGATCCGGTAATTGTAATCCATCTCCCCAATGCTTCAGCACCTCCTTCCAGACAGAGATAGCAAAAGGGCACTTTAGAAAAAGATGACTGATATTCTCGGCATCTACAGCACAGAGAGGGCAGCGAAATGGGCCTGCAATCCCTCTCTTCTCCAGGTTCTCACCAGTAAGCACTCTCCCATGCATTAGAGTCCAAGAAAACATCTCAATTTTCGACACTGTCCTGCAATTCCATAAGTAATTCCAGATTTCTGGATTTTCGGGCACGTTATAGTTGGCAGAAAAACTCTGATATCCCTCTGCCGCAGTGTATCAGCTGATCTCAGCCCCCATCCACGCTTGTCTTTTATGGTTTTTTTCAACGGTGCCAGCCCAGATAAATGAAATAACAACATGTTTTTTTCATTATTTAATTCATCATGGCACTTCGGCAGCGTCCAGGCTACCCAACGTGCTGAATCATCATTCTCCCATTCAGAAATGTCCCAGAGTGTGTTAATTCCCTGCGCTGTCATCCAATTTTGCAGACGAGGTAGCTTAGGAGGGGTCTGTCCCTGGATCACATCTTGCCAGATTCGAATTCGTTTCCCACTACCAGGGATCCAGTGCAAATCAGAGGTGAAGAATGGCATCACCTTCTTGCAGATTTTCGTTGTGGAGGATCCCTTCTTAATCGCAGGCTCTCCATCGAGGCATCTCAATCTTGGACCGTGAAAGTATTTGCGTTTTAAAACACAGCTGCTCCAGGATGGTTTGGGCACCAGCATATTCCATAGCAACTTGGCTCCGATAGCCAAATTTTGAATTTTTAAATCTCTTATGTGAAGACCTCCCTCATACCATGGCTGTTTGATAGTATTCTAGCTTACCAAGGCAAAAAAATTTCCTCCCCCATTATTTCCTCCCTGCCAGAGAAAGTTTCTCATCAATCTTTCAATCTGGTTGGTAATTTGTGGCGGAGCAAGTAATAATGAGCATTGGTATAGTAGATCGTTGTTCAAGACAGCTTTGATGAGCACTACCTTCCCAACCAGGTTGAGCCAGACCGCCCCCCATCCCATGATTTTCTTTTTGATTTTTTCCACTATAGGGAGCCAAGCTGTGGTCTTGGTTTTGGATTTGAAAATAGGCACCCCAAGATAGTTGAAGGAGTCCCAGTTGACAACTCCTTCCATGTTAAGAACCCGGGTAATATCTAGCATTTCCCTTGGGTTTATGTTCCATCCATAGATCTGGCTTTTCCTGAAGTTGATTTTGCTATCGGAGGCTTGACAGTAACAGTGCATTTCATTCTTGAACCAGCGAGCTATGATCTGACTGGCTCCTCCAAGTAGGATAGTGTCATCCATGAATTGCATGTGATTGATATCTTTAGTGCCTCTTGCCATCCTATTTCTTGAAAGCTCCTGATCTTGCCTGGCTAATTCCAGTTGAAAACTTAGAATTGATGTCTGGATGGCGTACAACAGAGGGGATAGCGGGCATCCTTGCCTCAGACCTTGGGTAGCTTGGAAGAAGGGATAACGGAGCTATCCAAGGCTGGCTGATACAGGCCTTGACCCAAGAGATAAATTCTGGAGCGAATCCGAATCTCCTCATTACTTGAAGGAGAAATGGGTGGCTGACTTTGTCAAAGGCATTTGCCAGGTTGAGTTTCACCACCATTTCTTTGTCTTCATTCTTCGTACTAGATTGGATGGCCTCTTGAACTAAAATAATATTGTCCCAAATCTTTCGGCCTTTCACAAATCCACCTTGATTTTCTGGGATAAGGTGAGGGAGAATATATTTTAATCTACTGGTAATTATCTTTGTAATGATTTTATATCCTATATTACACAAGGATATAGGTTAGAACCTGTCGAAAGAATTAGCTTCCTTCTCTTTGGGTATCAGAGCCAGGAAGGCTGAATTAGTGCTGCCCCCAATTTCGCTACAGGATTGGGATTTCTTGATCATTTTGAAGAGATCTTTTTTAATGATATTCTAGCATATTTTAATAAAATTAACGTTGTAGCCATCAGGCCTAGGCGCTCTTTCCTCCTCCATACTGTCAACGGCCAGTTTAATTTCCTCCATCGTGATTGGTTGCTTCAGAGACTCATTATCTTTGTAATTAACAGCACTGGGAATTAGTTGGAGCAGATCGGCGTCTTCAGTGACAAGCTGGGCCGTGAAGAGATCTTTGAAGTGCCTGGTCGCTTCTTCTTTTATTTCTTCAAAATTGATGATAAGCCTATCGTGAGCCTGGATCTCTTGGAAGAAATTGACATATTTTCTTGCCTCCGCCTGTTTGCGGTAGAAGCCAGTATTTCTATCACCGTCTTTCAGCTATTTGCAGCGAGCTTTTTGCATCCACCACTCATATTCGTGTCTACAGGCAGTGTGGAGTTCCAACTGCAGTTTGATCTCAGTTTGGATGTCTGAATTGACCACTATTCTGTCCTCCATGCTGGCCTGGTGTGTTTCCAGCGCAAGGGCAGCTTGAGTTTTTTTGAGGTTGGGCTCGATGGGATCGATTTGGCCCAACCTTTAAGAGCTTTCTTGAGCCTCCTTAATTTCTCCTCCCAAAAGTAGAAAGGGGATCCAGAGACCGGGGGAGACCAAGCCTCTACTATAATCTTTAGGAATTCGGGGTGATTGGCCCACAGAGGATTAAATTTGAAAGGAATAGGGCCCAGATTTTTATCCTTCTTCATCTCAAGGAGTACAGGCTTATGGTTCGATCCTCCAAACGGTAAAATTTTGGATGAAAGATTCAGGCCAAGGAGAAGGAAGGAGTCCTAATCCAGGAAACGATCTAGCCTGGCAGCAATGTGCCCTGGCCCAGTCCTTTTATTATTCCAAGTAAACTTTCCTAACGAAGGTTTAATATCCATGAGATCCCATTCTAACATGGTCTCATCAACAATATCTCTGATGGGGTCTCTAATTCGAGAGCCCCCTCTTTTGCCATCTTGGCTGAGAGTGACATTGAGATCTCCAACAATAATTACATTTCCTAGCAAATTGCTTCTTTCCTCCTAGAGAAGATTCCAGCAATTTCTTTTTTCAGCATATGAGTTGGGTGCATATAGATTGAAGATTCTTACCAGGATGTTTGAGATAATATGCCTCAGCAGGGTGAGGATCCAATGAGGACTGTACTTGATGGCCACAGCCTCGAATTTCTTGTCATCCCAGAGAGTTCCAATGCCTTCGGATGCGCCCCTTGAACTAATAGCAGCTTTACCTCTTTTTTTCCAAAATTTCTGACTTACATGGAGAAATGCAGCTTCCTCCATCTTGGTCTCCTGGATTAGAAAGATGTCCGGTTGGTGAAGAGAGATTAAATCTAACATAGATTCTTCTTTGCTTTTGCTACCGAGACCTCTGTAGTTCCAGGGGAGGACCTTCATTACTTACTTTTGGAGGTTGTGGGCATCCTTTTCTGGGCATGCCCTTGCTAGCGAGTATTTCTCGTATTCTTTAGCAGTTTTTCCAGGGTTTACTGGGATCCTTGCAGCTTATCCTTATAGGTCGTCTGTTCCCTTACTTCTTTTTTGGATTTCCTTCCTTTGGTTTTGGTTTTTCTTGGGGTAGTCAGTTCTATTTCCCCTTCTTCCTCTTCTTCCTCTTTTGATTCAGTGTCTTCCTCCGACTTCTCCATGCTTTCTCCTTCTTTGGTCGTTGTTGTACCTTCATCTTGATCTTTCCCTTGCTGGTCTGATAAGGTTACTTATGGCTCCTTGCTAACATCATTACTGGATTTCTCTTCATCATCATTGGTTTCATTCCTTACATCATTGATTTCTTAAATCTTGGAGATTTCCTGAGATCCTTCAATAGGGATGACTATGGCTTCTTTAGAGGCCACTCCGGCTTGGGTTTTAGACTTAGCTCTGTTTACCCTTTGCCATCCCTCCACTTTATCTTGCTAGGTTTCTGGCTTTTTGGGGCAGTTACAGATGAAATGCCCGTATTCTTGGCAGCCTTTGCACTTGAAAGGTAGTTGTTCGTAGTCTAGCTTTTAGAAATGGGACCAGTTTCCCATGGTAAGTTTTGTAGCCTCTGGCAATCCTGCTTCAAGATCCACCTCAACGCATATGCGGGCGTAGGCATATTGGTCCTTCAGGCTAGCCATGTCTATGTATTTTCCCAAGACGGACCCTATAGCCTCGAGAGATTTAGGGTTCCAGCAGTGCATGGGGAGATTTGGAAGTCTGACCCAAACTGACATTGCTTTGGGGTGTTAGCCTCAGGATCGAATGTCGGAGTCCACCCATTAAGATATAGTTCCTGTGGCCCCATGAAGTAGGGCCCATTTCTGAAAATTAGGTCTTTGTCCTCCTTGGATTCGAAATCAAACAGAAAGTAGCCCCTTCCTATGGAGTAAGATGCAACTTTTTTAGATATTAGAGGACTCCAGTTCCTTTGAACCCAACTGTCCGTAGTTTTTGGTGAGGGCCAGAGCCCTGTAAATTGCCCGATCAGAGCTCGATCTGCCAGGGATAGAGCTACCCTCATGGTTTCTTCTGGAGGAAGGGCTACCTCCGGCACATCTTCAATACGCTTGACAAACTTTGGCGGGGACTTTTTTCCTGATCTCTTAGTCTGATAATCTATTAGCCGCTCAAAGGCCTCAGATCGCAGATCTGAGGGCGAGCCCATCGAATTGCCACACCAAAAGTCCAATCTAGACACTCAGCACATGGTTTACCCAATCAAACAGCCAGCCAGGATTATGGATGCCCACGGTGGGCTTGCCCCTCTGCACAGCACCGACTTGCAGCCCCAGCGAACAGCTCGAGGCAGAGGAGGTCGCCGGTCCTCCACAAGATAGCCAACGATCAAGCTCCTAGCCTGCGTGAAATCCAATCCTCAAAAGCTGATATGTGGTTATTAAATCTTAATAAAAATGCATTTTAAACATGACCATAAAATAAATCCTAATTATAAACTTGTTACGGTTTATCTTATTAATCTATTAGAAACACCCCAAAATAAACCTATATAATTGTGTCCTGATAATAATATAAATTATCATTCACATTTCGAAATTTCGTAAAATCCAATCCGTTATTATTTACATTTCTTTATTTCTAATTCTCATTGCTTGAAAAGTCCAATCAAATTTCTTTATTTACGATTATCATGAATCCTTCATGAATCCTTACTGTTATTTCTAACTCTCGTTTCTCGAAAAGTCCAATCAAATTTCTTTATTTACGATTATCATGAATCCTCGAGAAGTCTATTCACATTTATTTTCTTAATATTAATTTTATAATAAAATATTTCATTTTCAATTAAAACTAAAAAATTGATTTTGACCCTTCATTAAGTTTTGTTTTATTCTCAATTATTTAATTTATTTCAAAAATAAATTATTGAAACTTTAAATTATTAATTAAAAAAAAGTTTGGTACATGATTTTATTATTATTTTCTTCAAAGATAATATTTTTTTTCATAAATATATAGAATTTATTATTCCTTTTAAAAAATCAAAGTGACATTGTATATATGTCTTAGCCTCTATCCTTCTTATCACTGATTAATGATTAATTCTTTACAATAAAAAAAATGAGTTTTTTCTAATTGGTAATCAGGTAAGCCTTTCCAAATTTGTACCTTCCTCACAACTCATCCAAATTTGCACCTTCTCCACAACCCATTCAATTTAGTATTTAATCAACCTCTTGATTTTGATAAGAATTAGAGCTTTGAGATGCCCATAAAAAACCTAATAGGATAATTGTCTTTACTTTATGGGAAGCAAAGATTAACAGTATAAAAAGGAAATTTTTATGTTTTAAATCTATATTTTTTGAAGAATTTTTTATATTTTTATCATTTTTTTTAAAATAGCAAAACTTATATAATTTAGTTTTCAATCAATAATGAAGATAATTATACTTGTGGTGAGGTTACCTCCAATGAAATCATATACTTTTCACTACCATTTAGTTTTAATTTCATACATAAACCATATACTACTCCCCATTTACTAAAATTAGATTTAAGTTTGATAATATTTATATTATTATTTAAATAATGTATATTTAAGAAATAGAATGGATTTTAAAAAATACTTGTTTCATTTAAAAGTGATTCATTATCATCATCCTCCTCATCAAATATTGAATATTCTTTAGTCTTAAATGTAAAGGACATATTTTATTGATATTAAATATTCCTCGGTCTTAAATGTAAAGAACCTATTTTATTGAAAATACCTTCATTCACAAGAAGTATTATTAAATGAACCAATACAATATTAAAGACGTTCAAGATTATATTACATCCAATGATACATTATTAGCAACTGCACCAAAAGGTGCAAATATATGTTGATAGATGATCAAATGGAAAGAAAAGGAGTACTAAATCAACAACATATACAAGGTGATGAATACCACGAGAAAACCTAGAATCTCATGGTAAATAAGGAAAAATATAGGTTTCAATATTTTGAATTATAAGGGAGCTAGGTGGTATAGGTTTTCAGGCAAGAAAGGCTTCCTCATGTTAATGAAATTTGACATATACGTTGTCCTTCATTCATGAGAAACATTCGAAGGAAAGGAAAAGATATGTGAAGGTCACACAAGGACTTAAATTTGGAAATGGCAGTGAATGTCAAGCCATGTCGATCACCACTTCCAATTTCTACCATATCCTTCTACAATGCCATGCCCTATGAGTTATGTATTGTTATTCCCCATGCCATCCAAAGGGGAATTTGCCTACAAGACCCCCTTGCTACATGGGGGATAGAAATGCACTTTGGATTTGAAAAGTACCATGACAATTTTTTGTAGTTGATGAAGGAAACAACACCAAATGCCAACAATTTGGCGGGCTTGGAATTTGGTTTGTAGAAAAATGGTAATAACCTTCCCCATTGCTTCATTAAAAAATCTTATTGTGACCCTTAAGCCGCCATGCACAAAAGGAATTTTGCATTTAGCTTGTCATTGTTTGTCTTAGGAATTAGTTACCACTTCCTACGCTCTGCATAACAACAAGCAATCGACATGCCTAGAAATTCTACCATATATTTATTATGCAATGAGATGCAAATGTTAGTTGTTAATAAGTGAATAGAATTATGAAATGATTGTTTCTCTTCATGTGAAAGGAATGAATATGTATTATACATAAGAAGTTTCCAATTTTCCACTCGTAGACGTTGCATTTCTAATGTTGGACTAAGTGATTTTGTAAAGTGACTTGACAAGGGGCGACTACTTATTACCCAAAAATAGTTGCAAGTGTGACCACTATGTTAAAGCTCCACCAAACTTTGTTCCATGTGATGTTCCTTCTTGCATGGAAATATATTTTATAATTGGAAGTTTCTCAAGGTCACCAACAAGGTCAATGGATGCACCAAATGTGGGTTTTCTATGGCCAATAAATTCTTCATTCAAATGGTCATCAATGAGGGAAATCATTTTTGTCCTGATGGAGCTCATCTCATCACTGAGGATGTAATGAACATGCTTAAGTTCTTCTTGAAGAGTTACTAGATATTTTCCCTTTAGAGGATCCATCTCATTGAGTGGTATTTGAAGGCCAACATGTATTTTAGTGCATTATGTTGTAAGTTGCAAAACCAGTTGGAGAAAGGAGAAACTAGGGAGTGATTTGCTGTTGGGGGGAGATAGGAGTAAATGTTTAAGACAACCAATTAAGTATGAATTTATCATGTTTTTAGTACCTTGGCTTATCATTTTAAGCAGAGGGATGTTTAATAATTTTAACAAGACCTCTAAATCCCCGAATATTTGTATTTCCTTGAGACCAATTTTCTTGGCAATTTGACAAGCCATTAGAAGGTTGTAACTCTCTACCTGGTTATTAGAACAATTTCCTAAACCCCAACCGTAGCTATATACTATCACACTGACCGATGAGAAAATTAATCTGTCAGCACCCACAATGCCAGGGTTCCCTTTAGATGCACCGTTGAAAAAAATTGTAGCAACCCCCTTATTCTTCCACCAAAGAGAAAATTTCTCTACAGGAAGTCACACTCGCCAAGAAGGAATTGATATCGGTTTGGAAAAAATTGGAACTCTGTCATTCACACTACACCCCAGCCAGTCTGACAGCTCGTTTGGAATATGGGAATACTGATTCTTGACAGTTTCTGTGATTAGCAATTTAACTTTTGTGGCAACATCAGCTGAAGACCACGTTCTGCCATTGAATACTAGGTCATTTCGTGTCAACCAGACCGACCACCAGACGTTTTTTGGAATGATATGCCATGCATTCAGCCAACCAACATGCTTCCTAATGGAGTTTGGAATCCTATCCTTCCAGGTAGAGAACAGAACCGAGACCGTCATGCAAGAAGGAGATGCAATCTTGAGGTCTTTTAACACCATATTCCACACAAATTGGGTGAACACACAATCCATGAATAAATGATCAGAAGATTCTAAAGCTTCTTTGCATAAACAACAACGGAAAGGACCAAGGAAGCTGCGTCTAACCAGATTCTCACCAGTCAAGACTTTGTGATGCATAAGAAGCCAAGAAAAAAAATTAACCTTTGACAAGCCAAAAGGAGACCAAATCGATTTCCACAACGCAGGGGTTAGCAAGGAAGCTTGAGAAGATTGAATTGTTGAAAATCCATGGCCAATAGAATACACACCAGTTGGACCCCAGCCTCATTTATCCTTCGAGGAGTGATGGACAGGAGCCAAACCCGTCAGAGCAGTTATCAATATTGATTGATCAGGAGTTAACCAATCTAGTATTTCCATAAATTTCCATCCTACCCAATTCCCCACATAGTCCCAATCGCAAGGGTCTGCTAACTGAAGGAATCCTTTATTAGAAATCCATAATTTGATCTTAGAAAGTAGAATGATCGAGGAAAGAGGAGGTTTCCCAAGAATCGAATCATCCCACAGAAAAATACCTTTCCCATTACCTAGAATTCTAAATAGCTGCTGCTGAATTAGTTTTATACTTTTTCGACACAAATTCCATATAGCAGTACATGTTGGAAGATTTTCTGGAATTATAGTTCTCAATGATACACCATTAAGATATTTCATCAAAAAAGGTTTATTGATCGAATGGTTCTTATCAGCAAAGAGCTGCTAGACTAGCTTACCTCCCAAGGCAAGGTTTGTAGATTCAGGGTCTCTGATTTGCAATCCTCCTTCAAATAGAGGTCTTTTAATAGTCTCCCATTTTACTAAATGAATTTTATTTTGGTTACCTTTTCCACCGTTCCAAAGGAAATTCCTGAGAATCTTAGCTATCTACCTTGAGATGGACTTGGGGGCAAATAGCAATGCAGACTGAAAAATAGGAAGAGAAGAGAGTACTGACTTTATCAAGACTAGCTTTTCGGCTTTTGTCAACCAGTGTCCTCCCAAAGAGACAATTTTAGCTTTTAATTTGCTCACTACATCAAGCCAAAGCGAAGGTGGGATAGCACCCAAGGTCAAGGGTAGTCCCAAATATTTGATCTTGGCCCACTGGTCAAATCCAGGGAAGCCCAAAGAATTAGCAATTTGAATCATTTTCATATGATCCACATTCCACCCGTAAACAACACTTTTTTCCTTATTAATCAAGGCTCTTGAGATTTAACAGAACTTTTGAAGAATTCCATTAAAGGCACGCGGAATATTTAACGAAGCCCCACCAAGGAGAAGAGAATCATTAGCAAAGAGCGCATGATTGATGGACTCCACTCCTCTAGAAGCCCTCATACCAGGAATAGCACCGACAGTCATTTCAGCAGTCAGCTTTCTGCTTAAAGCTTCAGCTATCTAAATGTAAAGAAAAGGTGATAAAGGAAACCCTTACCGCAATCCTCTAGAGACTTGAAATTTTTTTGAAGGCCTACCGTTGATCAGGGAAGCAATCCATGGTCTGTTTGTACAAGCTGAAATCAAACTAACAAACTCCACACTAAAACCGAAAGTGAGAAGAACTTAGTAGAGAAAAGAGAGCTTGACACGATCAAATGCATTTTTCATATCAAGATTAATGATCATACCTTTCTCTTTCCTTTGAGAACTAGAATGAATGGCCTCTTACACTTGGATCACATTGTCTATTAAATGTCGTCCTTTAACAAAAACTCCCTGCTGAGGAGAGATTAAAGATCCCAACAAAGGCTTTAGTTTGTTAGCTAAAATTTTAGTGAGGATTTTATAAGAGGCGTTACAAAGTGAAATAGGCCGAAATCTATCAAAGGATGAAGGGTTAACTTCCTTGGGAATTAAGGCTAAAAAGGTAGAGTTGGTACATCCACCAACTTTAGATTTCCTAAGAAAGGAGGAAATCATGCGAAGCAAATCATGTTTTATTAATGGCCAACAAATTCTATAAAAGTGAATGGAAAATCCATCTGGTCTAGGAGCGTTATCTGGCTCCATACCCCAAATAACATCCACTACCTCTTGCTCAGTAAAAGTTTTAATAAGGCCAACATTCGTCTCAGCAGAAATCAAAGATGGAATAAAAGATAAAAAATCATGATTGGCTGCAATGTCTAAAGCGCCATCCTTAGAAAAAAGCTGATGAAAATGTTTGTTGGCAGCCTGTTGAAGATATAATTGACCTTTGATAACTTCTCCCTCACTAGAAAAAAGTTATGATATATGATTATGGGAAATTCTTAAACGGCATTGTCTGTGAAAATAAGCTAAATTTTGATCACCCGCTTGCAGCCATAAGATTCTCGACTTGAGACGCATAATTTCTTCTTCTTGGTGGAAATATTGAAAAGAATTTGCTTGTGTAAGCTTCTCCATTAACAAAATCGGTTTTGAAATTTCAGAATCCTCCACGTTGAACTGAATATCTGCTAGAACTTTCACATTCTCTTTTCTGTTGTTGGTTGGTGTCGGGAGAGGTTTCTTAATCCAAGCTTTCAAAGCATACTTAGTTCTTTTAAATTTTTGCTCCCAAACATAACTGGGAGAGCCATCCACATACTGAGACCAAACATCATTCACAATATCTGAAAAGACATCACGTTCAATCCATAATGGGCTGAATCGAAACAGAATTGGTCCGTAGTCTTCTTCTTCTTTTAGCCCCATGGAAATAGGGCAGTGATCGGAGGAAGTCTTGGGAAAAATTATGGAAGAAATAAGTTTTTTATCTAATAGAGAGCTTTGCACCAAGAAACAATCCAGATGAGCTAGTATGCTCTCTGTTCCAGTCTATTATTGGTCCATGTAAAATGACCCCTCTTTGATTTGAAATCAATAAGATCCCAAGAAAGAAGAATGGACTCCACAAAATCCTGCAGAGGGTCTTTCCCCAACACACCTTTTTTTTCACTAGGATCAAAGATAATATTTAAATCTCCTGCCACGATGATGTTTCGTAGAGAGTTTGTTTCCAGAAAATTAGAGAAAGAGGTCCAACAGTCCTTCTTCTCAACATGGTTTACAAGAACATAAAAATTAAAAAGCCCAATAGAAATCTTACTTGCGATACAAAGAAGCTCGGAATATATCCAATGTAGATAAGTAAAAGAAGAAAGCAGGGTGAATTTATAGCCCGACCACAAAGTTGCTAGGCCCCCATAGGTACCTCGAGCACTGACAACAATACCATTGTCCAATTTCCACTTAGTATTGCTTAAAAATAGAATCGAATCCTTATCAATTTTTGTCTCTTGCAATAAGAGAATACCTGTAAGTTCCATTCTCAAGAGATCTTTCACATCCTTTGATTTTTAAGGATTCCCCAAGCCCCTACAATTCCACGAAGTAATATACATTATTTACCAATGCAAGATGGAATTGCTCCACCCTTTTGAAGTCTATTCCTCTTGCTTCTACCAAAAGACATCTCAATGGTAGCTTGAGATCCCTGTATTTTCAAACGCTTTGCTTCTTCTTCTCTAATCTCTTTACGAGACTTTCTACCACCTGTACTTTTAGAAGATTGCCCAATTGAATCTTCATTAGAGGAGCCATAATCAACCAACGTTTTTTGAAGAATTTCAGCATAAGTAGGAGAGGAAGAAAGTCTTGAAGGGGAATTGGGATTTTCTTGAAGTATTGGAGTAACTGGGATCTCTGAATTCCCAATATTTTCTTTTCTTTCAGTTAATATCACCTCTGGAGGAAGCACCTCACCTTCTTCAAAGGCAAAAGGATTCTAATCTTCCAAAGAACATAAGGAAGCAAATGGATTAGAAGATACTGAATTTCCTACATCTTTCCTCTTCTCACCAAAATTGGCTCTAGTCTCTTTTTGGGGTTCTTTTCCTTTTGATTTGTTAACTTGCTTAGAAGGACCAACTTTCTGAATATGAGTCCATTGCTCAGCCTTCTCAAGAACAGGGGTTTCTTTTGCTTTCTTCTTACAATTCCTAGCAAAATGACCATAACCATGACAATGTCGACATTCGTGCACATGAGTATTGGTATTTGCTTTCTGCCCTGTCAATATATTTCCCTAATTTGTTCCCGATGGTTTCCATGGATTCCGAATTCCAACAATGGAGTGGCATGTGGGGGAGCCCAGACCCAAACCGAAACAGCTGAAGGAACATCCTGAGTAGGATCGAAGTTTGGAGTCCATTTATTCAAATAGAGTCCCTGAGGACCCATAAAATAAGGGCTATTTCTAAAAATGAGGTCTCTATCTTTAGTAGAATCAAATACAAGGACAAAAAGCCCTTTTCCAACCAAGTGATTGCGAATTCCTTCAATTACCAATGGTCTCCAATTACATTGTACCCAACCATCTATTTTCTTAGGAGAAGGCCAGAGTCCAGTGATTTGACTGATTAATCCCCATTCATAAATATTCAAAGCCGTCCAGCAAGGTCTCTCAGCTGAAATTTCTACCAATGGAATATCCACTTTGTTCACAAATTGTTGCGTTAGAGGACTACCCCTCCTCTTACCACTAGATGCCACCAGTATTTTGAAAGCTAGCAATTCCGGAGGAAGGGGGGAGGTTCACCACCAGACTCCATTCAATAGATTCAAATCCCAATTCACCCAAAACCATGCTGACTCCAAGAATATGCTGGATCGAAAAGACTCCAGGATAGAGCAAGGAAAATCAAACAATGCATCAAGCCGTTCAATAGTCTAACCCAAGCAGAACCTTCAGAGCCAAGCACTTTACGAGGTTCCAGGAAGGAAATAGGCCGATATCACCACCAATGAGCCAGAGCACTCTAGCAAGTGATCCACAAGCGACCATGATATCCAGAATCAAGATTCTTTGAGCAAGAAACTCCACGATGGAAGCAAAGAAACCTTCCAACTCCAGATTTCCTCCAGGCTAAGCTGAAATCGAAATCCTTTTCTCTTCAACAAATTGATGTGACGGAGATGAATGATCCTGCAAAAACCCCTCCTAGGCACAAAACCGGAGCCGAAGCTAGATCGAAATCTTCTTAGAGCCAAAATTTTGAATTCTTGGAGTGTCAAACTTGTTATCTGATCGTTAATCTTAGTTGTGTGTGTGTCAAGAATTAGATTGTTTCTCTTGTCAATTTACTATTACCATTCATTTGATGTTACTGATGTTTTAATGCCATTGCCATTTGTTAGATCTTAGCATATTTCCATTGTTGTGTGAATTTGATTCAAGCTTTATAAACCTTTTATTGAATTGTGTGATTTAAGTGAAAATTGATTTCTGGTGAGACTTGATTTATGATTTATGTTCTTGTACTGCACTTCATAATAAGAAACCAATGTTGAAATGGAACTTGTAGCATGCATATACTTTGTCCAATATCTTGAAATAGTCGATGATCTCTAGTTGATAATTAATGACTTAGTAATTTGACTATTTGTAAAAGAACAATTAAATCCACCAACACTTGTTGCTAACAATTGCATACTTCCAAGCAAATAGGTTTGCAAAGAAGTGGCAAAAAAAATTTGGCCTTTCCATAAATCAAGATTATGTTTTTGATGTTTGCAATAATCATGGAAAGTATAAGAAGGAAATATGAGTTCTTATATTTGGTTGGTTACTACTAGGATAATATGTAGAAAGGACTAGGAGAATATAATGCTTTCTGAATTGATAAAGGCCTTACGTTAAATCTCGATAATACTTTGCTAGGTTGCAACTTACGCCTTCCTATGAAGCTTTCACGTGAAGCTTTAGTTCAAGGGGAGACTTTTAGGTCAACTATCAATAGGTGTCAACCAATATGTATATGACAAAGGCACTTTTGCAATTCCAAAACAATCTTTTGACCGATTATGTAAGGTCATAACCCGTAGTGTGAAAGAATGAGTTTAACACAATGTATTGATTTTGTTCAAAATAATTTATTTAAATTCTTAAAGTCAAAACATCCTTTTAATTTATTATGGACAACTAGTTTTATTAAGTGAATAAAAAAATATCTTAGACACAATTAGTATCCTTATTATTTATTGGACTTTTTAGCAATGCAATACATAGTAAACATTGTAAGTTAGAGCATGACGAAACAAAGTGATTATCAAGTTGAAGATAGAGGTGGGGAACATAGAGAAATTGCAAGGAAAAACATGGAGATCAAATTTTTATGCACATTATCATTTATGAATGCAATTATAAGCAACACCAAAATGAATATACTCTTTAAACAAGTCAAATTTCTATAGTAAGGAAAAACGTGGAAATATATGTTTTATGCGCACAAACATATCAACAAAGTCATAAATAACACCAAAATGAATGTACACTTTATTTATAGAAATTTATATAAAAGACTTTGTTGTTCTAAACTCAACATTGATATGTCATACATAAAGACTTATAAAGGATGGCCATATTTCTTTCTCACATCTCTTGTATTTGAGGAAATAATTGTAAAGTTATTTATATAATATGGTTCAAAGCAACCTATCCAAAACTTCTTACGCATTGAAGATTTGTTACATTAATACTTGTGCAAATAATCTCCAATTGTTCACATGTGTTTATATTAATCTACACACAAAGCTAGTAACTCCAAAGTGCAATGCAAAAGGCCTAACTTGTAGGTCCGAATGAAATATAACATTGATTTCAAAGATAACAATAGTTTTTTTTATAAATAATTGTGAGTTTAGTAACTCAATAATTTTTAGTAAAATATTCTATAAGAGCCCCAAGAGTTGAGCCAATTAGTCTTGAGCTAGGCATGAGATCTCTCCACCCACAATAGGGGAGGTCACATATTAAGTCTCTTAATCCCCTCGAGGTTAGTCATCATAATTTGGGCCAACGATTTATCACATTCAGCATCCATGAATCATGGGAAGTACTCGAAGAGTTTCCTATAATTTATTCCATTGGAAAAACATAATCTTCTATAAGATAAATTTCTTCAATTTGCATTAATAGTTGACGGAATTATATTCAAGGAACTATTTTAGTTTTATAAGATGAAGTGGATGTACATATTGATTTTCGAAGTGAAGGTGAACTATAATTCTATATATATGTGTGCATGTATTGTGGAAATTGATATTTAATTTAGTGAAATATATTTATATTTTATTGAAGTATTAGGGATTTTGAATATATTTTAAGTATTCTATGTGGCTTATAAGTTTTGGTTTAGTAACTCAAATGGGGCATTGCCAAAAGACTTAAAATCCAAACCCCAATAGACATAAAAGTATGGATTTTAAGTTTACTGTGCGTTTACCGAGTTTGATGGAATTCAAATGCTACATTAAAATTGGTTAGTGTTTATAACGATATCTATAGCATTACTATTTCAGTATAGACATTACGAGGTTTAGTGTCAACAAATAAAAGTAAAATTGCATGATTAGATGTCACCCCTTATTGTACTCACATTGGAGTTGATTTTGTATTCTCTTCGAAGTATTTTTTTTAATCTTGCTAAATAACATTTTGTATTACTACAATTTCCTAGAGGTAAGTCAAAATGAGCGAGAAGCACTAGCAAAAGAGTTGGGTTTTCATTAAATTACAAGGATTAACAATATCAATAAATAAATGTAAATTAGATGATGGATTGTCACACCTTATTTTGAAATATTTTAGAACCATTATTCTCTACTTACTAAATAATATTTTAATCATTACAGTTACATTTATATTACTTCAACGAGAGGTGAGTCAACAAGATGATAAACATTAGTAAAAGTATTAAGTTCTCATAGATGAGACCCATGTTCAAATCCCATTTCTACTAAACATAAAAAATATGGTTTATATTGGCATGTTTTGCACATGATTCAAACATCCAATGTGGCCTTCATCATAATTCTCCTTTATGGAAACAATACAATATGATTTAACCTTTGTCTATAGCATTTGAGAGAAAAAAGAAGCAATCATTGCGTTCATGTGACCACATCTATAAAAGGAATTTTAGCAAAGAATTGGCATGTGATCTACTTATACACAAAACATCAACCTCAAATCAACTTCTAACTATGTAACCATGGATCCTTCTACCTTATTGAAAACTTGCTAAAATATTGCATGTATAAAGGTCAATCCTTGTTGTATTAACATTATGTTTTACATATGTCATTTTCATTTGATTGAACACCGACAATTTTTTTGGCATGTCCATTTTGAGAAAACTTCACAGTCATAGAATTCTTAGATAAGACACCCCCTCTTTTTAAGGTGTATTATCAAGAAGTGAAATCCATACACACACCCCTACAATTCACATACATTATTACAAGGCAACAGACTATATAAACTTTCGATTGAAACACATTTTTGAGTATGTAATCACAGTTACATTTTCCTTCTTTTTGCAAATCACCTAAATATGCACATGCATAGAGCATACTTAATATGGTAACTAATCTAAGAACCACACCATCAAATCACACTTAATTAAATATTGTTATGGCCTCATCGCCATGTTCATTTCAAGCATACCCCACAGTCAGTGACTTCCATGATGCCAAATTTATTTCATGCATTTTATCTAACAATTTGTACTCGCAATATTCCCCAACATGGAAAACAGTTCTAGGAGTGAATATCAACCTCAATGCATTTTCCAATAACATAGTCATGGATCAAGTTACCCATTTCAATTTCTCATGATCAAGTACAAGTGATGAATACGCTAGCAATGGTGAATGGGTTTTAATGCTCGAAAGATGCATTTGATGAAATATTGGAAAGTCCTCAAGGGTATAATCATTCTATGCATGCATTGTAATCATGAAAGTGTAACACCCCTCTATCACATATCTTCAATGGTTTTAGGGGGACATACCCAAGTTATAGTATAGGTGCAAGACACACTCGTGATGGCCATACGAGTGGGTCCTACCCCCGCACAATAGTATTAGATTATGTAGCTTCATATTCCTATAATAATAGTATTTATAGTAAGGGCGTGGGGATTCATAAGAACATAAGTTAAGTTAATTTAATATTATTAAATTAAAGACAGGGTTATTGGAGAAATATAATAAAATAATAAATATTACATATTTATCTAATTAAGGGGATTTTTACATGGGAAAATATTGCATAGAGAACATGTGTCCTAAGAGGAAGAGCTCAGGGAAATATTAAACGAGAGGGAATGAGAGGGGGAAGGGGTCTCTTCTCCTCGTCATTTTGTTCTTGGGGGCTTGGAGGAGATAAGGGTTTTTTGGAGGCAAAGGGATGGTTCTCTATCTTGTTATTGTTGAGTGAGGGTTTCAAGGCTCTCAGTTTGTCACTAGGGGGTTAGTTTGGAGGAGAGTGGTCCCCCACACATGGTTTTCCTAGTTTTTTCAAACTATGGTCAATTTTTTGCTTCTACAATACCTCTATAAGTAGTCCAAAGGTCTTATCTTAGATGCATCTTCTTCCTCATCATGTTGGTTCTTTGACTTGAGTTTCATAGTTTATGTGATAATAATTTGTTTCATTTGTGGTCATTTGTGATATAATTAATCCCCATTTGAAAATTTGTCATAAATATTACCATTACTATTACTATTACTATTATTGTTATGGAGTTGCAATCTTTTTTGGAGTCTTACATATGGTATTAGAGCTAGTTTAAAACCTATGGGCTTCTGTTATCAAGAATAATTGATGAAATTTTTAAAGAAAATTGATGTTTCAACAATAATATAGAGCCAAACACAATACAAATTAAGACACACAGAGACAAAGACATAGAGAGTAAGGCCACTCACTCACCAAGAAAGAAAGGGAGGAATAAATGGAAGCCATTGTGGCATAGTGAGTTGAGTGTATCCTTTCCTTTTCTATTTGAACAAATAGGCCGACTTGATCTCATAACTCCCCCTATGCATTATTTGTGTTATATTTATTGTACCTTGTAATAAATGGAAGCCACCGTGACATAATGATTTGAGTGTATCATTTCCTTTTCTATTTGAACAAATAGGCCTACTTGATCTCATAACTCCTATGCATTATTTGAGTTAGATTTATTGTACCTTGTATTGGATTTATCTCAATGAAGCCTTTGTGTATAAGGACCTCTCTAGCTTGCTCACACTATTTTATCGGTAGATTTTGGTGTATTGTTTTTTTGGTATATTTGTGATTGATTTTTGGTGATTTTTATGCCTTTTAAGTAATTTCTAGCAAACTAGAATCCTAATAATTTCCTACATTGGTTTTTAATTCTTTTCTATTGACTTTCCATGTGCACTATTTTTGTTAATGTTGATTCCCGTACAGAGAACCTGATTGTTTATGTTAGCGTTAAATACAAAAAAATTGTGTCAATGTGTAAATGAGATTAGTCAGTCACTTGTTGGACATTTTTTGCACTTTTGGTGATGAAGTGGCCTTTAAAATGGATTATGGTTGATGATTTACTTATTTTGGATTTTAATAATTCACCACACTTGAGCACAAGAATAACTATCAATGCTTGAAAAATCAAGGGGATTATACATCCCATTATCCTAGCCTACAATAATCTTCCAAGAGGGCACCATAATGAAACTTCAAAGAGCAAATGAACTTCATACCATAACGAAACGGAGTCATCAAGGCTTGGACAAAATAATCCTTCACACTTGTTTCCCTCAAACCCTAGGCAAAACAAGGTATTTACGAATATGTAAGGAACAGGGGCTTCGTCCCTTCATGGAGTCACAATGTGAGCAAATATATCTTCAAGTACTTGCACTCACAAATTTGTCATCTAGGAAAATAATCTTGTGCTTGACAACGATGCCAAAATGTTGGCCCACAAAACATCACCCTAAAGTGAAAGGCTTCACAGGATCCCCCTTTTCCCTCTATCCAAAAGGATAAGTATAAACACCAACTTGCACCCAACCAACATAATTCCAGCCGGGTGGAATGAGCACTACACGAACATGTGAATGTGCAACAAAAGTAAATAAATAGTGATTTAAACCTATCACATACCTCACCCAAATAATCGTCTTGTCATCGCATCCATGAAATCTATATTGCAAGAATATGTTTCAATGTGCCTCTCAATAATGGAATCCAAATTACCAATTGATCACACCAGAATGGGGTGTTTTTACAATGTTAATTATGGGGAGTCAATAACTAATTTGGGCTCATTAATTTCCAAGAAGATTCCTTTGCTCTTGTTGCTCCGGATGGAGAAACCTACATGAATTTGGAAAAGGGGGTGGGATTTTGCAGTATCTCCTTCTCCCACCATAATATTAATTCATTTATACCTACTCATTCAATTTCAAGATGCAAGCACTTCTGTTTCAGTACCCAAATTTCATATATGCTCATGACTAAATATCTTGCAAAGGGAAATAACTAGGATGTCTATGGACAAATGCTAGTGGAACTAGTACTACTAATATAAGCCATGGAATAATCCCATAATGGACATGCTTTTCTTTGATTTTAAGTTCATCTATGTATTGCAAAACAACTTTAATTCTAAGACAATCTTATAGAACTTATACTAGTAGGTTTCTTTGGAGTGCTTTTGAAATAGTTAAAACAATGCAACTTTTAAGTAGTAATTTTGAATTTTGAACTTTAAAGGACTAACTTCTAGAAATCCTCTTTATGTTTCTATTACCATGTTGTACATTGGCCACAACAACTTTTTTAATACAAAGCATAACCATCACATTTTTTTAAACATTCACACAACCATTGAGACATTATGAACAAAATATTCAATGGCTTCTTATTTATTCTCTATACATTTTTACAAAGGGTGAGAAGTACACTTTCAACAAAGAATTTGTGTATTCTTACTCACTAGTGACATTTTGCAAGTTTCTTCGATCATAGATACCCTTCACTCTATGGACAAGTTCTAGATTTGCATCTTCCTCTAATATATGAGCAAACTTTGTCTTTCACTCTTCTATTTTTGTTCTTTCTTCTTCCCAAGCTACATTTTTTCCATCTCTCATTAGTTGTTTTTTCATCAAGCAAGCATTCATTTTCATAATCCTACCTTGGAATTCCAACCATCAAGTGATTCATTTCGCCTTCTTAAGGCCTTTGTTTTTCAAACTGATTGTTGACTTCAAACATTACCAACGATTTACTTTTCAACAAAGTTTGGAGGGTGTATTTCGTATCAACATCTACAAAAGGTCATGTTGGACATGGTGTTGCACACCTATGTTAATTGTTGCAATATTAGGGGTATCACCCTACACTATGAGTGAATAGCACCTATCAATTCTTCTACACAATCTTCCTGGTCCATGCAATTTTCAAGATTCAATAAGTGGCCATAGCATAAAGTTGGTCAAGGTGTTCATGAAAGGAAAGATCACCAACACAATCGGCTTAAAACTCCTCCGCCAAAATGACAAGTGCCTGTGAATTGTCTATTCCATTTCCATTTTAAATATGCCACCTAAGGTATCTATGCATAAATGATGGCTAGGAGTCTACTATTTCATATGTTGAGTAATCCATTCATCTCATCTTATTAGAAACTTCATTTATGATTACAAAAATGTGCGGCCTTTTTATTTGTGTCACAAGGAAAGACTTTATTAGTTATATGGTTATGCGCTAAATGGTTGGTTTTTAACTATGGTAGTTCCACTTTATGGCCAAGTGGTAATTTTTTTGAGTCATATGCACTTACATAGTTATAGAAGCTATTAAGGTATCTTAGTACAGTATGTTTTAGCTTATGACAATTGCAATGCAAACCATTATTTGAGCTTCTTCAAAGAGTAATTTCAATTCTCAATCAGCTTCCCCAACCCACTTGCCAAGTACATCTTCTCCTTTCGCATATAGAAGCTAACCTTATGTCTTGCCTTAATTGTTGCACATCCCAAAGCCCTTGCAATCAATGTTTCCCTGTTCCAAGAGGGACACATAATAAAACACTCCTTAGAGTGGTGATGTGGTAATTGGCAAAGAAATCTGAATATAGAAGATGGGAAAAAACTTTTTTTTAGTACATCAATGTACTCAGAGAGATTTCCAATGTCATCAAAGCCCACTATCTCATCAACCTACAAAGGTTGAATGTCAGATCCACCTTTAGAACTAGTTCTTGTAGTTTGTGCCCCTGCAACTCCTGTACCAATAGAATCACCCTGATGGCCAACACCCAAAAGCTACCACTTTCAAACCCCATGTAGTTGTGCTATCCATGTCCAATCCACCAAAAATCCATGGTTGACCAAAGCTTCTATTTGCACCACGCATCCAAGATCCAACTAGACCTGATCTATCTCATCTACAAGAAGGGAATTATTCAGATAATATATCCTTTGAGCATGATGACGCTTATGAACCCGAGATCCACCTCGTCTCACTTCACGCCCATTTTTGTTCCCATGCCTTGATGTAAAAAAATACAAGGGGGAGAACGCAGTAGTTGTTTCTCTTTTTTTTCATAAGAAAACTGCCACACTTTAGACAGTTTCGAAGAGCATATCACCTTCTCCCTTCTTGTTCTTTACCCTCCTCACTTTATTTATCTTCTCCATCTCTATCATCTTCCTCCTTTGAAGATGATAGGAGGTGCCATTTCTATCATTTCTTCTGTTGGATCGAACTAGACTGTTCATCTTGACAATTGAGGTTCAATAAGTTTGTCTATGCATCCACCAATCACCTGAAGTTTAATACAAGTAATATTGATATTAAAGGTGAGGCTTTATATACCAAGAAATGGGCCACAAAAGCAATAGATACTATAGGAAACACAATTATAAAAAAATAACATACCATCAAATCTGCATCCCCTGTGTTTGTATTATCTGTGGCATAATCTTTTAGATTGACAAAACTTTTCTTTTTCTAGTAGAACGACTAAAGTGATTGTATGTGACTACAATGATTTATAAGTTTGTCATACAAACCATTCAAAAGTTTCTTTGTCAGAGAGCAACAAAGTCTACTAATGTGTTTATTCCAAACCTGTTAGTTCATGTTCTTCACCTGAGTTGATGGAGTTGCAGCTATCTGGAGGAGAATATCTACATTTGCATGACAATTCATTAAGGATGATGCATTGCATGTGATTGAAACATCAAGTACTAAATACATTATGTTGAATGGCAATTCCTTCCATGGACATAACACTAATTCGTAGAATAATATTGTTAACATAATTGCATATCATAGGCATAGTATAATTTGAAGATGAACTGCATACACCTATTCATAATAACAAGAGTCATGTTATTTCCAACCAAGATGCTATGATCCTTTAGTTTCCAATGTATTGAGTTTCCAGGCTTTACAAATTGTCATAAAGTGTAGAAGTGTTGGCGAGATCACGACTCTATTCTGTAATCCTTTTTTCTCAAATTTTATGATTGAATTTGATTTCATAATGCCATTTTATGGGCATCAAAATCTCTATTTTTAATCATTCTCAATTTGTAACAATTTTTTAATAATTCTAGATTTTTCTAATTTTCCTAATAATTAAAAAAAAACAATAATGATTACATAATTGAACTTTGAAATTTAAAGTAGTTGCTCTTTCTTTAATTCTAATAGGATTTCAAAAATATTTTTATTTGTGAAAAGAAAAATGAAGTTTGAACTTTGAGTTATGGGCTTCCATCATATTAAAATAAATTTGAAGTTAAGTTTTTTATTTGTGAAAAGGAAAGTGAAGTTTGAACTTTGACTTATGGGATTAGAACCTATAAAAATAAAGTTTGAAGTTAAGTTTTTTTATTTGTGAAAAGAAAACTCAACTTTGAACTTTGAGTTATTGGATTAAAACATATTAAAATAAATTTGAAGTTAAGTTTTTTATTTGTGAGAAGAAAACTAAACTTTGAACTTTGAGTTTAGTATGTTCTTCAAAATAAGATGTCCATGAAGTCCCACTCTCCCAAAGAGCTTATTGACTATTTAAGCAAACAAAGAAAAATGCATATCGAAATAAACTAGTGAGAAGTCAAAAGTATGTCATATAAACCATGATTTTGGGGTCCTATGTAAATCACTGTGCATTGGAAAAGCCAAAATTCAACTTTGGCTTCTCTATTTCACATTACAACATTAAATCCTACTCAAGTTTGATTCTTTATCTTTGTACTTTTGACATAGAATAATTTTTGCATTGTAGCATATTCTTCCAATGCTTCCAGTTCATATGAATTGTCCTCCATCAAGGGCTTCTTGACTTAAACCTCAAATGGTAAGAAAGTTCCACCTACTTACTGTACAGATTTCAAAGGACGCCAACCTCTGGACCTCCTCATCATCAAAAGGAGATGGCTCCTTTAAACCTTGAACACATTATCTAGGAACCTCCAGTTGAGATATTTCTCTGTTTTTACAGTTCTTGAGAGGGATCCTTTCTTCTCTGGGAATCCTAGCTCTATATCTTTTTACTTCGACCTCAAAAGTTTCATATGATTTTATAGGAGTTGCACTCGCATTCCCACAATGTATTTTTCTAACATACCTAGCAATGCCTTTGATCTATCTATGGTCTCTTATTCGAAAATAAAAATTCTCTTCTCTTCTCTTCTCTATTATTAGAATAATCTAACGAGCAATTTGTTTTCAGATGTCCCATATGTTACGAGATATGATGAAGGTTCCACTTTTTGTCCCAAGACTTTGCAAGGGGGTGGGGTGAGGGGGGAACTCACGCTACCCTGATCAGAGATCCTAGATTTATATGTCCAAGATGCTATTATCCATTGACAAAAGACTTTGAGCAACCTATCCAAACCCCATCAAGCTCATCACCTCCTTTTAGTGTATCTCAACCATTAGAGGCGGCAAGCATCAAACAATCTCGCCAACCTCGAATTCTATTGGTGGAAAATCTATGACACAACAAACCTCCTTCCTCAAGGCCAACATACACTCTATTTTTATGAGATCTTAGAGTCAGACCCCCTCCCACCAAATCCATTTGAACAACCAACCTTCCATCATGAACTTTTTCCCCACAACCTCAAATGTTACAAGAGAGGGATCTTTTTGATCCAAAGCTCCTTCCAGGATCAAACAACCAAGCCCCCTCAACCCCAATTTGTCCCGAAAGGACATCATCAAGTTTTGCATTGGTTCGCTCACAATGATAGATGATGTTAGGGATGTTTCTTCTCTCTCCATAATAGTCATTGCACATCTATATTTGTATTCTAGGCATCCTCTTCTTGCACATCTTTCCTTCCAATTTTGGTCTTATCCTTAAATATTTAGATCACATAGAGTAGATATGTTTTTCCCTTCTCTTGTTTGCTTTACATTGCAATCTAACTTTGTATCGACATTTTTGTAATTAACAGTCATTTATTGAACATTAATAAAATGATCTCATCGTATCTAGTTAAGCTTATGCTTTCATCATTGAATTGAGTTAGAGCTTCACATCTTTTAGGATTTAAACTTTCATCATACTCTGGAAAAACTATTTTCTTTCAAATACTAACTTTTATATCTTTTTATCTAAACTTTTGTTTGTTTGTTTAATGTAAATGTCTTTATTACTACCATAGCTATGGAAGTATACTTTAAAATCCTATTAACCTTTTTCTCAAAAATTTATATACATAAAAATAACATTATCTATAAAAACGCTTGATAGTTACTCATTAGACAATGGTTTACTATTAAAACGTAGTAAAATAAAATTGGCACAAAACAACAAAACTTGATCGTCAATCATTAGACATTGGCCAAAAAAACAAAAAATACTAGAGTGCGATTGGTAGTCAATGTGTCATAAAATCAAAAAGCAAGAGGGAAGTGAGTGCTCCTGTGTGTGACCTGGGCTGGACTTAGAATCTTTTGCGCCACTGGTCGATGTCTGAGCCAATCGTCATCCATGTGTGAGCCACTCGTCGAGGTGGGAGCCAATCGTCCATGTGTGAGATCGACGTGGAATCTTTACGAAGCACGCCATTCGTCGATGAATTGGATAGCCGTTGCAGGATTGAATTCCCGCGGACATTAACGCTGGGCCAACATTTGATTTCGGATTAGAAACATTTGATTTCGAATATGAATTTGAATTCGGAGAAAGAAAGAGCACAGGGCAAGTTCTGGAGTTCTTTCATTTCATTGCATTTCATTCGTTGTGTTGTGTGTTATTGAGGCTGAGGCAGAGACATTTCAAATTTCAAATGAAGCTTTACTTCATTCACCCTCTGGAGTGATCAGACACAACACGCAGAGGCAGAGGCAGAGAATTGATCTAATTTTGCGTTTCAGATCATTACGCAGAGGCAAAGGAATTGGAGCGCCTGGATTTCAGAACTCTGTGATGGAGGAGATATCCAGCACTTACTCGACCTGTATGGCAAAGGCATTCTTTCCGAGGGACAAATCGCCATTAATAATTAAATTTCTTGTGCAACCCTTCAATACTGCCATTCGTGTAAAATTACTCTCAGAGATGTAAAACCATCGAGTATTTTCATGAGGTCAGATAATCCGGACTACTTTTCATGGCTTTTTAGACTTAGAAATTTTGGTTTATCAATTTGGAAAGGTATGTTATCTAAATGTTCTCGAAGATTAATTAGTCAATGTTCTTGTATGTTCTTTTGTGTGGCAGGACACCTTTTGATGCCCAGAAAGAGAGCGCCACGAGTGTGTACGAGAAACTACAGAATACAGAGGTAGATGTTGCTAGCGGTGTATGGAGCTCCATATCTGATTCTGCAAAGGAATTGGTTCTTGGAATGTTGCAGAAAGACAGCACGCACCGACTTTCTTGCTATCGAATATTGAGTGAGTTATTATTTTCTTTGGATTTTGTTGATATACAAACCTTGTTTGTGAATAGGAATTAAGGTCCTATAAGTGCAGTGTGAGATGGGTAGACGCCAAATCTGTTCCTGTGAATTAGCTTCTGCAGAGGCAGAGGAATGATCACAGGAGGGAGAGAGAATGTGATCAAAGCCAGTGGTATCAGAGGCTCTACGAGGGGGAGGCTCATCATCTCCCACAACACCATACTCTCCAACACCCACTACTCCTTCCTATGGTACACCGTTTTCTCCTACAATGCCATCAACCCCAGATAACACTCCTCCTACCTGTACTGGAGGAGCTCCCCTCCCTTCTCCATCTACACCCGAGTATGGTGTTCCAACGGTTGCCTCTCCTCCTCTGGACTATTCTGTGCCTTCTTCTCCCGATGGGGCTGGGTCTATTCCATGTACGCCAATCTTTGGGGATCCTGGATCTACTACAGGCACCTGCAGGTAAGTTCTATTGCTCTATATTCATGGAATATAGAGCATTCTCTCCACATCCTCGAAGCAGAAAATATGTAAACCTAATCTATGTTGTTCACATAGTATTTTGGTTCTTTGTAACTTATGTGTATTTTAATCCTTGGAGCTTCATATTATACATGCAAATGAGCTGAACAGGCCTCAAGGTACTTTCATGGCATTTGTCATTCCTTTCAGATTGCACTGACACTTGGTATTACTATAGCTTTTGGGGATCTCATCCAGATTATTTCCCAAACATTCTCTCTTCATGGGATTTGCCTTTTGGCTTCATTTTCGCTACAACTGACAAGTTCCAGCTCATTTTGGTTCCAACTTGAGAGTATTTAAATCTTTCCTAAAAATAGATTTTGTGGTTGACATCTGTATAGCTAGTTTAACAGGTTTACTTTTTAACTAATAAATGAGACATGTTCTCTACTTTCTAGTAGCGGCTTGTTTTGAGGTTTTTATCACTTGTCACTATCCTGCTTGAAGCCATAGCTTATGTAAAATTTTGAATGAAGAAACTACTCATGTAGAAATTGATACTGATTTAGTATAGTGCATCCAAAAGGACAATGTTTAAGCTTCTAGATTTGTTACCAAATGACCTCCCTAGGGGCTATTTCCACATGGAAATGCTTTGGAAATGTATTGGTTTTTTAAATGTACCTGTAAACTCATCAGAGACCTATCTAGACATTTCCCAAAAATGGAAAGTTCTGTGAGATGTTTTTAAAGCATTTCCTACACATTTTCCATGCTATTGGCACTGTTCTCTTCCCTTTCCCACTCCTTTAGTACAGTGAATGTTAAGAAAAATAGAAACACAGCAGAGACCGACACATATATTCCAGGTATCTATCCTAATTCTTTTTCAATTTTCTTGTTCCTTTCTGCTCTTTATCACATTCCATGTATTCAATGCTCAATTCCATAATCATTGCCAAGTTTCCTTCCCTTTGCTTTCTTTACTATTATGCTCAATTATGGGACTTCAGAGACATCTTGTAGTTGTACTCACAATAACAGAGGAAAAACACTAACAGTAAAAGCAGTAAAAACTATACGGGAAAAATGTTGTATTAAAATTAAAAAATAAATTTTTGTTGTATTAAAAAATTAAAAAATAAAATTGTGTTGACCTTATCCTTATTTACCCTTGCCATAATGGATCATGTTTCATATAAGCAACAAGGCCCAGCATTGTGTATTAACTATTGAGGAATGTACACCTTAATTGTAATTTGTGTGTGTGTGTGTGTGTTACTACTATTTCCCTATTTCTTAAAATTTCAAGAGTCTTGTTTCTGAAATTTGTACCTATTTCATAAACTATATTCATTTTCTCATTTAAACTTATTTAGTTACAAAGATATTATATTAATGTCCATAAATGAAGAAAACATGTATAGGTCAATGGGAATCAAACTGCATAACAATAGGAATATAAGTAGTGGCTAGGGCATCTCCTCCCTAAATCCGAGATAAAGTAAAAAAATTAGCATATCATAGCAAAAAGTAGGTGGGACCCATTATGGATAAACTCTTTGCAAAAGAGTATGCCTAGAAGTGAAAACAAGCAATTCTACAAAAGAAAAAGAGTTGCCCATATCACAATGAAAAGCTGAAATACAAGAGTTGGCCTTAATCTAAGTCTAGGTCTTAGGAGGAGCTTGTAGATCCATCTATCATTGTAATGCTGCTAATACTAGGCTTAATAAAATTATCGAAAGAATGACCAGGACTAAGCGGATTTAGATTCATTACCTAGGAAGAAACCTACTAGGTCTATGTGACTTAAGAGTTTGATTGCTACAAATAACAAATAAGGACCACCTTAAAAATATACATATCTAGGTTAAATTGTAGGAAGATTAAAAATCAAGGAAGGTGTTGAGGCCTGGAAAATTGCAGGTAACAACAGTTAAGGATTCTCCCCAGTAAACGTTCCCAACTAGCTCGTTACTGTTTGGTATGGGGAATCCGTCCAGTTTATGGTCCGGCTACCGTAGGTCAAGTAACAAAAATAAAGGGTTTTACCGGTTACGGCCCGGTCCACCGTGTATGTTTTTAGTTTTTTGTATTTAAGTATGAGATGCAAGTGCCTATCTAAAAATGCAAATTGATAGAGAATACGAGGAGCGGTCATAATGTGATGCGCAGGTTCTTACCTCTCGTCTTAACTCTCTCGCATCTAAACCACACACAACAAGAAAAAAAAAAGACTAAAACTAACTATCTAACATATCCCTTGGGAGCAAGATTATTATTCATCAATGAGTAATGTATTTTGTGCATGCGTTAAAAAAAATCACAGATAGCTGTTACTTATTTCAAAACACATGAACATTTATAGATATATGAACAACTAGATAGCTAATTGTTTATGAACAACATTCATTACTCATAGTGAAAATTTCATAGAATAAACTAGAGCGCATTCATAACAAGAACATAGGTTCAAAGAGTTAGAACGATCTCACAGTTAATGGATAATAGCTGAAAACGAAATAGTTCACATTCAACAAATCCATTGCACAACATTTGAAACCTTCCACAAAGCTTTCTCCAACAGGAAACTTGTAATTTCTTTATGCAAAAGGAAATAGTTCTTCTTACATCATACTCTCACAAATCTATCTGGAAAAAAATCCCTTTCTTCTATCTAACTCTCCTATATTTATACTACAAGCAAAACTCTTGGGCTGCCCCTTGGTGACCTTTGGGCTTCCCCCAACCGTTCAATCCCACAATTTTGTCCTTTTGTGAGTGCTCATGATTTATGCAATACGTTACATTTCAGCTTAAGATTTTAAGAGCACTTTATAAAAAAGGGACCAGCTTGGTAACTAATTAACTTCTGCCAAGCCTGGGCCTCTGCTGCTATCGATCTGTTTGAGATCTGAGACCCTTACTTCCTTCTTCTCTTTTTTGCTGCCTCCTTTCTTTTGCTTCGTCTTCTAGACATATTTTCTCCACAGCAGCAATCACCTTGTCATGAATAACCAATTCTCAGATCACTTAATGTTTGACAAAGTAACACAAACTGTATTAAAACATACATTTTGTAAAATGAACTATTAAACAATATTAATGCATGAAAAGAAAACATGATGATGCAAAGAAAAACCCTGCAAGCTGGGTCTGAAACCTCTAAACCCGCTGTCCGACTAAAATCACAACCCTAATAGAATATACTCTTTATCTTAATTCAATGCCGCCTCTGAGCTAATTCGAAACCTTCCGACGAAAACATGAACCAGGACAATGTAACAGCTACTCCGCAAGAAACCAAAAACCCGAGTTGCACTCTTCCTCTAAAAAAAAACTCTGACTCGACCAGCACCCACGAGAAAACTCCGCCATTCCATAAAATAGTGTAAAAACACACCAAAAGGCAGGAAAAACCTTATCAGCAGTTGGGACCAAAAATGCTAAGGATCAGATAGAAATCCATAAACAGCCGCAAAGGCGGGTAGCATAACGTCGGTGACCGGAGGCTCTGAGCACTATGCGTCAGACAATTAGTCCTCAGCCTTTCCGCAATGCCGGCACTCCCAAACGTTAAAAATCCCCGATAGCTAAGCGTCGGAGATCAAAACCACTAAAGCATCGGATGACTAGTTCAACGAGGAGCCGTAATGGCGAAAATCACATGGACTAAGGGTTCCGCAACAATAGAAAACATTGGCGAAAAATCAGAACAAACCATCGACGAACAGAAAACTCGGAGGATCGTGAATCGACGAAGCAAAGGACTAGGCTTCCGATCAAATGTCAAACACAATTTCGATAGCGAAAGAAAGCAAATCATTTAAAACAAAAAACCCATGGAATCGACAAATATATGGGCTTTCTTGCAATCTGCTATCCAAAACGGCAGCAACGCACAGGACTAAAGCTCCGATAGTGATAAAATAGAGAACGCTGATAGTCAAAAGTTTTGAAAAAA
This sequence comes from Pseudotsuga menziesii, assembly GCA_001517045.1. Taxonomy (NCBI): domain Eukaryota; kingdom Viridiplantae; phylum Streptophyta; class Pinopsida; order Pinales; family Pinaceae; genus Pseudotsuga; species Pseudotsuga menziesii. The sequence continues at coordinate 14,752 of LPNX010771924.1, read as the reverse complement.
ATAAACAAAGGAGATAAAAACATCGGCAAAAAACATGACTGTTAATCGGGACTTTCATATTTTAGCTTCCGCAACGGCGACTGCGTAGAGGACCACGGTCCCGATTCATTGTTCAATAAACTTCCGACAGTGAAAAGGAAATTATCTAGAAACCAAAACTTCAAGTTCAAACCAAAAGCATCAGCAGACAAAAGATAGTCATTCAACTTCCGAAAATGCTAAACACTTAACCTCAATCCATCCTCAAAAGATCCAAACTTGTAGCAGAGGAACAACAAAGTTCAGCAATCCCAAACAAATCCAGGCAAGATAAAATTAGAAGGAGGGTTCAAAATTTTAAAAAATTTGAAAAAAAGTTTCAGCTACAACAATTGGCGACTACTTGGTGAACCCAGATCTCTGAAAAACTTCTTCTTTGAGCAGCAGACTGTTTTGATAATAAATACTAGCATGCTGAATTCTTCTAGATGTCTGGATTTCCCAAATGGCAAATGTATGTACTTTAACCATTGATATCATTCCAATTTAGGGATCATGGGAACCAAGATTTAAAAGTCTAGATAACTCTTTTGAGTCTAGGAATATGAATTTCATTTTTTACCTCCGTCTTCGGGTAGTTTCTAGCAAGGACACCACAGGATTGTAACATATGGTAAACAAAAATATTCATTTGTTCCTCATTCCCATGCCATTTTGCACATTTTGTGCTTTTGGACTTTTGTTTTTTCTTTTAAATCCTCCTGCATGCCTTTCTTTCTGAAGTTTTTTTTTTAATTCAAGCTCCTATATCCATAGTGTCCTTTTGTGTGAGAGATGTATTTAATTTTCAGCTCACAGACGGAGAAGAACTTTGGCAATTTTGTACTCATATGATTTCGTACTTTGTTTTGATACATATTTCTTTCTCAGGAGATTCTTGACTCTTATTTGACTTTTGGCTTTCAATTCTTGGCATGGGATCATTTATATATAATATACAGTTTACTTTGCTTCCTTTCCATGGGTCTTTTGCTGTCACTCCCTAGGACATTTCTTAAATGTGAGATGGATGGAGCCTCGAAATAGTATTCTAGACCTTTTGATCCTGAGTTATTTTACAAGGATTAAGTAGGACTTCAATGTGTTCATAGCCATTTAGGAAAACTGCTAACTAGAAGAAATTCTTTCAGATAAAACAATAGTACACAGTCTTATAATCAAGGATTTTAGTTAATCTAGAATTCTGATGCTCTCCATGCAACCAAAAGTTTGCTTCTTTTATTGAAATCTAGATATCTAAACTAGAACAAACAGAGATAAAGTAAATCAAAATAAATAACCAAATCAATTTATTTATGTACAAAACAAAAACAAAAATCAGGAAAAATAAGGTTTGAGAACTAAACCATTAACTGGTAAGTTCTCTTCCCACCCCTGTAAATCTTGCAACTTGGGTTGAGGGGCCAAGTTTTGTAGCAATCTGAAAAGGGCCTACCCATAACTGTTGAAACTTCGTGTGCTTCCCCTTTTCATCATGCGGGTGATCCCACTTAAGAACCGGGTCTCCCACTTCAAACTCCTTTTTTCCAGCTTTATGTTTATCAAACCACCGCTTCACTACTTCCTGTTGATGCTTAAAACGTTCTTTGGCCCTGGACCTAGACTCTTCCGCCTTCAAAAGATTATAGATTCTAATTTGCAGGATTTCGTTATCTGTGCCTCTAGACTCTTGAGTTATTATGGAAGATGGTAGCATAATGTTAGGAGGAAGGATAACTTCTTTTCCATAAACAAGGGTATACGGTGACACACCTAATGAATTCTTGGATGTGACCCTATCAGCCCAAAAAGCATTTGGTAATGCTAAATGCCAACTTCTTTGGTTTTCTATCATAGTCTTTTTTAAGATCCTAATCAGATTCTTGTTTGTAGATTCTGCCAAACCATTCCCTTGTGGGTAGTAGTTTGCGGAATAGTGCAACTTAATTCCTCTTTCATGAGCAAAAGCAGTTAATCTAATAGAAGAAAAATAAGTAGCATTATCGAAAACCAGGGAAATTGGAACCCCAAACCTGGTCATAATATGATCTTGCAAGAAATCCATGACCGCGTCTTCATTCACTTTACGTAACGGAATTGCCTCGACCCATCTAGTGAAGTAGTCAGTTGCCGTCAAAATATATTTGTGTTGCAAGGAAGAATTTGGTTTTATCTTTCCAATGACATCAATTCCCCATTGCTCAAATGGTTATGTTATCATCACCGGCTTCAATGGTCTTGCTGCTTTGGCTTGTCTTCCCCCACACCTTTGGCAGACATCACACTTCTGACATGGGCGTGTGCGTCCTTGAACAGTGTGGGCCAATAATATCTGGCTCTGAGAATCTTGTGGGCTGTCGTATCTCCGGAAAAATGACCTCCAGCAGGCCCATCATGTAACTCTGTTATGACTTTCTTTGCAGTTTCTTTCTCTAAACATCTGAGAAGGACTCCATCATAATTCTTCTTGAATAAAATTCCATCAATGATCTGATATGCAGCTGATTTAAGGTGCAACGCTCTTCGCTACTTGGAATTCCAATGTTCTGGCAACAATCCTTCCTGAAGGTAATGAACAAGGTCTCGATACCAAGAATCTGGAGCTGTGAAAAGAGGACATACATCCATCATATGTAACTCAGATTCATTTTCCCAATTGTTTTCTTCATTGTTGTTACCTTTAGCCATTAGTTTGCACAGTCCTTGCCCTTTAACTATGGATGCTGGTTTGAATTTGAGGTCATATTCTTGTAAAGCTGTTACCTAGTTGCCTCTTCTTTCTCCTAATTCTTTTTGTACGAAAAGAGACCTTACAGCTGGGTGTGGAACTATTATCTTCGTCTAGTTCTTAAGTATGTATGGCCTAAATTGTTTTACCGCTTTGAAGACTGCATAAGCTTGTTTATTCACAGCTGGGTAATTCAATTCGCCCCCCTGTAGACCAGTGCTCATAAATGATATGGGGTACTCATCTCCCCCATTTTCCTTCTGAGTAAGCACCGCTGCTAATGAATCGTCAGATGCGAAAGTGTACAAAATAAAATCTTTCTCAAAATTTGGACTTTTGAGAGAGGGTGCATGAGCAATAGATGTCTTTATTTTACTGAATGCATTCTTCTCTACATCAGTCCACTTGAATTGTACACTTTGTTTCACCATTTGCTGCAAAGGTTTAACAATTTGAGCGAAATCTAGCACAAACCTTCGCACGAAATTTATTGTCCCCATGAATGATTGCATACCTTTTTTGTTATGGGGTAAAGGGATCTGTTCGATAACTTTGATCATTTCTGGGTCTATGGAGATCCCCTTTTTAGAAACCACGTGACCCAGTAGATTTCCTTCTATAACCGCAAACACACATTTCCTTGGATTCAGTGAGATGTCATATTTTCGACAACGCTCGAAAATTTGTTTTAGATAGAATGCGTGTTCTTCTCTCTTCTTTGAAAATATCGTGACATCGTCGAGATATACTACAACACTACGGTCAATTAGACCGTGGAAAGCTATATCCATAGCCCTTTGGAAAGTAGCTCCAGCGTTAATGAGTCCTAAGGGCATCCTTCTGTAAGCAAAAATTTCCCATTTTGTTCTGAAGGTGGTTTTAAGTCTATCTTCTTCAGATACTAACACTTGATTGTAGCCATAGAATCCATCTAATAATGAAAATAACTCAGAACCTGAAACCATCTGCAATATCTGTTCCATGGGTGGGACTGGGTAGTTGTCTTTATCCGAAGCGCGATTTAGGTTTATGAAATCCACACATAGCCTAATTTCTCCAGATTTCTTCCTTACTGGTACCAGATTCGACACCCATTCCGAGTGTCCGAATTTGAATATAATTTTAGCATCCAATAATTTCTTCACTTCATTCTGAATTAACGGCTCCAATTTTGGATGCATTTTTCTCAACGGCTGTTGATAAGGCTTGACTCCAGATCTAATAGTAATGATGTGTTGCATAATCTTGGTGTCATATGTTTTAAGCTCTTCATATGTCAAGGCAAATACATCTTTGTACTGTTTGAACAAACTAATGAACTTATTTCTTTCACCCAGGGAACAACACTTTCCCAAATTTACATATTTGGGTTTAACTTCAGTTCCCAAATTTATCAGCTCGAATTGCAAAGATGAGCTATGAGTCTTGACATTTGCTGGTCTTCTGAATTTGCTGTCTAAATCAAACATCTGCTCTAAGGTCCTGACCCCTTTAGGAATGAAGTTATTGAGTTTTAATTCAGCTTGGTGTTCTTCATCATCTATAATTGCCCCTTTGAAAGTCTCGTCATTCGTCAAACATTCGAGGATTTGTTGATCATTATCAAAAACCTGTAGATTAGTAATCATGTCTGGAACCGAAGGCCTAAAAAGTAATTCAATAGAACACTTGTTATTTGAAGGTACAAGCCTTGCAGCTGAAGTAGCTAAAAAGTCAGCTGCTGCATTCTTAAGTCTAGGAATGGATACAATATTAAATGCATAAAAATTTGTTAGAAAATCCCACACTTCATTTTGATAAGATTTTAAATGAGGTGAGATGCAGTGTATCTATTTTCGAAATTGCTTTACAATTATTTCAGAACCCCCATACACTTTCAGATTTTCTACTTTTAATTCAATTGCTTTTCTTAGTCCCTGAACTAATGCTTCATATTCGACTGTGTTATTGGTACATTCAAACTCTAGTCTACATGAAAGAAAATGTTTATTTTTCTTTGGATCAATTAGGACACAGCCAGCTCCTAATCCTTCCAAAGTTTTAGATCCATAAAAAAAAAGTGTCCAAAAACTATCTACTTCTATTGTACTTGAATCAACAACTACATCAGAAACTAAGTCTACTATTTTACAGTCAAATTCATCAGCCGTGAAAATTGAAGGAGATCGGGCTATGTGTCTAGTGTAATGCTGGATTCTTCTGCTTGGTAATTTCCTGGTTCAAGCTCAATAAAGTAATTTCCCAATACAGAAGTCACTGGTTCATTCTTACCCTCCAACTGAGTAACATTGTGCTTCATATGGGGCTCTCTTAATACTTTTATTTGATTGGGACTTCCCTTATAAGGCAACCACAGATGTGACCAATCTGATGCAAAATATCCATTTAGCTTTGCTGACCAATCTTGACTCAAAACAAGTCAATATGCTTCAGGTATGTCTGCTACTACAATATCGATGAACTGACATACCTTTTCATTTGAAGATAATTAAATGAGAACATCCTCCATTTCCCCAATTACCTTCACATTTGTTCTGTTTAACTGAATAACCTGCCAAGTAGATGGTTTAGGCTATCCATTTATCTTTTTGCAGACTGAAAGCGGCATAACATTGATTGATGCCCTTGATTCTACTAAACAGTTGTGAACGTTATGGTTGAAATTTTCAAAAGTTAACAGAAATGGTGGGGCTTTGTATTTAGGCTTACCTCCCACACTTGCTTCACCAATTTCTTCTTATTTAGGTTGATTGTCAGTGGGAAGCTTTTCCTCAGGTATTTCAAGTGCTTTTAACAATCTTTCTTTCTGCTGAAGCACCTTGCACATTTCAAACAGCGAGATATTTTCCTTAACCCTCTTAATATCTTCCACAATATCATACTCCATCTTATGTTCTTTGAGATTCTTTTTTACATCATCAGTCTTCTCCTCAATGGGCTTAACAGGCATGTTGATTTGCTTTGGATTTTGACTCATAATGGTGAATTCAGGTATCTTATCAACTGTGGTGCTCTTCTGAATTTTCTTTACATTCTTTTGAAGTCTCTTGATTTTCGGGAGTACTGATCTATCCTCTTTTATCAAACCTTGACTTCTTGTTGTCACGTTTGTTTCCGATATCTCCTCCTGTTTCAGATAACCTTCTTCTTCTGTATCGAAAAGTGAGACACGGTTCCATAAAACCAAAGCATCATCCTCTTATTTTTTTGTGGATTTATTTCCCTTTTCCTCCTCATCATCAGATTCTGTTAGTTTAGAGTCCAATAGTTGATTCATTACTAATGTCATCAAATTGATCCATTGAATCCATTGAGGGCAATTTTTTTAGAATGAGGCCGCTGATGAAAGGTGCAAAAGTTATCTATATCTACCTCTCTTAAGTTCATTGATGCAAGACTGTGTGGAGGAGGTTTAGATTGATTGTTGTCTTTTCTCTTTTTATAGTAAGGCTTAAAAGCTTTATGGGCCTCCTTTTCTTTTTCCAAATCTATCACTCCGTTAGATAGTTTCTGCATCATTTTCAACATTCCTTCAAAGTCATGTGACTACTCCTCCTTAGGCTTAGTAAATAATAAGGCTTTCTTACCAAAAGTTTTTTCTCCCAACTGCTCAAGATAATCTTCTATGCTCTCTTTTTCAACTTCTACTCTCTCGGCTTCTTCATAAGTTTCTGACAATGTAGGTTTGACTTGCATCTTGGCAAACATGGCCAAGTTAGGCCCTAAAGCTGAAGTATAGTATTCGAACAAAATCTTATCAGACGGTTTATCAGTTGCAGAAAAATTCTTAAGATAAGCAGCAAACCTTTGGGTGAAACTATGCACTTTTTCTTTTCTTTCTTTCTTTAAAACGCATAACCCCTTCATTAACGCTGCATGAGTTTTTTGGACTGCATACTTACTTCTAAATATTCTTTCAAACGTATCACAGTCTGTGATTGAGTTTGCAGGCAGAGCAAAATACCATGAGGCTGTTGCTCCTTTCAGGGTATGTGGAAACAATTTGCAAACTACATCTTCATGTTCTCCAACCCTTAGTCCTTCTATAGCCAAGTAAAAGCTCTGCAAATGATCATCTACTAAAATCTTTTCACTTGGGTCAAACTTGGGCAGCATTTTCTCAAAATCCTGAGGTAAGTCATGTAAAGGGGGTGCCAGGTTTAAAGGTGACCTAGCCCTCCAAGCAGGTGGTGGATTCGGTGGGTTGGGTGGCTGATTTGCATTCATGTTTACTATGAGTCTGGGTGGAGAATGAGGTGGTGAGTGAACAGGGGTATGAACAGGTGAATAGTAAGGTGTATCTGGGCCCACTTGATTCAAAGGTTGAACAGCTTCCTGTAAGGCTGTTTCTACCAGTTCTTCAAAATCTCCAACCAACACTGCGTCTTCCAATATAGGACGGTCTTTCTTCTTATATTCTCTTCTCGGCAAGACAGGAATAATTGGTAATCCTCCAATCTTCTTCACATATGCCCTAGTATGTCTTCTCAGATCATTAACTACTTCGTTATCGACAGAATACAAATGCTCTTTACCCTTCTCTTCAGGAATTGGATTGGGAAACAAACTGCTTTCAGAACTATCACCGGTGGAATAATCTCGAGAAAATAAGTTTCCTCGGCCAACCATGCACTAACTGCCCTCCTTCTAGTGCCAAAAACTGTTGAGGCCTGGAAAATCCCAGGTAAAATCAGTTAGGGATTCTCCCCAGTAAACGTTCCCAACTAGCCCGTTACTGTTTGGTATGGGAGATCCGTTCGGTTTACGGTCCGGCTACCGTAGGTCAAGTAACAAAAATAAAGGGTTTTACTGGTTACGGCCTGGTCCACCGTGTATGTTTTTAGTTTTTTATATTTAAGTATGAAATGCAAGTGCCTATCTAAAAATGCAGATTGATAGAGAATACAAGGAGCGGTCACAATGTGATGCGCAGGTTCTTATCTCTTGTCTTAACTCTCTCGCATATAAAACCACACACAGCAAGAAAAAAAAACTAAAACTAACTATCTAACATATCCCTAGGGAGTAAGATTTTTATTCATCAATGCGTAATGTATTTTGTGCATGCATTAAGAAAAATCACAGATAGCTATTACTTATTTCAAAACACATGAACATTTATAGATATATGAACAACCAGATAGCTAATTGTTTATGAACAACATTCAATTCTCATAGTAGAAATTTCATAGAATAAACTAGAGCGCATTCATAAGAAGAACATAGGTTCAAAGTGTTAGAACGATCTCACAGTTAATGGATAATAGCTGAAAATGAAATAGTTCACATTCAACAAATCCATTGCACAACATTTGAAACCTTCCACAAAGCTTTCTCCAACAGGAAACTTGTAATTTCTTTATGCAAAAGGAAACAGTTCTTCTTACATCATACTCTCACAAATCTATCCGGGAAAAAGTCCCTTTCTTCTATCTAACTCTCCTATATTTATACTACAAGCAAAACTCTTGGGCTGCCCCTCGGTGACCTTCGGCTTCCCCCAATCGTTCAATCCCACAATTTTGTCCTTTTGTGAGTGCTCATGATTTATGCAATACGTTACATTTCAGCTTAAGATTTTAAGAGCACTTTATAAAAAAGGGACCAGCTTGGTAACTGATTAACTTCTCCCAAGCCTGGGCCTCTGCTGTTATCGATCTGTTTGAGATCTCAGACCCTTACTTCCTTCTTCTCTTTCTTGCTTCCTCCGTTCTTCTGCTTCGTCTTCTAGACATATTTTCTCCATAGCAGCAATCACCCTGTCATGAATAACCAGTTCTCAGATCACTTGACGTTTGACAAAGTAACACAAACTGTATTAAAACATACATCTTGTAAAATGAACTATTAAACAATATTAATGCATGAAAAGAAAACATGATGATGCAATGAAAAATCCTGCAAGCTGGGTCTGAAACCTCTAAACCCGCTATTCGACTAAAATCACAACCCTGATAGAATATACTCTTTATCTTAATTCAATGCCGCCTCTGAACTAATTCGAAACCTTCCGACGAAAACATGAACCAGGACAATGTAACAGCTACTCCTCAAGAAACCAAAAACCCGAGCTACACTCCTCCTCTAAGAAAAAACTCCGACTCGACTAGCAACCACGAGAAAACTCCACCATTCCATAAAATAGAGTAAAAACACACCAAAAGGCGGGAAAAACCTTATCAGCAGTCGGGACCAAAAACACTAAGGATCGGACAAAAATCCACTAAACAGCTGCAACGACGGGTAGCATAACGTCGGTGACCGGAGGCTCTGAGCACTATGCGTCGGACGATTAGTCCTCAGCCTTTCCGCAATGCCGACACTCCTAAACGTTAAAAACCCCCGATAGTAAGCGTCGGAGATCGGAACCACTAAAGCATCGGATGACTAGTTCAATGAGGAGCCGTAACGGCGGAAATCACATGGACTAAGGGTTTCGCAGCAATAGAAAACATCGGCGAAAAATCAGAACAAACCATCGGCGAACAAAAAACTCGGAGGACCGTGAATCGGCGAAGCAAAGGACTAGGCTTCCGATTAAATGTCAAACACAATCCTAATAGAGAAAGAAAGCAAATCATTTAAAACAAAAAACCCACGGAATCGGCAAATATATGGGCTTTCTTGCAATCTACCATCCGAAACGGCGGCAACGCACAGGACTAAAGCTCCGATAGTGATAAAACAGAAAACGTCGATAGTCAAAAGTTTTGAAAAAAATAAACAAAGGAGATAAAAACATCGGCGAAAAACATGACTATCAATCGAGACTTTCATATTTTAGCTTCCGCAACGGCGGCTGCGTAGAGGACTACGGCCCCGATTCATTGTTCAATAAACTTTTGACAGCGAAAAGGAAATTATCTACAAACCAAAACTTCAAGTTCAAACCAAAAGCATCAGCAGACAAAAGATAGTTATTCAACTTCCGAAAATGCTAAACACTTAACCTCAATCCATCCTCAAAAGATCCAAACTTGTAGCAGAGGAACAACAAAGTTCAGCAATCCCAAACAAATGCAGGCAAGATAAAATTAAAAGGAGGGTCCAAAATTTTAAAAAATTTGGGAAGAAGTTGCTGCTGCAACAGAAGGATAGAAGGGTTTAATCAATGAAGGAAGAAGCCAGAAAGGAATTTAAAACAACAGGAATTAATGTTCAAGATGGGCAACAACTAAAACAATATTGAGACATATAGCCATAAATAGCTACAATGATTCCCCTTGTGACTTATCAGGTTCAGCTCTGACTCATGGCAGTTTTCGTTTCAATCATTATGGATGACTGTAATATGTTTGTATCCATTGATGGTCAAGTCATGAGGTGATGTTCAATATTTGACTCTTCCCTATTTTGTTAGGCATTCTATGAGTAGATATTTGTTAGAACTATAGTTTGCTTATCTTATTTTGGCGTTACAAAGTGCTGCAACACATGAAGGATGTACTTTGTATCATTTTCTTATGAATATAAAGAATGGTTTTTTCCTTAGAAAAAATAACTATAATGAAGAAAGAATCACATTGACCAACCTATTACAGACAAGATAATTTTATTAATGTCAATAAATGACCAAGTGGTAGATCAATGGGACTAGAGATCAAAATAAGAGGCCACTAAACAATGGGAGCATTTGAAACAGTTCTAAAGTTAAGATGTTATCAAAATATAGGAGATAATATACTTAGAAATGTTAGGAAAAGGAAACAAAAGAATTTAGTAGGTCTAATTGATCACATTGATAAAGGATTTCAATGCCTTTTGTACATGTATAAATATCATCCATGCAAGCAGGTTTTTTTAAGTGGTTGCAGTAGGTGAATGCCCTAGGCAACTTTTACAAGATATAGACCCCCACCTACGAATTCTTAGCCAAAGGGATATTTCTAGAATGCTGTAAAGCTGGCTATATTGCATTGTGATATACCCATAATGGGGAGTTGCATAGAGATTAAATGACCAAGTGGTAGATCAATGGGACTAGAGATTAAAATAAGAGGCCACTAAACAATGGGAGCATTTGAAACAGTTCTAAAGCTAAGATGTTATCAAAATATAGGAGATAATATACTTAGAAATGTTAGGAAAATGAAACAAAAGAATTTAGTAGGTCTAATTGATCACATTGATAAAGGATTTCAATGCCTTTTGTACGTGTATAAATATCATCCATGCAAGCAGGTTGTTTTAAGTGGTTGCAGTAGGTGAATGCCCTAGGCAACTTTTACAAGATATAGACCCCCACCTACGACTTCTTAGCCAAAGGGATATTTCTAGAGTGCTGTAAATCTGGCTACATTGCATTGTGATATACCCATTATGGGGAGTTGCATAGAGATGTTCCCATTTGAGCCTTTTGGTCTTGACCTTTTTGTTTTTGTCAGGCAATACCACTAATTCTAAAAATGCAAAAGTTCCATTTGACTTTTCTTTAAACAAATAGTTACATGCATAGTTATGTTGTCCACCAAGAAACTCTCGAAGAGGTTTAGAAGACATTAAATATCAAAAAATCACCAACCCATATAACTAGCTAATTAAACTGAAATATTTTTTGATAGCGTATATAATTGGAAATTATTTGTCTTGTACTTGGGAAAAACTCCACTAATTTTCTAAGAAGAAGGTACTTGTTCCCTGCTAGGATATATAAACTCATAAAGGGCCCAAACAAGTTTTTCATTAGGCTAGCTAGTCAAATTCACCAACCTATGAAGAACTAAATAAGTACTAGTTAGAGTCTGGACTGTGAGGACTACTGATTCTAACTTGTTGTGGGTGACTCAAACTTGATGGAAGCAAGTTTGGCTCACCAATGGGTTGGTATATATAATCTCATAAAGGGCCCAAACAAGTTTTTCATCAGGCTCACTATTCACACTTGCCAACCCATGAAGAAATCGGTGAATACCATGGTTGTTTAAGTTTGAAGATGCTATAACCAATCGCCAACATTTGCTCTTGGATGACTGCAAAAGTTTAAAGATGCTTCCAAATTTCTTAGAGAATTTAACAAATTTCTAATACTTCTAATCTGTAAAGTTTTGGATGACAGTCAACTATTTTGTTTTTTGTATTCATCATGTGGTTTTTATATTGAGAAGTCTAGTTTCTTTGCAATTGATTGGAATTACTACAAAGCCTTCAGTACTTTTTTAGAAAAAATTTATAATCATCACTTTTTTTTTGCAAATGAAATCTTTTGTATCTTTTCAAAACATTTGAGCTTTTCAATTATGGAGAAATGTGTCCCTCCCGTAGTATAGTCTTCCTTTGCTTTCTCCTTCCCACAATTTATTCATGTCCTTTGTTTTACAAAATTTCCTCATAATTGGTTGCTTTAGAATTAAAATTTATATTAGTTCTTAAGTTTTTTGGGGCTTTGAATATGGTATTCTACCAGCTATGTTAGTATTTTAGAATTCATGATTTTGTTTGATAGGACTGAAACTTAAAGGTTGGTAGAACTAGTCTTGAAGAAGGCTATGTAGGATTGTTCATCCAATTGCTTATCCTAGAAAATGCTCCACCTGACAGGGATCAAGCAATCAAGACACTTTGGCAACATTCAAATGGAGGAAAAGTTAAAATAGTTTGTTGATGAGATTGTCAAATTTGATGGTAGTGTTATTCTAACTATCATCCTTCTCTCATTAGATATGCCTTCAACTACAAAAGCAACTACAAGCCTTTTACGAAATATTTCTTCAATCAATTCTTATATGACACTAGTTTCCAAAGCTAGAGCAGTTGATAAAATTGTCGGTTTGTTAAGTAGACTATCTTTAACTAGAAGATCAACAACATCATTAATCGCTGAAAACGTCCCCTAGCTGTACAGTTGCGCCCTCACTCCTCTGAGGAACTTCTCAACTGATCTGCTATCAGTCTGGCTCTAATTGATCACTGTGTTGATGAAATTGTCATTGAATCCAACATGGACTTGCAGTAGCCCCACAGGTTGTCATTGATGCCACCAAGTCCCTCTTGCAGCACATATGTATGGATGATCCTGGTACCCTCACATCCAGTGCCTTGGAGCCCATACAGAGATGGGTCGTGCCTTAAAGCACCTTGTACCCAGTTGACAAGGTCCCTATACCCACAAGGTTGGATCTTGGAGCCATCACCTTGTTGACGATGTTGAAGACCCTGCTGATGATGCTGAAGACCCTGGAGATGGTGCTGAAGCCCTTATGGATGACGAAAAAACCCTAGATGGGTTGGAGAAGCATTAATGATCCATTCTGTGGTCATTCATGCTTTGATGGTGTCATGGTACCCTAAGAGAAGTCCTGGAAACCCCACAGGTGATGTCATGATGGATCATGACCCTTGGAGGTCCCCTTGCGTGGTTAAGGTGGTTGAAGAAGTCCATGAAGTCTCTTGCTTGAGGAAGAAACTTTGAAGAGGTCCTTGGACCCACAAGTGATGGTTTAAAGGTCCTTGTACTCTTGATGAAGATGATGTGGTCATAGATGACTTGATGAAGACTTGGAACCCTTGATGAAGTTCTTGATGCCCTTGCAAAGGTCATGAAGCCCATTATTTGCACTTGATGTGGTTAGATGGCATGATGAAGGCATCCACACACATATGATGGCGCTTGGACACTTGGACTCACTTATTTGCACTTGATGATGATCCTTGTACCCTTGAAAGAGCGGTGAAGGTGTTGTGTGTGGGGACATCACACTTAATGACTTTAAGACATGATGACCATGATGCCCTTGCTGGAATTCTTGCACCAATCTTATTGAAGAATCCCTTGTGCACATGACATGTGTATGGAAGCCATAGTGGCTTAATGACAACCCTTTGATGGTAAGTTATGGAGGACACCCTTACTTATGGTAAGGAGTGGTTGTGTGACACAACAAAATAAAAAGAATTACATGTATTTTTTAATGGTAAGGGTTGACCTTTGTGTAAGACAAATTCAAATTAAAAAAATACAAATGACCTTTGTGTAAGACAAATTCAAATTAAAAAATTACAAATTAAAAATGCTTACCTTGAAGTCGGCCTCATTTCAAGGCATGTCAACGTGTATATAAACACACATCCTCATTCCGAATGACAACCAACTAAGACAAGAGAAATAAGCTCGTTGATTGACTGAGGAAAAACTCACTGAGGAGCAGTGTCCGAGGAAATTCAGGGTTTGCAGTAGAAGGAGGATAAAAAATTTGGTTCTTATTTTGAGGTTTTCTCTTGCTTAAGGCTCCTCCACAGTGCAGGGTTGTACTAGTACATATCTTGAAGACATTCGGTGTTAGCAACAACAAACTCTTGGTGGTTCACAACAGTCCATTTGGACTTGCCTAGGGTCAAAACAAATCCAACAAAGGAGGAAGATGTAGAGCTCGTTGCTGAGGAAGTTGACTGAGGTTCGATGGTAGCAGCAGTGAGGAGAGGACCCGAATTCTCACAGAGAAATTTTTTGGTAAAGTTTTTTTTCAACTCTGAAATTTTGTAGCAGTAGTCCGAAATTTTCAGCAGTTAAGGGTCTCCACAGTCTGGATCCTTTTTGGTTTGCTTGGGGATTCTTCTAGAGTACACACATTGTTTTGACCTATGTTTTTTACCTAGTTCAAGGTCTCAAGCTTTGTTCTTTGGGCATTCAAAGACATCTAACAGTCCACATGTGCAACACACTTACATTGATCAGCATCTAGTCTAGACAAGGTATGTGTGTACAGTAGACAAGGTATGTGTATGTATAGTAATATGCAGACAAGTGTATATACAGTAATTTGAAGCAACAAATATATACCCTATGTTGATACTTATGATAAAAGGGTGTGTGCAAGAAGATGAGGGACCTTTTTGTGCACGTTAGATGCAATAGAAACCTGAAAAATCAGGCATCCCTCAACTTACTTGGGTTTTTTGAGATACTTATACAAAATATCTTGCATTGAGTAAAAAACATGAAATGTAGGAAATTGAATCACCTTTCCAAATATATAACTTTTATGTATCGAAAATTTGCATAGCTATGTC
>LPNX010771860.1:815433-828538 GCA_001517045.1 Pseudotsuga menziesii | reverse complement strand
ATATATATATATTATATGGTGGATATTTGTAATGTTACCTTCTCTAACAAGATTAGAAACTCTATCGTCATCAACTGATATTGTAGTGTTATCAGATTCCAAGTCCTCCAAGCTTCCAGGTGGTGTTTTTCCCTTTTAATTAATTTACGTATGTCTCCAAACTTTAACATGATTATTATGTATGTTTTCACAAATCTCATTGGATTTTGTGTTTTCAATGCAAATTACACAAAAACATGATAGCTTCCTTCTATCAAATGCAAACACATTTTGGAAGCATTTTGTTTTAATTGAGTGCAAAATCATTGGTCCCACATATGGTGGTAATGTCATATACTATTGATCTATGTACATCTTGGATTCCAATATGCGAAAAAACGTGTGGTTTGAACAATTTATGTAGATAAATAAAATGTTAGTATATGTTAAAGACAATTTGATTTTCTTGTCATCGTGAAAAAAAAATTTTAATTAATAAAATTTTCATGAACAAAATATATACACACATGCATACAACCTTTGACTATTGATTGTGTCCATGGATTATATTCGATCGACACCGGGGAACAACTTGATCAATGGATGCAAATCGGTTGACATAGTATTTCATCTACCACCTTCAAAGTGCTTGTTTTACACATGCCCCTGCACCATCATGCTCTCTTTTACCATGGCTAGTCTCAAATAAATTCCAACAATATTTAATGTTTGATTTCTTATGAAGGGAACACAACCAAAAAAATGATGACGAAGCTGTAAATTGACCTGCACATCCATCTGATCATATCTAGTGTTTATTGAATCCAACTCCACATTTTTTCAATAAATTGTAAATTGCATCAAAACGATGTTGTATAAAATGTGTATCATGTGCACAATCATCACTGATATTAAAATAATATTCTTTGCTCACATGTCGATTGTCACTGGTGCTTTCTATATTATCAACATTGTGTTAAGCATGTCTATATAGAACATGGAAAATATAGAGACTTGGTCAAAATGATAATATTCACTTTGTGTCTCTTTTTTAGCAACGAATGAGTAATTTTCCGCAAAATCAACCATTGACAAAATTGTCCCTGGTGGAAAAACTTCACAAGATTGTTTGAACTATAGGTCTTTCGATTGAGCTCTATAGTAATGCTTAGTGTATTTATATTTTTTTCAAACTTATTAAAAAAAAATGGCATAAAACAATTCTTTTGGAAAGAACACTTGTTGAACTTGTAACATTGTGAACATTGATATATTCATATATTTTCCAATTAGCTATTATATTTGACAAAGATTGATCATTCATATAAATAGGATACTTGGAGTGGAATAAAGCCAAATGTTTGCGATGATCAGATTTTTTCCACCAACACATTTTTCTAGTGAGATAACTCGTCACCTTCTCTTTCACATAGAATTTGGGATATGAAAGCGTAGATTGTGGAAGTTGGAGGTGAACTTGGCCAAAACGTTTTACCAAAATGAAGGAAATTGTTCCACATGATAATGACTACAACATGTGTCATGAATAGTGATAAGCCTAACATAGCATGGCTTTTGTTACACAGATGCAGTGAGTGCGATATCAACTTCATTGTGATCATTTTTGAATTTATTGAACGATCGTATTTGATTCATGTTGAATATATGTTTTGCATGGGTTTCATATTGATACTGTGTTATTCTTTGTCGTATCACATCCCTTACATTTGATGAAACATGAGAATTTGTCAACCAATATTCATGCACCACAGCTTAAACATTTTCTAAACATCTCTCTTTGTAGGGTTTCCTATAAATAATTGCCCAACAAGCAAGCTCATCATTTGCATCTATTTGCAATTGAAATTATTATGTTTGTACAATTTTTTCACAAGGTTCTTGTTACTTTTTCCATCATTGTTGTCAAGCATTTTTCTGAAGTACTAGGTGAAATAATTGTTGTTTGTAATGCTCTACATGCAACTATAACATCTTTTTTTTCTAGATCTTCCAAAAGTTTTTATTGCACGAGCTATATTTTCAGATACATTCTACTTCACCTTTGTATATTTCGTCAACTTTGGAATACCCAATATAATGATGTAGCTTCTTTTAGCTTCTTGGACACTATCAAATGTCACCAAATTTAAGCTTTTGTTGCTATTGATTCATTTTGGAAAAAACATTCATAAATTCATTAAACAAGATATCATATAACATGGTCAAGTTTTTTTATCCCAAATTTGTCGATATCAATGTTTTGTAACATTGAATCATCAATGTTAATACCACCTATAGATTTAACTAAATTAAAAACAAAGGCAACATAGATCAACTTTATTAAATTGTAAACATAAAAACTCCAAATACAATATAAATATGTGTGTGTGTGTGTACATTAAAAAACTTGTTGGAATATTCACCAATACCGAGAGGGGGTGAATAAGTATTGGACAAATTTAACCAGTATTCCTTTTTTCAACTTTAAATCAATTACCACATAATCAATATTATCAGCAGAGATTAACGTCAAAGCACAATACACGAAAATTTTATGTGGAAACCCAATCAGGGAGAAAACCATGGAAAGTATTTCTGATATTGAACAAGAATTACATTCTTTGCATTCTTCAACCCGCGAGGGGAACCAATCCCTGATATACAAACAATAACTTGAAGGAGGCACCAACCCTCTGATTTACAAGCACCAACTTGAAGTAGGCACCAATCCCTTGGATTTAATAGCTTCAACTAGAAGGAAGCACCAAATCCCTGTCAATATGGTGAGGACACCAATCCTTTGCCTTGCACCAACATGCCACCCTTTTGCTTCAATAAATTTGTCTTTTGTGTAACTTTGCATTCTACTTCTTGTAAGAACACTTCCTATATTCCCCATAATGACTTGTTCATTGTGTTTTTGACAATTCTTGTAATGTGCCTTCTGGAGTTCCTGTAATGTTGCTTTAATACACTTCTTGTAATAATGATGAACTTACCGTAATATCACTTCAAAGAACTTCTCGTAATAGTAATTAACTGAACTTCTAAAACTTCCCATAATAACACTTCAAGAACCTCTTGTTACAACACTTCCAAAACTTCTCATAATAACACTTCCAGGACTTCCTATAATAACACTTCACTATACTTCTTGTAGTAATACATGCATTGCATCTCAGCTATTAACCTAGATCATTGTCTCATAAATGTATCATTGGAAGACTTCATGCTTCTTCACAAATTTGTCTCCATCTGCAAACAATAGTGCCCCATAAATATTTGTTACCTCATAGCTCCATCTTCTCACACACTTCACACATCAAATGTGTTGTGCTCACTTGTATTTATATACTTTGTCTTTGCATATTGTGGGGACACTTGTTATGCTTAGGGATTTTGAATTAGCTGAGCCAACTTGTTTATGCTAAATTGAGGAACTTTTAGATTTGATGGTTTAACACATTTATTGACAAAATGGGTAACATACCACCAATCATAGGCATACGACATTTCCATTCAAAGGAGGCCGACTTGTTTGTGAATATTTCAATATCTTAAATCATAATTTTCATGACCCGTTCACCCATATCTAGTTTGCATCAAGCACCTCATTTCAGGAAAGATATCCAAACTAATTTCGAAACCTGCAGGAATTTCGCAACCTACATGCATCCATGGTTTTAGTCACGAACCATGGGTAATGCAGCATGTGGAAGCCTCAACCTTGCGGTACCACCATAACACTCTTGTTAAAATTCAAGAGGAAATTGAATGGGTAGAACAATGGGTGTAGCACGAACACGAATTGGTGGATGAGGATGACATTAGACAAGAAATGTAGCCATGGATTCTTGATGTTTGGACCTCCCGCACCCATGAGACAAAGTAATTTTATATATCTCTATTGCATTGGAAAACAAATCTTTTCTTGGGAAGGCTCTTTTGAATCACAGTGAGGGGTGCAAGGAAATTATACTACAAGTTGGTGAGCTCTAGGAACAATGAGAAGGATGTATGCAAAAATCTACTTTATTGCGAAGGCCACTACTAGATTTGAGTTTTTGCTTAGAAGCTAGCCACAACAAAGGGACGCCCTTCAATCTTAGTTCAATAGGTGCACTTAATACTATTTTATGATGATGATGAGTGGTCTCCAAGTTTGTTTTGTTATTTTTAATTATCATACTTATCTTACAAGTTCTCTTAGCAATCAATTTTATAGTGGTAAAGTTATAGGTATATCAAGGTTATGAACATGATCCTCAAAAACAATAACAACATACCTATGATGGACCTTAAAGAAGATGCATTCTTTTGAATCTAGTCAGGTTTCCCACATGGTTTACCATCTAACTAATTTTTTGTACATTTATTTTGTTTAAAGTAGTCTAGGTTACAGAAAAAAAATTGTCAAAATTACCACTAACTTGGCAATATATCGATGAAAAGATTGTCGAAGTGTTTGGTGAGTCATGCAAAGTTTGAAGTTTCATCGACAACTTGCAAAAGAAATAAGAAATAACTCATCATCTGATTTTAAGTGTTTCCATCAGTGAGATGCATAGTAGTTTCACCATAAGAGCATGGGTAAGCATATGTTGGATTCCCATTAATGAAAAGTTTGATAATAATGCTTGATGATGCATTGAAAAAAATGAATGGAGTTTGTATTGGTGAAATATAAATTAAACTACTGATAGCACGCTGGTGAATTTTGTAGGAATTTCCATCAGTGAAACATAAGCTAATTTCTTTGCAATATTGAAAATATTTCATCGATAATGCTCTTGGCAAATTTCTTTTAACTTTCATTTTTTTAGTTAGGCCAAAACATCGATACACTGTCGATGAAAAAATTGAGATATAAAAACTTCGAAAGAAATTATCATGAAAACATTAATGTGATAGACACTTCTAAGAGTAATGTCGTAAACCAAAAGAAAAAGGCCAAAAAGTTAGAAGACTTCAAAGAAATAAAATAAAATGAGGTGGCTTGTTCAAAATACTTAGAAAAATTCTTCAAAGATTGAAACTATACATAAAATTTTAAACTTGAAACAAATGATATGGAGTAAAAAAAATTGTAACCAGAAAGAAAAAGGGTACCAAAAAATTATTAACAAAATTTATTGTGTATGTTGAGGTTGCAACATAGATGGAATGCAAAAAAGGGGTACCAAAAAATTATTAACAAAATTTATTGCGTATGTTGAGGTTGCAACATAGATGGAATGCAAAATTTGACCCTCTATCCACTAATGTTATGCATGTAGGTATGTCATAGATGTTATATCAAAGGAGTTAAGGAAAGTACTCAGAATAATAAACTTATATGTTCCATATAGGGATATAAATCCCTTTTGGGATGGACTATAAGATGCAGGTATCTTGAAAGGTTATAATGTAATTATTAAAGGGTATATCAATCCAACTCTCAATTAAAGGGAGATGCAGAGAGTAATGGAAAGGTGTAACCCCCTTGCAAACTTTTCCTTACACTTTTCTTAGAACCAAAAACTTATTGATGTGGAACCAATCAAAATCGTTCCAACATGGAGCAATGCTATAAGAGTAATGGAGGGTATATCCTAGATGTTGGATATATTTTGTTATGGAAGGACAATTGATGGAGCAGAGTGCTAGGATGAAATATCGGGTAGGCTATGTAAGCTCCTTTAATTGTTTCCTATTACTTTTCAAATTGAACCTAAAGGTTGAAACCCATTAGCCACTCTTGGTTGAATGAGGAGTTTGGAGCACTTATAATAAGGACATGGAAGCATTCCAACAACTCTAATGATTTAGCTACGAAGTAATTTGTTGATAAGCCTTATAGGTTATCTCAAGTGATCATGAGCTAGTTGTATGATCTCTCCCCCAAAATTAGGGAGGTGATGGGTTCAACTCTTTTGTTCCCCTTTGCGTTAGGCTCCATAAACAAGGTCAATGACTTAAATTACTCGGAGGGATTCACGAGGTTTTCCTTGGAAAAAAAAGAAGTAGTTTGTTAATCATCTAAAGAGAGTGAAAGAGGTACTAGGTGAGTGGGCAAGAAATCATGCTCTAAAAAATAAATAAATAAGGACTTGAAGGAGGTGGAAGAAGGTATATATATATATTTTAATATAGTGAGTGAATATTTTTCTCTAAGGAGGAATTCCAAGCTTTCAAGGAGATCAAAGGCAAAAAGAATGAACTACCATATGAAGAGGAGGCAAAGTGGAGGCTTAAGAGTATATTCATATGGTTGGTTGAAGGGTACAATAAAGCTAAGTTCATTCACAAGTATGTAAAATACAAAAGGAATGTAAATATAATATGGGAAATAAGTAAACCTAATGGCTCTGGTGCCAAGTCTTTTAGAGAAATTATTGAAGCTAGTAAACAGCACTTAAAAAATATCTTCAAAGACCTTGAAAGTGTTGATATTGGTGAAATAATGAAAATCATAAGTCTCTTTCCTAGACTCATTGATAATAATGAACATGGAATTTGAAGCTAAAGTTACAAAGGAAGAGTTGAATATAGTCCTATCCTCTTTCAAAAAGGCCAAGAGCCCAAGCCCAACTGGATGATACTTGAATTGTATCTTGGTTTCTATGACATGTTGGGAGGTGATCTCCTCATATTGGTTGAGGAATCTACATAGTTGAGGAAGGTTCTAGAAACCTTAAATGTGAAACGTATGGTTCTTATCCTCAAAAGGAAATACTCTTCATCCTTCAAAGAATGGCATGTTTCTTTGTGCAATCTTGTTTATAAACTCATTTCTATAATTATTGCTAACATGAGTAAAGGTTTTTTTTCTAGTGTTATTTCAAATGAATAATTTCACTATTCCCCATGCGATATCGTGGGAACATCACATGAAGGAATGCACTCAATTAAGACCCAAAAAATATATAAATTGTGATAAAAATCAACTTTGCAAAAGCTTGTGATAAAGTGAACTGGTCTTAGGTTGTGGATGCTACAAATGGGTATGAATTTGTAAACTATTTGTTGGAACATGGGATGTTTGACATCGAGCTCTTTTGTTGTTCTTATATATGAATCTACTTCATGTTTTTTTAGTGCCTTAGGGGGTCTTAAACAAGGAAGTCCCTTATCACCATTTATATTTCTATTTTATTATGAAGAGTTAAGAATGTTGATAAAAGATGTAGGGAAGAGATGGAAATGAAAGGGGTGAATATATTGGATTCAATGGTTATTAGGAATATGTTTCTCGTGGATGATATTATGATTTTTGGTCAAGGTTACACCAAGGAGTTTAGAAGAATAAAGGATATTTTGAATATATATTGCAAATCCATGGGTATAAAGGTCAACATGATGAAGTCCTTGATGTTGTTTAGTGATCTAGAAGAGGAGGTGAAAATGCAAGTATTAAACTTGTTTGTTATGAATCATTCTAATCTTGATTAGGGAGTAAAGTATTCGGGTTTTAAATTAAAACAAAAAAAACTATAATTATGTTGATTGGTTGTAGGTGTTCGACAAAATTGAAACTATAATATTGGATTGGTGCAATATATGATTGTTTTGTGGTGGGAAATTATTCTTGGTCAAGGTTTTTTTAGGGAGTATACATGTATCTTGCAAAAATCCCGTTGAAAATATACCCAAAGGCATTCTAAATAAAATTAGAAAGAAAAAGTGTTTTTAGTTTTTGATGGATAAGGGAAATGGAAAAGGAAGGAATTCCTCCGGTTAAATGGATAAGAGTGGAAACATTGAATGAAGCATGTGGACGAGGTCTAGAGAATATATATGTGTTTAGTATCGCCCTAGTTGCAAAAATCTTGTAGAGGTAAATCTATAATGAAGGGTTGTGGGGAAAAGTGATGGAATTATAGTATTTAAAAGGAAAGTACATGGAACTTTGGTTTAAAGTGGAAAGGAAAGGTACTTAAGTATTAAATTGAGCACATAGATCTACGGACAAATACACAACTCACAAGATAGATCACACAATTTACTCAGCAAGTGAAGAATGAAACAATGCAAAAATGGCTTGCAACTGTGAATGCTTTCATTAATCAAAAAGTAATTAGATGATAAATTCCAATATAATACAATGGCTAAATAGCCACATGCAATTCGAATCCACATGAGGAAATTTGAATTGATTAGACTCTACTTGACTGTAGGTAACTAAGACCTTGTCTAAATCATTATCGGAGGACTCAATAGTTAACTGACCTTGTCTAAACCATTATCGGAGTTCAACGGAGTTCTAAAACACAACTCAAGTGTCTAATTCAGTGTTAACTGAGGCTAACTGACCGTGGTAGGTGAGAAATGCACCTCAGCTTGACTAGTCACCAACTCAACTCAACTAACCATGGTTGGTATCGGCACTCCCAGTGGCTCCTAAATTGTAGGGATTGGTCTAGGAGGCTCCTAAACTAATGCATGCAAGTGCAATCAGTGACAGTAGGCCTCAATTAGTGTTCCCTGCACTTTAGTAACTGAAACATGTCCCCCAATTAGGCCAAGTGGACTCAATAGTGCTAGTGACTAAAAATAGACTAAATGGACTCCCGATTTAGACATATGACCAAATTGGATAAGGGAGGATTAATAATCCTAACACCCCCCCCCCCCTGAATGCTAACTTGGACACTTGGACAATCTGTGGGCCCTAGTAACTAAGACCATAGGTCACCCATTACATCAAGTAAAGTAAAGTAACTGCTTAATACAAGGAGCTGGGTGAAAAACCACATGGGAAAAAATCCCCCCTCTATCTAAGCAGATAGAAGCTGGATTCAAGTTTGAAAAACTTGGAAATAAGTTGCTGTAACCTTCATCTCTGTGATGTAGGGAAGTAGGATGAATGGTGTTTTGTGCACAGGTATTCTGAGGCCTGGCATGTAGACTTCTCCTTCTTCTCCCAAAATGATGATGGAAATAAGGAGGAATGTAACCTTTGTCTCTTGTTGGATGAAGAGGAGTATGATCAGCTCTATTCTTCTGAATGTAGTGAGACCGGGCCATTGCCATGTAGCATATTACAGGGATTCTATTGCATCTCTTTGAAGGAGGTAAGCTTGCATGACATAGCGCAAGGGTCTTTCCATTTTGAGTGTCAGGTGGGTTTCCAATCATGTTCCTAGCTTCCAGTTTGGAAGTAGGGACTGGATCTAGATCTGAATCACCCTAAATCTTAATCCTATAAACTGATATAGCTGGATATGCAATACTAGTAGAAGCTACAAAAGAAGTAGATGAGATGATTTTACCTTCCCTTGCAAGTGGCTGTTGAGAGTGCACTAGTTCCGAAGGAGGCATGAAGTGTGAGAAATCATATGCTTTGGAGGCATGATTTGCAACACCCTTTTCTATTATGTTACTAGTAGAGATATATGTGATCTCCATTGAGTCAAGACCAAAGATCACTTGATTTGGAGAGTCAGTATGTGTCATTTGGTATACAGACAATAGGTTTGAAGCTAGGGAGGGAACATAGAGCACATCTTTGAATCTTCCATGTTCAAGCTTGATAGAACCCTTCCCTTTGGTTCGAATTTGATTGTTATTTCCCATCTGAATACTAGGACCATCAAAGGACTGTAAGGAAGAGAATGATTCTCTAGAAGCATCCATATGATTGGAAGCTCTAGAATCAATGAGAAAGAATTGTGTTGTTGAACAACTAGCCTTCAGTGCATGGCCTTTCCTTTGATGTTCTTCACCTTCTTCTTCAGATTCATCCTTCCTTGCACTAGCAGGTGCATCAATGTTATGTTTCTTCAAAAGAAGATCCATTTCATCAAGTTGTCTTCTCATATAGGAGCTTTCTGAAAGAAATCCCCTTCCATAGTAAGAACAAAGGACCTTGCCTTTGCCATTCTTCTTGCTTCTCTTCTAACCTAAAGGCTCATTTGACTGCTCTTTCTTCACAGGAGACTTATCTCTTTGCTTCCCTGTATCATTCGCTACCTTATTTCCTCCTAAAACGAATGCTTGATATTTGGAAGATCGAATGATCCCCATTTGGATCAACTTGTCATGCTCATAACTGAGAGATGTAATGAAAACATCAAGAGTGGACATTTTCCAGTTTTGAGTAGCGAGCTTCACTAATTGAAAGGTTGATACAAAGACTAAGTAGTCTACACTGAGTTTTGAGAGAATGGCAAGGGTGAGCTGACCATCCTCCTTCTCCACCTTGCATCGCTTCAACTGGTATATCAAGTTCTTGAATTTTGTGAAAAATTCATTCAGTCTTTCGAATTTGGATGGATTAAGAGACATTAGTTCATTTTCTAGCCGATAGACCCTCATCTCATCCTGCTTATCAAATAAGGAAGCAATCTTGTCCCAAACCTCCTTGGGAGTCTCCAATCCTTGGATGTGGAAACGAAGATCTCGAGAGAATCAGAAGTACAAGTATCCATGAGCTTCACCAAGCTTGTTCAAGTACTTTTCTTTGTCATGATTAAGAATTGGTACTACATATGTCTCTTCTATGAGTTTGAAGAGCTTCTTGGTGCGAAGGAGGCTCTCCATGTCTTCCTTCCACTTGTGGTAGTTGAAGGAGGTGAGTTTCTCCATTGGAGGGAACATTTTGAATGCAATAGAGAAGACTGAGTTGCTATAGCGAATGTTGTGAGGGAAATAAGCTACTTGTAGCGAATGCACTAAAAGGAGCTGATAACCTGTAAATCACAAAATCAAACATACAAAATAAGGTCGACAGTCTACACTTTTGGAATTTTCTTCACACCCAGCATAGTTGATCAAGCAAGCTTGACCAACAATTTATTAACTTGGGATATTAAGTGATAAATTCTCCGCTTCTGGTGCAGTACTGGAAGGAGCATTTTTTTCTAAAAAATGATCCAGCTAGAGATTTGAGGAGGAGAGGTGTCTTGTCCACCAAGGCTCTGATACCATATTAAATTGAGCACATAGATCTATGGACAAACACACAACTCAGAAGATAGATCACACAATTTACTCAGCAATTGAAGAATGAAACAGTGCAAAAATGGCTTGCAACTGTGAATGCTTTCATTAATCAAAAAGTAATTAGATGATAAATTACAATGTAATACAATGACTAAATAGTCACATGCAATTCAAATCCACATGAGGAAATTCGAATTGATTAGACTCTACTTGACTGTAGGTAACTACTGTAGGTAACTAAGACCTTGTCTAAATCATTATCAGGGGACTCAATAGTTAACTCACCTTGTCTAAACCATTATTAGAGTTCAACAGAGTTCTAAAACACAACTCATGTGTCTAATTCAGTGTTAATTGAGGCTAACTGATTGTGGTAGGTGAGAAATGTGCCTCTTCTGCATGCAGCCATGCAAACCTAGTGTTAACTAAATGTAGAGGACTAGAATTGAATGTAACTGACTCCTAACTCAGCTTGACTAATCACCAACTCAACTCAACTAACCATGGTTGGTATCGGCACTCCCAATGGATCCTAAATTGTAGGGATTGGTCTAGGAGGCTCCTAAACTGATGCATGCAATTGCAATCAATGGTAGTAGGCCTCAATTAGTGTTCCCCACACTTTAGTAACTGAAACATGTGCCCCAATTAGGCCAAGTGGACCCAATGGTGTTAGTGACTAAAAATAGACTGGATGGACTCTCGATTTAGACATGACTCCTGATTTAGACATATGACCAAATTGGACAAGGGAGGATTAATAATCCTAACATTAAGGAGCTTCAATTGTCTATAAAGTTATAAAGCCTTGGCCAGGGATTTTCCCTTGATTGGAAATTGGGAAGCTCAAAAAGTAGGAATGGGAAATAAAGTGAGAATTGAGGAAGATACTTGGACTAGTTATAAAGGATTAGGTTGTCAAGATCTCTAATAATAATTTGCATTCAATGGGGACTTTTTCTTTGGAAGAGATAAAAAAAACCCAATGGAATAAATGTTTGGTCTAATGGATTGAAATCAATGGAATTCATGCATTTATAGGGATATAAAGTAGAGGAATGGATTCAATATGTAAACGTGTCAAATCAAAGTGTCGTAAAGCTACTGGATCAAGAGGATTTAATCAAATGGTCAAAAAACAAGGGCTCAAGGGAGTATAGAACTAAACTTGGATACTTATTAAAGATGGAAGAATCCCATGAAGGGTAAAAAACTTGTTGGTGGAAGGTGGTCTAGAAATTGAAAATCCCATTAAAATTAATTTGTTTTCTTTGATTTGTTTGGATAACAAAATATTAACATGGGACGATAACCAAATGAGGAGGCGACAAGTTCGAGCTAATGCATATTGTGCAAATGACGTAGTAAGGAATTTTGGATTATTTTTTAGTCACCTTCTCCTTTTCTAGATATATTTCAATGAAGCTTTACAAATTCAAATGGGAGGAACAAATGGGATCTCTTGACTTTGATATAATGTCTTTTTTCATGTATAACAGATAAATTTGAAAAATATTTTAAGGCCTTGCCATGTTTTGTAATATGGGGGAACTATGTTTAAAAAAACAACATGATTTTTCAAGGTATTAATATAACTCCAATGCAAATTGCTCACAAAATCATAGTATACTTTCAGGGGATTTGGAAACCTTTGAAAGAAAAATCATTGTAGAATCCTAATGAACCTAACATTAATTATGAAAAGGCATGGGGAGTCTTTGTTGGGGCATGTTAAGGAATTCCAATTACATGTGGAGTAGGAATTATTATTTTCTTTGGGTTTACATACTATATGTCTTGGAGATATGTTGTTGGGAAAGGAACAAACGATCAAGTTAAGTTGTATGCATTGTGGTTTTTTATGAAAACAATGATAGACAAAGGTTCATGCCTAAGTATTTGAAGACTCCAATATATTTATGGTCTAGGCAAACAATAACTTCATAATTGAGAATAAGTGTTTAGCCCCAATTATGATCAAGTCCTGGAGATAAAAAACAATTTCGACTAAATTTCCTTTACTTATATAGAGATAATTCAACACAAAAGTTGATCAACTATCCAAGAAAGATGTATTGTCGTAAGAGGGGAATCTATTTGAGCAAGACTTAAGAGAAGGGACCCGAATTACAATCTAAAAAAGGTCAATGTGTTGATATGGGAGATAAAAAGGAGTTTTAAGGATGTGCTTATTGTGATTTTT
>LPNX010771860.1:767522-815194 GCA_001517045.1 Pseudotsuga menziesii | reverse complement strand
ATATATATATATATATATATATATTGTGACTAGGGGAATCGACAACTGAGGACTGGGTTGGTACTCGCGTGATACGGGGTCCAGGGACCCATTCCCGCTACAATTATACCCCTAGGTTCCCCACAACAACTCGCAAGCATGGGACACGGGTAATCCCGAGTGTGATTTGAACTCATGACCTCCTTTACAACATGTGACTTCATATCAAGCGAATCGCCAATGAACCACACCCATACGGGAAATGTAATATATTGTCATAGTTTAGAGAAATAGATTATTTCTCGATAGTAATAGTCCTTGTCTTGTGGATTAACTAATATTCCAATGTACTTTAGCTTTTATAGGATCGCGATGGAGAAGAGCGGCTCCTCCCGCGGCTAGGGTTTCCCTAGCCGTCGCCTCCCTTGCTGCGTTTGGATCGCTGCTTCCTCAGCGTGGGGGTTGCCTGCCAAGCGCTTTTAGGTTGCCGGCTTCATTCCTGGTTTGGCTGTCGTTGTTTTCAGCGTGGAGTTCCCTCAGGTTTGGCTGTCGTTGCTTTCAGAGTGGAGTTTTCAGGAAATGGGCACTCACGCCCAGCTCGACGCCTTCAAGGCCCTTGTTCAAGCTTTCGCTCCTCAAGCAGCTTCTCATTCTTCTTCCAAGTTCGTGAAAAAGATGGACGAGATCCCTTCTCTGGAGCTCTCTCCTTCGGATCCATGCCAAAAAGCTCTCATTCTCTCTGAGCAAGCCCTCATTAGTAAGTTCACAGGTTTGTGGCCCAGCCCTAAGGCGGTTGAGATCTGGATTGCAGAACATTGGAACCCTCTTCTGTCAGGATAGGTTTCTCTCTTTGCAGCTGGTCGAGCGTTTTTTGTTTTTTTGTTCTCAAATAAAGAAGAAAGAGACCTTGTCTTTCATTCGGGCCCTTTCTTCATGGGCTCGAGAGGTCTGTTCTTAGCCCCTTGGTCTCTAGGGTTTAACCCAGAAGCAGAGATCACTGCCGCTCCAGTCTGGGTAAGACTTCCTAACCTCCCTCTTCATCTTTGGGGGAAAAGCACTCTGATTGACATTGGTAATAAGTTAGGTCGCTATTTAGACACCGCAGAGCCAAAAGGGGGTCAGTACAGATGTGCCCGTATCTGTGTAGAGGTGAATCTCGAGAAAGGGCTCCTTGAAGCCCTAAAGCTTACTTTAGGAGAATGGAGCCACATTCAAGAACTGGACTATGAGCAGATCCCTTTTAAATGCAATTTCTGTCATGTATACGGCCACTTCGCTAAAAGCTGCCCCAAGCTTGCAGATCCGCAGAAACCAGCAAATCTCCCAGCTTCCAAAGATTCAGACTTCCAGACGGTCTCTAACCGACGTCGTCCTCCTAGGCGAAAGGAGCCTCAAGTGTCTCAGCAGAAGGCCTCCCAAGATCCTCTTGCAGATTCTTCACGGCCAGAAAACAAAAATAGTTTTGCAGTTCTCCAAGAAGATGAAGTACAAGAACCTGAAGTAGCAGCTGTCCAGGAGCAAGGAAACCTTGATCCCATTAGCACCTTGGAGGCAGTTTCTCCAAAATATGCTTCCCCTGGCTCGAAGAAAGATCCCATCGATTTGGGTGGCGAGACCTCAGCCCAAGTAGGGCTGGCATCCTTGGTCCCTTCAACAGAGGAAACCTCCGACTCTGAAGACTTTTCAACTCCTTCTCCTCCCCTCACCAGAGGGCGCAAGACGAATAAAGAACGTAGAGAAAAGGAAGCAGCCTCAAACATCAGTGCGGGTTCTCAGAAGAAACTGGATCCTTTCATTAAGGGACACTCCTCTCCGCCTGTTTAATGCTTTGCTTCTGTATTCTTCTCTGCTCACAATTTGTGAGAGTCTACTCCTGTAAGCAGTACTTTTCTCGAAATAGCTTCAGGAACGTTTGGGATTCATTTCTCAAAGCACTTTTAAGAAGGCTGACTATTCTAATTGAGGCCATCAGCCTTCTTTCTCAGAATTCCTCCTTGTACGCCTGGCTGGGCTACAGCCTTTTTTAAAATTTATAAAAAAATTTCAGTTTCTGTTAAAAAAAATAGTCCTTGTCTTGTGATCCTTTTAGGGTAGACATAATATATTATGAATCGATGCTTGAAATATTAAATATAAATATTTTTTTATTGAAAAAAAGTATGTATGTTTTCCTTTTTTGTAATAAAGCACCATATGTAGCGTGTTATTAATATTGTGACTTTATCATAAGCACACCAATGCATCATTGAGATTATGGTGCATCACATTTCATTTTATACAAAGATTCACCACCACCTTTGCTACAAACCTTCAAAACATGAAATTTGCAAGAACTATTTATGCAAAACCTTTTCTCCTAGTAATGGTAGGATAAAGAAGAAATTAAGATACAAGTTTAGGAGTTAATATATGTGTAATTTAATATTCTTTTAAAGGAATGGGGTCTATATCTAATATGGGTTAACATATTAGGGTTTTGGATGCTATGGAATACCTACATATTCTATTGTAACTGGTTAATAATCATAATGTGAAAAACAAAGGTGTGTTTCTAAGGTTTGTTGTTTTTTCCCTTTAAGGGTTTTTAGGGTAAATCTTTGTTATTGTGTATTCTCTATTTTTCTTAAGAATTCGTATGCATAGCTTTCTCTTTCATAGGTTTAAAACTTACACATGATATCAACGCTCGATTATTGGCTTCAAGGGGATGCCTTTGTTGGTGTTAGGGTTCTACATGGTTGATAGATCTTTGGTCTATGATAAATCTGGGTCCAGTGTGAACTTTGCAACATTTATTTGTGCATTAAAAGATAATGGTGAGTATTAGCCCTAAAGTTTACACTAGACTGCTGTATAACAATGTTTAGGTATCTCATTTATTGCATAGGTTTGGTTGGTTGGTTGATCAAGCTGACTAGGAATATATGCTTTATAAATGGGATAGGTTTCAGACTTATCTAATATACCTCATTGATCAAAGGTTTACAAGCTTATAATGAGACAATATATGTTGGATTTGTTAAAGGTGGAAGAATTAGAAAATACTTATATGAAGTACATAAGCATTCACATGTTGATCTAGCTTACATACTCATTAGAGAGGACATTTGGCAAGCAAAATGCTTTTAAAAGTGAAGCATAAAATATTTAAATGAAACTCATGAATTAAAGGAAAGTACAACAAAGATTTATTGCACATGAACCTTTAATTCATGATCAACAAACAAACAAAGGCATCAATTATCATTCCATTGAAATATACAAAAATAATATGGGAATATAGAGGTAGTACATACTGGTCTTCAACTCATAAGAGTCTTTAATAACCGTATATACAAACAAAGCTTAACTCCTAGTTCCCTCACACAAAAGTTCTCTCCCAAGTCTAACTCTCGAACCGAGAACTCCCATTTCAGTCTTCAAATGTTTCGTTTATAATTTTCCTTTGCTCAACTACTTTATGGAAATGTGGATCTCAATGCTAATTTGTTGCCTAGAAATCTTGGATTTGCTTTGATTGCTTGTTGTTTTTCCTTTATAAAATCTGAGACTGATTTTTGAAGATAAGGATGTTTGGAGAAGACCCAAAACCTCTTGCATTAGTTTCCTCAAATGACCAAGGAGGGGGATAGATTTGATCCTCAATTCAAATTGATGAGGTGGATGCTCCATTGACTGGGTGCTTTTTCAGGAAACCAAAATTTGCGAAATCTAGAAAAATACATTTCAAAGATCCACCCGAAGATCCAAAATCGTTCCTTATTTTTGGAAAATTCTGGTGATACACTTAATTGACCATGTTCTAGAAAAAACACATGTTTTATGTTTTTGAAATTCATCCTCATTTTCTCAGAAAACATGTAAGAACTTAGCCTCTAAAACAATCACGTACATGAAATTTCTACGTATCTAACCAATTGTTGACCGAGGATAGAGCACTAGACAATATAAACAGGATAATAACCATGTGGATGTGGTGTTAAACAAAAACTATCTTCTCCTTTTCCATGTTGGACACTCGAAATGTGCAGAGTGATGAGCAAATTTCATTCTCAGAACTTCTGGTAGCAAATTTGAATTTTCTTGTATAGGGGTCGCCGTCGAAATTTCTGAAGCAGCTTTTGGTAGCACATTTTCTTGCAATTCCACAGACAAAAAATTTCAGATCTGGTTCTGGTAGAACCAACTATTTCTACCTTCAAAATATTGAAGAAATTGCTACAGAAATGAGTTCTTCATGAAACTTGTAAGTCTTTTAGTAAATGATCCATTGACAGTAGCATTTGCATTTGCTACTGGATGTTTCTTGATGTGGCATTTAGACTTTGGCTCTTTTATTACCTCACACCTTACCAAAACTAATAGTTTCCCGCAGCGAGTCCATTATATATTGTAAAGGTTTCACTATCGAAACTTTAAATTTCTTGCAGTGAGTCATTTTAGAAATATACTAATTTTGTTGCAGAAAGTTAAAACTTCCTGCAGTAACAACAAGGTTTACTTGAAATACAATCCTGGTGCTGGAAGATGAAAATTTCTTGCAACATAGTGACTCTTGCTATGAAAAACATCCTTCTTTCAAACAATTAAGGATTTTTGTAAAAAAAATTGACAAAGAGAAAAGATTGATTTAATGATGTACATAAACATATATAAGAATGAAAAAAATTGACAAAGAGACCAGATTGATTTAATGATGTACATAAACATATTTAAGATTTTACAGGGTTTTAAAGTTGAAGATATGGGGGACCTAATAAGTATGCAAAGGCTTACGAGAAACAAAAAAAACTTTGACATAGTAGATTTAGGTGCTAAAAGTGAGCAGTTCCAGAATCGAGATCAAGAAATTTAACGGCCAAAACTTTGAGCTATGGAAGTTCAAGATGGAGGACCTTCTTGTAGATCAGGAAAAGTGGATTGTTGTGTATCCCAGTGCACAACCCACTAGATCAAAGAAAGAAGATTGGGAGAAACTATAAAGAAGGGTGAGGAGTACGATCTAACTTTGCTTCTAATATTTTGTGTTGTTGGACATGTCCAAAGAAGACGGTGCATTAAAACTATGGAAAAAACTAGGGAGTTTGTATCAATAAAAATCCCTAGTAAACAAGTTGTTTATGCAAAAAGAGTTGTATCACCTAAGGATGGATTATAATGACACAGTGACAGAGCATATGAATGTTTACAATACTCTGGTAAGCCAAATCACCTATATTGACATTACATTGGATTAAGAAGATAAATGCATTACATTATTATGTTCTTTGACATATTACTGGGATAACTTGATTATAGCGATAGTTATTGCTAGTCAAGCGATATTAAAATTTGATGAAATAGTAACATCCCTACTATTAGAAGAAATGAGGCAGAAAACCATGGATAGTCATAGAATAAATTCCTTATATGTGAGAGGTCATATTTAGGAGAAAATAACAAAGAAGTTTTAAGAGGGAGCTCTAAATATCTAAGGAAATCTTTGAAGAAGTGCTAAAATGTAGTAAAGCATGGCATTAGTAGATCGAAAAAATGTTGAAAAATGAAAGGATTTGATGACACCCCTTCCATAGAGGAGAAGAACTCCACATAAGGAGGGCATGTGTACCTATCTTCCACAGGTACCCGTTTAGATCATGATGTATGGATGATTGACTCAACTATATTTTTTCATATGACTCCTCATAGGGAGTGGTTTTGTGAATATGAAAAGTACAATGGAGGAGACGTGTTCCTAGGAAATTATTCAACAATCATTATCATCGAACGTTGAAGAGTTAAGTTGCAGCTCAAGGATGGAAGGATTAGAATTCTCTTTGGAGTACTACACATTCCAAATCTAGCCAGAAACTTGATATATATCTCAAAGATGAGTGATGTAGACACATAAACTATATTCGCAAAAGACACATGCAAAATGGTTCGAGGATCAATGGTCTTAATGAAGGAAGTTCGAGATGGAACTCTACACAAAATATTAGGAAGCACCATCATTGATGGGTGTAATATTTTTGTTGTGCTTGAGGGAGGAGATAAAGAAGACACAACTCCTACTGCCTCTAGAGGAAAGACAACACTATGACATCAATGATTGGGGCATATTGGAGAGAAGGGCCTTTGAGCATTACTCGATAAAGGTATGAATAAAGGTATGTTTGGTTGTACACTAGATTTTGATTTTGTGAACATTGTATTTATGCACAATAGAATCGAGTAAGATTTGCATCTGGTGCTACAAGAGTAAAGGAATTTTTAAAGTTAAAACATAGTGATGTGTTTGGACTTGTGCCTATTCCATTGTTGGGTATACATGTGTATTATGTTGACCATTAGATGATTTCTCAAGTAACACATGGATTTATTTCCTTTGAAAGAAATCATAAGTATTTGCTAAATTTAAAGAATTTAATGCTTTTGTAGAGACTCATACATAAATAAAATAAAAGGTGTTGAGGACAATAATGGTGAGGAGTTCCGAGAGAATGAATTTGCGGAATTATGTAAGAAGTGCGGTATAACAAGGCATAAGACTACCCATACACACCTCAATGGAATGGAGTTTGAAAAAGGATGAATAAGACGTTGATGGAAAAGGCAATGACCATGTTGAGTAATGCCTAGGAATGACAAGAATTTTGGACAAAAGTAGTGGAGACTGCATGTTACTTGGTAAATCAATCACCCACATCAACATTGGTTGATAAAAAATTGCATTGGTTATGGACTAGTAAGAAACCTTCTATTAAACATATGGAAGTATTTGGTTGTGATGTTTATGTACATGTTAAAAAGGAAAAAGGAAAAAGGGAGTAATCTTGATAATAAAGTTAAAAAATGTATCTTTATTTGTTATAAAGATGGTGTGAAAGGTTTTAAGATTTGGAATCTTGTAACTAAGAAGATTATTTACATTAGAGATGTTGTTTTTAGAGGGGTTAAAGATGTTCCTAATAAGAAGTTACTCCAATGGAAAAGGAACCAAAGAAAATAGAGTTTGAGTTAGAGGATGAAGAATTTGACTCAATCAAAGAAGTTGAATCATAAGAAGAAGAACCTGATACCCCAATTTTGAGGATATCATCTCAAGAAAGAAGGCAACCAAAAAGGTATTTGTTTGTCTATTACTGAAAATGATCCTAGAAACATGAAGGAATCCGTTGATTTAGAGGATAATGGCATCATCTAGAGAATCTGCAGTAAATGATTGTTTAGTGTCTACATTTCGAGCCATTCTTGGCTCATCATTAGGACATTATTGATGCCTAAGAAAACCTTCAGATCTCCAAATCATATAAACATAGATATGGAACAGTCATGACTAGTCGACACTAGGGTTTGTTGAATTAGTTTTAATGTTTATTTTTCCAATAGTAATTAGATATTAATCATTTATTTATTCTTTATTTCTTACTATTTTTTAATATTAATATATTATTTTCTTAGTTTTCTATTTATAAAATGATTTATTTAAGTTGCTATATATTAATTATAATGTATGTTATTTAATTAATTAAAATTAACCTATGTTTATTATAACTTATATCATTATATTATAATTATTAATTTTTTATTATAATTCGTTTTGTTAGGTTAATGTTTATTAAAATTCATATTATTTTATTATTAATTTTTATTTAAAGTGTGTTCTTTTAATAGCAGTTGTTAAAATATCTTATCCTAAAAAAATCATACTATTATATTATAAATTAACAATTTTTATTATAATTTGTTTTGTTTTGTTAAAGTTTATTAAAATTCATATTATTTAATTATAAATTATTAATATCTATTTGTTTTGTTAACTTTATTAAAGTATGTTGTTTTAATAATAATTGTTAAATTAACTTAACCCAAAATTATTAATATTATTATTAAATGTCAAGTTTTTTATTACATTAATTTATGATATGTTTTTTGTTTTACTACAAGTTATAGTTAATATGTAAAATCTAAAGAAAAGTTGAATATTAAAGGTTTTAGGTTAGTTTTGAAAAGATTTTCCAATTTAGGTAATTAATTAGTTTGGCCTAATTTAGTGAGGTTACGAAGCCACGACCTGCTAATGGTTAGGATATCGATCTCTGGAAGAAGGCCATGGTTGAAGAAATGGTTGCCTTGGATAAGAATGAAGCTTGGGATCTTGTTGAGTTACCAACTGGAAGAAAACTAGTTGGTAGAAAATGGTTGTTTTAGAAGAAGTGGAATGCATAAGGTAAAGTGGAGAAGCTTATATATTAGCAAAGGGATATTCCTAGGTAGAGGGAATTGACTTTGGTGAAATATTTTCTGCTAAATTAACTTTGATAATGTTCCTTCTCTTTATTGTGATTGCTTTTGATCTTGAAGTAGAGCAGATGGATGTGAATAAAACATTTCTACATGGGGATCTTAAAGAAGAAATCTACAGGAAACAACCATAAGGGTTTATATTAAAGGGAAGGAAAGAGTTGGTTTGTGAACTAACGAAGTCCCTTTATGGTCTAAATCAATCTTCAAGGACGTGGTACCAAAAGTTTAACACATACATCCTTGGATTGGGTTTTGTGAGAAGCAAGGATGATCACTGTGTATATTCCAAGCAGGTTGATGATAACTTCATTAATACAGTGTTGTATGTTGATGACATGTTGTTGATTGTAAACAATAGAATATCATAAAGTAGGTCAAGTCACAACTATCCTCCAAATTTGACATGAAGGATCTTGATGATGAAAACTCCATACTAGGAATGGAGATTAAGAGAGATTGTGCAAATAGAAAAATCTTGTTGAATCAAAGAAAATATGTTGAGTTGATACTGCAAAGATTTAGCATGCAGGAAAGTAAGGTTGTTAGTGTCCCTATTCTTGTAGGTATAAATTTATATGTAGATTAGTGTCCCAATACATGGGAAGAGGAAGAAGATATGTCACAAGTTCCCTATGCTAGTATGGTTGGTAGTTTGATGTATGAAATGGTCTGTATTAGACTAGGCATTGCTCATGCAGTGGGAGTTTTGTGGAGATATATGCCTAAAATAGGGAAGGAGCATTGTACATTTGTAAAGAGGGTCTTCCGATATTTACGTGGCACCATAGGTTATGCAATCTGCTACTAAGGAAGACCTGGATTAGATAGAGTAATAGATGTACAAGGATTCATTGATGTAGACTGGGTTCGAGATATTGATCACAAAAGATCTTCAAGTGGGTATGTGTTTAACTTATTTGGAGGGGATATCACTTGGATGAGCAAGAGTTAGGTTGTAGTTGCATCTCTCAACTACAAAAGTTGAATACATGGCAGCCACCCATGCAATTAAAGAAGTTGCACGGTTGTAGAGATTGTGTTCAGGTATTGGGTTTGTACAAAAATCTATAAGGTTAGATTGTGACAACCAAAGTGCAATATTTATGGCAAAGAACATTGTTTATCATGCTAAGACAAAGCATATTGACGTGCAATATCACTTTGTGAGAGATATGATTGAAGAAAAGAAGGTGTTGCTGGAAAAGCTTGACCTTGAAGAATGTTGCAGACTCATTGACGAAGTTTGTTAGTATTGAGAATTTCTCTACGTGTATAGAATCTATGCGCATTGATGCCCTAAACTTGTGATTGTATTAGTACATGGCCCATTGTTATGAAAATAAAACAATAAGTGTCTAAAGCCAATAATCGAGCTCTGATACCACATGCAAGTTTTAAATATGTGAAGAGAAGCTACCCATACAAATTCTTAAGCAAAATAGAGAACACAATGGCATACACATAGTATATAAAGATTTACTTGGAAACCCTTAATGGGAAAAACCAACAAACCTTAAAGCCACACCTCTATCTTTCTCATTGTGATTATTAACCATGCACAATACAATATGTAGGCATTCCACATCATACAACTCTAATCTATTAACCCATATTAGATATAGATCACAAACCCTTAACCATGATTAAATTACATATTTTTAGAAATACCCAACAATAAAGTGTCACATCCACTTCAATTTGACGTCTTATAGATCCACCATTTTTTAATTCCCCATAGAGATGACATATGAGAGATATGCATGGATTATCAACATCTTAATTAAATTATCATCAAGCACTTTACAAGTTTTTAGTCGTATTGTGGATTATAATAAATGGGTTATGTTGTGTCCCTTGGTGAAATTGAATCACTATTTTTATAGCAACTTTCATTGGCCGCTGTATCATCTAAGTGCGTTGTCCATTTGACATTTCCATTTCATCCCCATGAAATATGAAATAAACACAAACTTGGCACCACTTAAAAAATTTCAACAACCAATAAGATCACGACTCTACTCAGTTCCCTGAAATATACATGTATTTGTGTTCATACGGTAACCACCCGCTCAACATATAAGCTTTAAATAACTACCACTTGTGAATTGGCTATTTAATCTAGATTTCTCCTTTAGCTCATTCCAATAATCTAGAGTTTATAACGTTAGTCCCATTGTGTTTGAGCAAATTGGAGAACCAGATATCCATTACCATGTATTGACTTATTAGATTAACTCCATAAAACAAAGTTCTCTAATAAATTCAACCTAAGACCCCATTATCATTAAAAAAAAACCCATAAAGTCAAAAGATACATTAAAAAAAATAGGGGTTTGAAAATGCAAAAAGAATTGAATAAATGAAT
Source organism: Pseudotsuga menziesii (assembly GCA_001517045.1). Lineage (NCBI taxonomy): Eukaryota > Viridiplantae > Streptophyta > Pinopsida > Pinales > Pinaceae > Pseudotsuga > Pseudotsuga menziesii. The sequence goes on along the minus strand of LPNX010771860.1, from coordinate 804,561 downwards.
GATGATACAATTTTACTAATGAAACAATTACCTTTACAATGTAATGATGAATGACATGATTAAATTAGATCATAACTCATTCATGATTGTGTATATGGACAACATATTTATTTTAAGAAGACTTGAAAAGACAAATTGCATCGTTTGTACCAAACATTACAATCTTATGGACAACTATTTATTTTAAGAAGATATGGAAAGATAAATTGCATCGTTTGTAGCAAACATTTCAAGATTGTAAAAAGATGGCATTGAGTATATTTGAAGAAACAAAAGTTAGATTCCAAAAATCAATATAAAGAACACCTTAAAATATGTTTTCGAAAACAAATTTAAACTTGATTTTAAGTTAAATTTCAAATTTAATTATTTTTTTAAAGAAAAATCTCACAGCAAGGGTTTACTCTTGTAACCATGGTTATAAATTTGCTCCAACCTCAGCTGAAATTGGCACCATGAGGTGGACTAATGTGATGCTTGGGAGTCAAACTAAATCTCATGTCAAGGGTTTACTCTCGCAACCATGGCTATAAACTTACTCTAACTTGAGTTCGAATTGGCACCATGAGGTGGACTAATGTAATCCTAGAGAGTCAAACTTTGGTTGTTGATTAACAAAAGACTAAACAATTTATAATAAGTCTATTGCTCTATTCCCATGAATTAAATGGACCGGGGATTGAATTATATATAAAAATATATATGGATTCTAAAGCAAAAAAATAATTGTGCCGAGAGGCGCTCTACAGTCTACTATGGTGGAGATCTTGTAACGTGATGTAACGTTAGTAACGTTTGTAACATGTCGACAAAAAATAATAGTGATAGTGAATATTATGGGAGAGATCTTGTAACGTGATGTAACGTTTGTAACATGTCGGCAAAAAATAATAGTTAAGCCAACAAATATTTCCTAGGCACACAAAATATTATTAGGCCGACAAAATATTAACTACTTTTTACATTATTTACTGATAGTGCAATACCTTTTTTTTTAGAGGAAAAAATACCAGTCTTTGTTATTCATTCAATAATCAAAAGACATCTTATACACACAGCCAGCAGATGGCCTCTCGTTCATTGCATAAATGCACAAATGGATCCCCATCAAACTAGAACAACAACGATCTAAGAGACATACAAACAACTAATTAAGAAAATAGGAGCACAAAGTCTGACATATGTAGACTTTCTCATCATTCCTGATATACAGGTCAGAATATGCTGATAGAAAGTTCGAGAGTGATCTAAAAACAGACAAGTCCTGAGCAAAGCATGTCGGCTGAAAGTCACTACAAAGCTAACTAAGATCTACTACATATCAATACACAAAGTGCCAAAAGAAAATAGGAGCATATAGCTCTGCACATGCTAGAAAAGCTTAAAATGCCCATGATCAATGATCATGCCTTCCAAAGATTTAGAAAAGCAACCGAAACCCATATCCATCTTCAAAGCTTACTCAGAGAGACCATCAGCCTACATGTTATGCTCACGATATATATGTTTGAAGATCACATGAGGGGCAGATTATAGCATAGTAAGGATGTCATCACACCAATGACTCAGATATGGGACATCAAGAATTGCGAGTCTGTTGAGCCAAGAGATAATGACAAGAGAGTCACCAAATATCGAGTGTATGGGTAAACTCATCAATTTACTTACTCTCAGAATAGTCCATAATGCCAGTAACTCAGATCTAGTGTTTGTGCTGCAGCCACAGCTGAAGGAGAAACTAATGCAATAAGCAGCATTAAGATGAATCACAAATCTAGCACCACCAACATTTCCTGAAGCAGCCCCATCAAAAAAGCCACATGGGTAGATGATCAGAGGACACGGTCCAATATTTCTGATTCTTTTCTTTTTTTGAGGAACCAGATACAAGTGTATAAGGTTATCAATTTGAATGAGAAGTGCATGGACAAAGGACGTTTTATTGTAAAAAATGCATCGATTTCTGAGATTCCAGATACACCATTAAAAGAAAATCGGTAGATATCTGAAGAGAGCATAGATTGGAGTGCTGCTGAACCAGTGTTCCATGAAAGAAGAGACAGAGTCAAATTGAGAATGAGGAAAACCATATCGATCAACAAAGAAGGAAAAGACTCCTTTGGAGAATGAACAGTCAAGAAAGAGATGCTGGGCATTATCTTCCCTTACAGCAAATGACACATCTACTAGGGCCCTGCACACGTCTACTAGGGCCCTGATAGTGCAATACCTAAGAAGAGGTTTGCACCTCGGGAGATTTGATCCCTCTCTACGCTTGATAGAGCCTAGGATTTGGATCTAGGTTGTTATAAATTTAAAAACATACATAATGTTTTTTTCAATTAAATGATGACTTAAATAGGGATTTAAGGTGTTGTTGACTTAAATTTGTAAATTTTTGTTGTAGTGAGTTAATAAGTGGACAAACTTAACCATATTATTTTTTAAAATATTTCCAATACGGATTTTAAAGTTATATTTCTTTGTAATTAATGGGAGCTTTGACCATGGAACCTTGCGTTTAGAGAGTATAATTTTTGTATTGCACCTAGAGGAGTAAGGTACTCTACAACCTAGTATGGGGGGAGATGTTGTCACCTAAGATAGCTCAATGTTACAAAAAATAAAAGGTAATAAAAAAATCATATATGCTTAAAATAAAAATTAAAACCAAATGATAATAATTATTTATATTAAAATAAGTAATAAAAAATTAATGTCCAGTCATAAAATAAAAAAATCAAAAGAAAATGAAAACAATAACAAAAATCTAAATAGGCCTATAAAACAAAATTAATAAATTACACATCTATAATTTTTTTTTTTCTAGTACTTCATAGATCCACTTTAAAACATAGTAGCATAATTCAGTGGTATTGGCCTTTTGTGTATGGAAATTTCGGACAATTTGGAATTCGTCCAATCTATATGTAATACTATAGGGTTTCTTTTGAAAATTGATTTTAAAAAACCAAATTTTAATTATTCAAACACTATAAAATAAATACCTTTCAATTTCATACTTTGTAATTCAATTTAATAGGAATACAAATATGTTAAAGAAAATAAATATGCAAATATAATAGCAACACTAGATTTATTGGTTACCAAAACCATGTGCCCAAAACCACTTACATCCTCACTCATTCCAAAGTCAAAGTAAGTAGAAGTAAATATTATTTACTTTCTTTAAAAAATAATTTATAACTATTAATAACTAAGAGTTTTCTCCCTTACTACAATGGCATTGTATTTTTGTTTTTTTAAGAGTATTTTTGGTTATAAGAAATATATTTAAAAAAATAATTTTGTTAAGTTTAAAATTTAATGGTTGATATTTAATATTCCATTAAAAATATTGTATATGTTTAACTATATATATAAATGTTATATATATTGTTGTAATTTTAATTAAAAATATTTTATTTATATTGAATTGTTTTGTTACCTTTTTTTATCGTATTGTATCCATATTTATACTCAAATTATGCTCCTATGTTAATTTAAAAAATATACAATAACTATATATAAATGTTATATATATTGTAGTATATTTAATTAAAAATATTTTATTTATATTGAATTTTTTTGTTACCTTTTTTTTATCGTATTGTATCCATATTTATACTCAAATTATGTTACTATATTAATTTAAAAAATACAATAATTTATTATTATTATTTTTAAAACATTTGAATATTTTTGACATATGTTTTAATGCATATCTATATCTCTTCAAACACCACCACAACACCACAACACCAAAAAAATGACCACCACCACACTAAAAAATGACAAAGAATACTTCATTTGTATTGAGGTGTACAAATGTCTAAAACAGGGTAAGATAATAAGAGTCATATTAATGTGGGCAAATATTCATAATGGATAAAAAAAAAAATGTAAACTCTTGAAACCAATTTACACAAAGTATACCTCCATCTGATCTTTTAAGGGTGAATTGCACTCATTTGTATTGAGGTGTACAAATGTCTAAAACAGGGTAAGATAATAAGAGTCATATTAATGTGGGAAAATATTCATAATGGATAAACAAAAAAATGCAAACTCTTCAAACCAATTTCCACAAAGTATACCTCCATCTGATCTTTTAAGGGTGAATTGCGAGTGAAGTCTAATCGCTGGGAAGTCTAATCGGTATTGTTTTCATTTCCATTCAAGGTCACACGCTCTCAAGATAGAAAACACCCATGCTAATGGTCTACAAGTTTCACAGGTCAAACTAAACCCAAAACTCCATTTTCTGCTATTTTTAACAGAGGGAAACCATCTACACCCACTCTTGAAATCGGGGCACAAACAGAAATCGCTACAATAAGCAACTCTAATGCTTGGCAGAATGGCTTGAGGAGCAGCAGCAGCAGCAGGAGGCAGGGGAGGATGGGTACTAATACAATGGAGTGGGCTGCAAAAGCCACCCATCTAGGGGGCATTCCTCGCAGATTGGTGATTAGAACAGTTGGTGCCTTCGCCAAGCTCGTCACCTCCTACCTCAACTATACTCATGTCCACAATGCAGACACTTTGCTCCACCTCATCAAATCCAGGCCTCCCGGCACCCCTCTCATCACAGTCAGCAATCACATGTCCACGTAAGTAAGTTTACCCTTATTCGCATTCTATTCTATTACAAGGAACACATTGATGTAATTTGTTGATAGAGGATATCAGTGTATGGAAGGCAATATGGTTTAGCAGCCCAGTTCATATTCTCCGTCAAACTCAGATTATTGAAGATTTATTATCCACATTTTGGGTTTGAGAACCTGATACGATGTACACATAGGTGAGCAAGTTGCTCTTGTGGTTTCACTCCATAAGCATAGAATTAGTCCCCACCTTATGCCAAAACCTGATATCAATGATGAAATATGTAAACTATTGTTGAAATGCGTTTTCAAGCATTTCAGTTGTCACACTGAGAGAAACAAGGTGCAATCTGACATGCTGGGGTGGGGGGTGATCCATCAACTTTTCCCGTGCCTGCCCAATGGTGCATTAAATCTAGACAGTGCACTGGATGCACTAAATATTGCCACTAACCTAGACCCGTTCAAACTTGAGCCTGATCTGCACCCCCAGGTTGCATATCTCAAGTTTACGCAAATGGGCAACATAAATTTAGACTGTTTATGGATATGGACACTATCACAGACACCTCTAAATCTGGTTCTGGTATGCACCTCCAAGTTTAAGGATGCATATCTTGATTGCACACAAATGGGCAACATAAATCTAGACCGTGCATTGAATGTGGGCTCTAGTCCAAATGCATCTAAGCCAGGTTCCACTGTGCACCTCCTATTACAAAGCTCGAGGATACATTTCTTGAGTTCACACTTCTGGCCAAGGTAAAACTAAACAATGCAATAGGTACATTGGATATGGGCACTAGCCCAGATTCATCTAAACTTGGGTTTGAAACACAACTTAACGCTGTGAAGCTTAAGGATGCATATCACGAGTTCACACAAATGCCCGATGTATCAAAGGTTTGAACTTGAGATATGCAACTTTGAGGTGAATATCAGATCCAGGTTTAGGTGGCTCTGGGCTAGTGTAGTTTAATTGTTGTTGTCCATGGACTTTTTGATGTTTCATTATTTATTTACAGGGAAACAAGTGAAATAAATTTTATTAATATTTACAAAGATTATGAAGTTTACAGATTCCAGAACTGGATTTCTAGAGACAATAAGGCTTCTGCAATAGGAGCTAAAGGACAACCCCCAAGAGCTGTTTTAAGCACCAGACTAATGCATGTAGATAATAAGAGGAGATACTAATTTCACTCCAAACTTTTAAATATATAATCAGCACTTCATAACAGGATCCAAAGCTACATTGGTTTAGTATGGGGTAGCCAACTAAATAAAGGGCTATTTTAGGAAGGGAAGAAAGGGTAGGTAGCCGACAGCTAAAAGGCTCTTTTATGGGGAAGAATAAAGTGAGGTAGCCAATTAAAGAAACCAAATAAAGTTTCACAGATTTTATTTTTGTTATACCTAAAATAAATACAAGCACAGTTGGAATAACTATTAGTTCAATCCAAAAAACTAGGAACAGTTTTCCAAGTTGAATGAAAGTCGAGATGATTGGGATACCTTCCATGCACATAACAGGGTTCACTAGGGCCAACACAGTCAGAGCATATACAAAGCAGAAGTCGAGGTGGGAGCCAACAATTAAGGGTAGGTAAAAAGTGTACTTGTATCAAATGCCCAATGTATCAAAGGTTGGAACTCGAGATATGCAACTTCGAGGTGAATATCAGATGAAGATCTAGGTTTAGGTGGCTCTGGGCTAGTGCAGTTTAATTGTTGTTGTCAATGGACTTATGTTTCAATCACTGCGCTGGCCATGGTTCATGGGCTTGATTGCATAGAGTGGTACTATTTGCAATTAGAAGCACTGGACAGGCACCAATGGCATGCCAGAGCATATGGACTGTTAACATATAGGTTTGGAAAGCTGTGTATCCTTGCATCAATAATAACAAGACATGTTTTCCAATTTTGAGATGATTTTTAGGTGTTTTCTAGGGTAATTCAAGCCTTTTTAAGGCACAAGGAGCTGTTCTAAAGGCGTTTTGCACTTTATCAAAGGTTTCAGGATTGACTGCTGCAGGACTATCAGGACTTTAGTGTGTTCATAACTTTTTGATGTTTCATTTATTTTTTACATGGAACCAAGTGAGATAAATTTTATTAATATTTACAAAGATTATGAATATACAGATTTCAGAACTGGTTTTTTAGAGGCAATAAGGCTTCTACATTAAGAAATAAAGGACAACTCCCAAGAGTTGTTTTAAGCACCAGATTAATGCATATAGATAATAATCATGAAAAAGGAAACTGTATTTGTCTTCTAAATATGCTTCTATTTTAGAGCTAACAGACTTTAGGGAGAAGAGCTATTGACTACACAAAAGGAAGTTTTGTGGCTCTATTCAGGCTAGAGAGGAAAACAGAGAAACAAGATTGGGAAGGGTCTAGGAGACTAGGAATTGTCTTTGTCATCTTCATCCGTTGTGTTGTCAGACTCTCTGAGCATACCTCTTTCCAGCTGTTGTCCATCCCAAATCTCCCGATTTCTTCAAGACACTGTTTAAATCTTCAGTTCTTTAGTTCTGTAAGCTCTGAGTTGACTCTTTTATCAAGCTTGATTAGCCTTCTCTTGATCTTCTTCAAGGTGTCCTCCTACGAGTTTTAATCCACTGTCTCATGTTTCCCGTGGCTTTATTCATGGCTTCTGTTGCTTACTTGATCTCCACCTTCAAACATCTAAATTCTTCTTTTCTATATTGATTCTTTCAGTTCAAATGAGAAATGCTATCCGCTATGATCATTCTGGCAAAAACCATAAAATGGTCAGAAAAATGGAAAGGTAGGACTGCCCATGGTACTGAATAATAGCTCTTGGTAAATGGATGTTCACAACAAAATTTGTAAGACAAGTATAGATAGGAGTAAGAGCCTTCCATTGAGTTTGTAAAGAACAACTCTTTGACATGGATGCTTCCACCTTCAAATCTTAAACCTTTTCTTTCCAAACTGGTAAGTCATGTCACACAAACACCTGTAGATTGTATTTGCAGGATCCTCCATGTTCGAGTATAATCGATGCAATATGGATGGAAACCTTGTCAGTTATTTATGGTCTGGGACTCTGGACAAGTTGTATGGGAGACTAAAAGGATCTGACCTACGTGGCCTAAAAGGATCTACTGTTGTACACTCTTGATTTTCTTTGAAATGATTAAAGGGGGGCTTCCTTTATTTTAAAAATTGCCTGGGGTAATAAGATCACTTATTTTCTATAATTCTTTCTTCTAAAAGGGCAATGAGCAAGCCTGCCTCTTGTTTAGAGGATCTGTAGATTTGATAAAATCACAATTTTCAATATTTCTTTATTGGAATCGGATCTCTTGAAGAATGCTTCCAAAGTCGAGATTCAGAGATTCACGATGCCATAATGTATCTTAGAGAGTTTATTCTTACTGCCATGTCTTTAAAACCTTGATTTCTTGAACTCCATTCAAGATAAACTTGAACTCATTGTAGCAAGCTGTTGGCTTCTGTGATGTTGTTATGACTCATGAGCTACACGTGTCTGTAGTTATAAAGTGATCTGAATTTTTTTTGCCCTGCAATTGTTCACTATGGATACAATATTAATGATCTTAAAACTAAATTTGTTAGCAATATTTGAGCTTGTGACTTTTACTCTTACAGGTTCCTATATTCAGAGGCTTTAATAGGTTTTACAAAGTGTCACTTAACTGAACTTATTTATGCACAGATCTCTCACAGAACTAAGGTCAGATTAGATGCAGAGGGGTAACCAAATAAAATCTTTATGTTCAAAATTTAAATCACTACTCCAAGATTCTTTATAAACAGTATTTTTATTACAAGTTCATTTTTAAAGCATCATAATTTTACAATTGTCTCATGGATCAATAATCAAAATGCTTGCTAGTTTCTATTATAAATTTGTACTACAATTACTGGACTGCAATCTCAACAAACAAAGAATTTGGAAGACCAAATGCCTTAGCTTCCCATGTGGTCTCAATGCCATTTTGCTGCTGGATTAGAATCTCAATAGATAGAGAAACCGACTGGTTAAACATTTTAACTGTTTGGCTTCTTCCTGCAGAACATGACTATTTAGTTTCTGTGGGGGATTTCTACTCCTTTGCATCCATGTGGTCATGTGTTGTCATACTACCGCAGCTAAATCACAACCTTCAGGGGTTCAGTCTTTTTACTGCTTTCCATCTGCGGGGTTGCAAGTATTTGCACCCTCATGCCTAAAGCACAACCTGTGGTGTTTAGGACTTTTTACTGCTTAGCAACCATAGCATTATGGATTTCTTGGGATTTCCACAACCTTGGGGTTGCAGCCTTCTCAAGTCCTCCCAATCTCCGGGTTGCAACTTTTTTGGGTGATCTGCATCCTTGGGCTTGTGGCCTTCTTAGGTCTTCTGTGACTTACCAATGTGGGGTTCCACAAGTTCAGCTGGTGACTTTTGCAACCCAGTCCTTGTGTGATCTGTATCTTGATTCTTTACTCTGCCATGGCCCACAACTCTACCTTGGACCTGTAAGGTTGCTGTAACACAATCCTTATGTGTTTCTCTTTCGCAAGTTTACCTGATAGGGATTTTGCAACATTACAACTTTGGTTTGTGGGCACCAAATTTACTGGCATCATAACCTTTTTACTTATGGGGTCTTCTTTAGTTTGCAACCTTGCCTTGCAATCAGAACATTATGCATTGAGACCTGCACTGACGCACAACTCTTCCTTGTGTTATCTCAAGATATCGCAACTTGATCCTTGTTGGGCAGCGACTTTCAGTTAAATTTTCAATTCATGGTAACTATACCTACAACCTAAAATCTTAGAAAGCAGTGAAATAGAAAAACTCACAGAGCTGCTGGTTTATTTGCTTAATCTACAAACACCTAGATAAGATAAGACAACAATAGCAAACAATAGAATCTGGAGCACTCCAAAACACCTCTCTGTTTTCTTATTAACACAGAAAAGAAAATAGTAATAACTCAGTCAAAACTGGAATTTTTTATCACTCACACCACTAACTTTCTTTTAGAGATGAAGAAGGCTAGGAGAAAATACAAAATTACCCTTCTCTATGTGATGTTCCCTTCCGCTTGATGTTGCTTACAGGGATGATTGGGCAGCCTATTAGACTCTGATAGGCTATAGCGTGCACATCTGGGAGTTACAATGGGGACCACTTATCTTAGAAAGTGAATTGTTCCTACAAAAGTGGTTGGTGGTTTTGGGCCACACGTGGTATTCACCCGTGGTATTGGACCCAACTGAGAAATAAAAAGAGAAGGGTGTCTCACTTAGAGGGGCATGCTTATGCCTTTGGACATTGTGTATTGAGAATCACAAACCCCCCAAGGATGTGGATGGTCGTTAAAGTGCACCCATGGATGATGCTCCCCATGACTAGTTGAGGCCTTGCCCTCAATGACCATGATGATCCTCTACCTATTGGTAGCATTACTAATTTTTAGTGCTTATGATAAGGTTGTTTGCCTTGTGGTTTCTAAACTTTGCTATTTTGCTATTGCAGAGACTAGATTATGGCGGTGCTTTATATTAAGGGTTTTCACATAAGAACACCCACTTTTTATTAGATTTGATAGCTTTTGCTAGTATTCATGGATGTTGGATACATGACCTACTTAGTTTTGTAATATAGATACACACATAATGTCAAGTAAATCCTTCAAATCATTTGTCAAGTTTATAAAAGTTTTTAATTAGTCAGGCATTTATAACAATTTATTAAGTTTCCAATATGATACAACTCTGATTATCAAAGTAAATCACTGTGGGATCCACCTCCTAATCAAATAATAGATTTATTTGTCCTTTTTATTTTTATTTTTGAATTCTTTTTAGAATATGGTTTGTAAACTTAGAGTACTTTGTCTTTATTATGGCCCATTTTGTAAATATTATATGACATTTGAAGTTTGAAGTTTGAAGTTTTAACCTACCTTTGAACTATTGACTGTATATTACTACTCTTTGGTCATGAATATGATGCTCTATTTCATTTCCTCTTGATGTTACTTGTTACAGTTTATTGATGACAAGTGTTATATGTTGAAACTTGAAGTTTGATGTTATGGTTGATCATTTGATGACAAGGTTATAAGTATTAACTACTAGATGATTGATGTTATATGCATGCTAAATGGTTGATGCTGTAATGATCATCATTGATCCAATAGTTAAATCTATGTTTTCATATTTTCTACAACTAATATGACATTCTACATGTGTTTTTGAATATATATATGCATCAAAATATATTAAAAAATGCTGCCAGAATGCTCTCCTCTCGAAAGCTTTAGAAAATTGGCACTTCTCACTCCTGCTTTGCCTTTTCTCCCAGCAACCTCTGGGGCATGCCTCAAGAAAATCGAGGATTGTTCTATTCCTTTGATTTGTCCACCCATCTGACATAATGGTGCAATTGATACTCTCGCATGAACTCATAAGGCCTTCCAAATGTTCTTTGACACATCACAACTTCCTCATCTAGCTCTTTTCCCCTAAGTGCACTATAAGATGGGGCCTTGTATTCGGGGCCAACTTCTGCAGTAGCATCTACCGTGGGTTGATAAAAAGGAGAGTTGTAATGTTAAATGAGAGGTTGTCATGGTACCAAAACCTCCTCACTGCCATATTTTCCTCCTTCTTTTCATTACAACTTTCCAAGGATAGTTGAGTTTCTATGTTTGTGCGGGGAAGGGAGAAAGGAGAGGTGATTCTTGGGCTTGTTGCAACATTTGATGAGCAACTACTGGGAGGTGGCATTGGAGTGTAAATTTGAGCATATAGATCTGTAGACAAAAACAAAACTCACAAAGAAAGATCTCACAATTTACTCAGCAATTGAAGAATGAAACAGTGCAAAAGGCTTGCAGCTGTGAATGCTTTCATTAATCAAAAAGTAATTCAGATGATAATTACAATAATGTAAAATGGCTTTAATAGCCATAAGCAATTCGAATCCACATGAGGAAGTTCGAATTGATGACTCTACTTGACTATAGGTAACCAAGACATTGTCTAAATCACTATCGGAGGACCCAGTAGTTAACTGTCCTTGTCTAAATCGTAACCGGAGTTCTAAAACACAACCAAGTGTTACATTTAGTATTAAATAATGGTTAACTAACTGTGGTAGGTGAGAAAAGCGCCCCACATGTGTGCAATTAATTAAACCATTATTTAACTGAATGTAGAGAGCTAGAACTGAATGTAACTGACTCCTAACTTGGCTTGACTAGTCATTAACTGAAGTGAACTGACCTTGGTTGGTTTCGGCACTCCCAGTTGCTTCCTAAATTGTAGGGATTGATCTAGGAGACTCCTAAACTTATGCAATCAAGTGCAATAAGTGGCAGTGAGCCTCAATTAGTGTTCCCCACACTTTGGTAACTGAAACATGTGCCCCAGTTAGGTCAAGTTTAACCAATGGTGCTAATGACTATAAATAGACTGGATGGACTCCTGATTTAGACATGACTCCCGATTTAGACATATGACCAAATTTGGACAAGGGAGGATTAATAATCCTAACATGGAGATCTACCCATTCTTGTAACTTCTAAGTTCTAACTTCACCCAAGCTCACCTTGCATTGTTTTCTTTGATTGTTGTGGCTTCTACAAGGCGATGGTCACAATATATGAGATCTTTGTATGGAATTTTCACTAGGTGGTGTTGTAGCTTATTTATGTCCCCAAACATAACAACCAGACAATATGTGCACTTGAGTTGCTTGTCATCATTTGGTTTCACTTGGACATAGTGTTCCCATGCTTTTGATCAAGTGGTTACTTAGATTATGAATAAGAATCTAGTAGATTACTTAAAAATTTGAATATTTAGCCTTCCATATGCTAGCAGCCTAGCAGATTGATAAAAAGATTAATAAACACTGAGGTCTTATAGAGAAAAGAAATCAAAAGCATAGACTTGACAAGTTGACATACCTCCTTCACACATCAAAAACATTCTACCTGACAAGTTGACCTACCTCCTTCACACATCCAAAATGTAGCAAATAAAATCATCCCACCTTCACACAAAACTAAAACTGCTCCTCCGTACTACAAAAAATTAGCCCCACAAATAGTGATAGCAAAATTTTGCCTTTTTCACAAGCACACCCACAAACTAGTAGATCTTGACCTCCTATGCCGGTAACAAACTTTCCCTCCTTCACAAATTGTCAAACAGACGTAACGCATAAAATTGCTCCTTACAATCACGCAATCACATCAAACAATGGATAAGAAAATGAGAGGAAATGGATAGCATTAGAGATGAGAGTGAAATTAGAGAGTGTTACTATTTATCAATGAGTTTAGGGTTCTTTCATTCTTGATGATTTTTTCCCCTCCAAAACCTGTTCCGACCTCCAAAATGATTTGCAAGTTCAACAAAATCTTGATAGGGTTGAACTCATGAGTTTGGGCTTAGTTTGATGGTAGACTTGTGAGTCTAACGAGCCTTGATGAGTCCCGAGTCTACTCGGCAAGTTTGAGCTGAATACTTGTCTCAAGAGTGACTCAACCAGACTCAATAGACTTGGGGAGTCTTAGTCAAGTCAAATAACACTGGTAGAACAATATGGTCATATCATTGCATTTTGCTTTTGATTTTTTGCAATTATGTTATTTGATTAGCTTTGACATAGCTTGTGCTGTTTTTCTTTTATACATCTACTGATGCTATTACTTCATAATATTTACAATATTTTATTCTTTTTAAGATTGCTATATAACATTCATGAATCATGTCGATAACTTCATAACCAATAAATTATCTTCATATTAATTATTTTTTAATGACCATAATAGGTTGGATGATCCACTTATATGGGGGTTCAAGGGCTCTCCTATCACCGATTGGAAGCGAGCTCGTTGGACTCTCACAGCAGAGGACATTTGTTTCACAAATCCTTTTTTTACATACTTCTTTCGACTAGGTAAGCTGAATATCCTCCTTTTAGTTAGTGACTTTCATGTGAGTACTTAGAAACATTGTTGTGTGTGAAAAGTCATTGGTCTTGACTTCTTATAACTTTCCTCTAATGAGCAAGCTAAGGTGTCAATTGCATGCTTCTATTAATGAAAAATGATAATATTTTATCTTCTGATTATTGCTTATAGTGGGGTTTGCATGCTTTTATGGATGAAAAATGATAATATCTGGATTCTTTTATTATTGCTTATAGTGGGATTTGATGCTTACATCTATTTCTTCAATTTTTAAAAGTTTACACCCTCCTTCATAGATGGAAATGATAAGCGATCGTGTATAATCAACTTTACTTATTGTTGTTACTGAAATATGCTTATAATCATTAGGTGGGTCAAGGATTTATCAAGAGGCAATTGATGTGTTGATTATGGACATTTTTGGAAAAAATGTGTTACTTTAAAGATTGGAAGCTTTCTATTTTTTCTATTTTTGTCTTTCAATGACCAATTTCACCCTTTCATATCTCTTGTTATTAATCTTCCCACCTGATTGTCTTGTCCATCCATAAACTATTTTTTATAGTTGCATGCAAGCTATAATATGTGTTTGTTTATGTGACTCTATTTATTTATAGAGTTGAACTTTTTTTTGTCCACAGAAAAAGGTCATGTTTGTTTTTATTCATTCAAAAATAACTTGCACCACAGTGCTTACATATCTGTCAAACGGAAGAGAATCACCACTTTCTGGAGATTGAGACAAATATTTTGTTGTCATTAGATCCTAAAAGTGAATGATATCTTTCCGTGGACATACAAAAACCGGAACTAGCAAAATCCGCTAATACATATCAAACTAGGGCCTCAAGACCTCCACAAATTGTAAACAGAAAAACAGACCCAAAAGCTTATCATAAACCTCCAACAGTATGGAGGAACCAAGACAAAGACTTAAATTTCTCTTTAGAGCCCCATGAGTCTGAGAACTTAGGGGAGACCAATCCAAAGGAACAATTTTTTTCACACTTATCATGACCCACTGACTCTACCTCATGAACCACAAATCTGCAAGAGGATTCAAAATGACCAGCGAAGCCAAGGGGGGTGGTCTCTAAAAATAGGAAATCTAAGGTTTCTAATCTACAAAAGAAACAAGAATTAATCTAGGAGTTAAAGTGATGTGAATAAATGAAACAACAGACTTATGCAACTAAAATTATATCACCAACATTGAAAGTTTAAACAACATTGTAGAATTGATAAACATGGAATAAAAGTATAGACTAGTGCCAATAGATGAAAAGTGCTGATGTTGTGTCAGGAGTGTTTTGCAGTGGTCTCGTTGTAAATTTTAGATTATTAATGAGTAATTAAGGGAGTGGGTTAGTTGTTGGTTTGGCCCAATAAACTTCACCATCTAGAATTGAGCGCTAAAGTAGCTTTACCAAGTGTCCAATGGGGCGAGGCATAACTTGCTAGGAGTAGCCCCCTGACTCTGTGGTAGTCACTCTTTGCGACCTCTCGATTTTTTGAAGATTAGTTTAATTGGATTTTCCTATTATACTAGTAACTTGACTTCCTTTCAGATACAACCAACCAGTCGGATGAAGCCACAACAGTTCAGAGCATATAGGAAGAAAAGCCTTGGTTTGTTTTATTAAAACGAAATGTGAAGTTGTTTAAACAACTAACGACTGAGAATCTCTTTTCCCCTTTCGGGTAATTCAGAATACACAGTCGGGTTTATTTGCAAAATGTAAAGGTAACATAAAGAAAAGAAAATTGTAAATGTTTTCTAAATTAATCTATCTATGAATCTCTTTTCTGGTTCCAGTACTTGAGCAAGCCCTTATCTGTGGAACCATAATTCAGGAAAACTTAGAGGTTGGTGTTTATTTTTTCCACAAAAAAAGAAAAAGGAAAAGAAACTAAACTAAAGAAATAAAGAAACAACTAAACTAACAATCAAACCACTAAAGCAGAGACGACACGGATCCCCACATGGGGACGAGGTGTGGGCACTTTGGCAGACCACTCGTTCTCTTTTATTGAGATGATTACAAATTTATTTTCTTTTTTGGGATACTTGTGATCTTTTATAGTTCCAAGATCCACAAGTTTACAAGTTTTCTCTCAAAAAAATTAAGAAAAGGGGAAAGAAGGGGAAAGGTGCGAGGTTTTAGTTTGTTTCAGATCTCCAAAGTGCTGATGTTGTGTCAGGAGTGTTTTGTAGTTGTCTCGTTGTAAAATTTAGATTATTAATGAGTAATTAAGGGAGTGGGTTAATTGTTGGTTTGGCCCAATAAACTTCACCTTTTAAAACCGTGCGCTAAAGCAACTTTACCGAGTGTCCAACGGGGCGAGGCATAACCTACTTGGAGTAGCCCCCTAATTCTGTGGTAGTCACTTTTTACGACCTCTCGATTTTTCGAAGATTTGTTTTATTAGATTTTCCTATTATACTAGTAACTTGACTCCGTTTATGATACAACCAACTAGTCAGACGAAGCCGCAGCCGTTCAGAGCATACATGAAGAAAAGCCTTGTTTTGTTTTATTAAAATTGAATGTAAAGTTGTTTAAACACAATGTTATCGGAACCGGACCGGTCATCGAACCAGCGAAGCCCAAAATGTGAACTGGATCGGAACCGACAAAAAACCGGGTAAAAAACCGGTTGACTAAAAAATACATAAAATATTCATATTTTGTAAAAAAACATATATATTCATGTTCATACATATGAATCCAAACCATTAATACACAAATATGCAAAGTTTCTCATTTATATAGCAAATATGGGTGCAAATATCCAAAATAGCACCTAGTGCAATACATCTCTGAGGTTCTGAACCAAAGTACATCAACAAAGAGGCTCTAAATGGCCCCTACAATCCAAAAATAAACCGTAGTGCTAATGGATAACAATAAAGTGATCACATGCTACCCTACTAGCTACTACTACTAGAGTCTAGTGTCTAGTAGTCTACTACTACTCATCATCGTCCTCCTCATCGTCATCCTCATCCTCTTCAGGAGTGGGATTCTGAGCCCCACTTGATTCCCGTAGCCCTGAAGGTGGAACCTCTGGAGGTGGGTCCAAATCCAACCAAGAAAGGTCTTCATTATCAAATACTGGTGCTTGAGTCTCCACAACCCACTCTGATGATGGATCAAAGTCATCCAAGGTTATGTTGCTTGATGCTGGTGTCTTGTTCAACAATTGGTTACGCCTCAACCTAAGATTGTATTGGGTGGGGGGTCTTTAAATAGTGTTAGGATAGGGTTAGGGTTAGGTTAGAAGCATAGGTTAGGTTTTATTTTGTGTTTTTAAAAAAAAAATTGAGTTCTGTGAGTCCCCAGTCTCGGACCGGCCGTTTCGGCCTGTTCCGTACCCAGTTTGGAAAAATATCCGGTCTGAGGAATTTTTTTTACTGACCGGACCGACCAACCATGTAAACCGGTCAGACCGACCGGTTTTGCCGGTTTCAGTCCGGTTCCGATAACATTGGTTTAAACAATTAACGAATGAGAATCTCTTTTCCCCTTTTAGGTAGTTTGAGAATGCACAATCGGGTATATTTGCAAAATGTAAAGATAACATAAAGAAAAGAAAATTGTAAATGTTTTCTAAATTAATTTATCTACGAATCTATTTTCCGGTCCAGTACTTGAGCAAGCCCTTATCCGTGGAACCGTAATTCGGGAAAATGTAGAGGTTAGTGTTTATTTTTGCCCAAAATAAAAGAAAAAGGAAAAACAACTAAACTAAAGAAATAAAGAAACAACTAAACTAACAATCAAGCCACTAAAGCAGAGATGACACAACTCCCCAAATGGGCACAAGTTGTGGGCACTTTGGTAGCCCATTTGCTCTCTTTATTAAGACGATTGCAATTTTTTTTGGGATTCTTGTGATCTTTAATAGTTCCAAGATCCACATGTTTACAAGTTTTCTCTCAGAAAAATGAAGAAAAGGGGAAAGAAAGAAGGGGAAAGGTGCGAGGTTTTAATTTGTTTCATATCTCCAAATTTCAAGCTCCAAGCCTCTGTACCTGTCCTTCACAAAAGAAAAACCAACAAACAAATAATTACAAAAAAGATCCCAAAAACACTTTAAGAGTGTCTTGGGAGGATGCTAAAACTAAGAAAAACTAAGTATAAAAATGCCTAAAAATAACTAAGGCAAGCTAGAAAGCTTTCCTTCTTAGGATCTTTGCTTGCTTCTTTAAGAGATGGCAAGCTAATAATTTGGGGAAAGGTGCGAGGTTTTAATTTGTTTCATATCTCCAAATTTCAAGCTCCAAGCCTCTATACCTGTCCTTCACAAAAGAAAAACCAACAAACAAATAATTACAAAAAAGATCCCAAAAACACTTTAAGAGTGTCTTGGGAGGATGCTAAAACTAAGAAAAACTAAGTATAAAAATGCCTAAAAATAACTAAGGCAAGTTAGAAAGCTTTCCTTCTTAGGATCTTTGCTTGCTTCTTTAAGAGATGGCGAGCTAATAATTTGCACTAAGATGCTATATGAAGATTTTAAAGCTCAAAATTTCTCTTAATCAAGTTCTTAAGATCTAAACTTTAAACTTGCAAAAAGAGTGCTAAATCTAGATTCTTTAATTGAAACCTTAAAGCAAACAGGAAATCTAGACTTAGTAATTAGATCTACTTTTTATATTGCTTTGAATTATAGATCTAAGAAAAATCACTTGTAAGTTGTAACTAAAAGAACTTATTAGAATTGTGGATCAAGAAGTAAAGAATCGAGGTAGAGCAAAAAAGAAAGGAGAGGAAAACGTCTTCTTTGGTGAGATCAGAGAGATGATGCTTCTCTTTTTTGAAATTACTGAAGGAAAGGTAGAGCCTATTTGCTCATCAATACTCCAGCTTAGATTTCTTGCAAAGAACTTTCAACACTTGCAAAGGGGATTAAAAATACTTGTGTAAATTGATAAAAGAGAACCCATAAAATACAGATTCAAACTAGATATTATATATTACCAAGTAGTTTCTTACAACCTACAATAAGACAGCAACCTATCAAGAATTACCTCTTATTCTTACCGAAATACAATTTCTTTACGAAGACAAGATGATTCCAAACATATACAAGTATAAAAGCAAACAATGCAGGTTACCTCAATAGTTAAGAGCAAACTCCATCCAAACATCCATAGATCCCACACACAAAAAATGCCTCCAAAGCCTTTTATTATCAATACTCAGAAAAAAGATTACAACAGTTGCAAGCAAAGGTTCCACCTTATGATGCTTATTGAGGCTCAAATGCCTTGTTTATATAGAAAGCTAAAGACCTAGCGGGGCACATTGGCAACTTGAGATGACTGAGGGTGTGAGGAGAGTTGAGAGGAGTTTAATCCTTGATTTGTGTGAGTTGATTGCTTGCCAGTTAACCCCAAGAAAATGCACCACCTTTCAAGAGGTAGGCACATCTCTTCTTGGAGATCTCCATCAAGCCACATATGCTTGCCACATAAGAGAATGCGCCCTTCATGAGGAGAAATGCGCCCCCTCTAACTGGTTGAGGACTTGCCTTGATTGAGGTTGATGCCGGATGCCGATTTTAAGCCTCAGTTAACTTCCATTTGATTTCTAGTTAACTCAGTTCAACTCAAAACATGTTTTCGACATGTTTCCATTGATTTAGGAAAATGCCTTTTTGTCTTTTTTCCAATTAAATGTCTTTTTTGCCTTATTTGAGAGAGAATCAATTCTCATGAGAAATAATTGAGATTTTCCTTTCAAAAGTGGGTTTAGGGGTTAAGTGGGTGCTCTGAGTTAGAAAACAAGCATCCCCATGGCGGATTTGCCCCCCTAACCACACTTTTTTATGACTTTTGAATTTTTTTAATTAAAACATTAAAAATAACTGTTTTTTACGGGAAAAAATATTTTTTGCAATACTTAAAAATAAACCTAGGGAGACTTAGCGCATGTTCATATGACTAAAATAGTTCCTAGCATGGTAATATACATTGACACAAGAACTTTAATAACCTCCTAAGGCCTAACCACCAAGATGGCCATTCCAACTTTAGAGAAGTACATGAAAAACTCGATAATTATAACTCGTTTGTTCAACAACATATAATTAACAAGGAAAAAAAACCTTGGAATATCCGGATTCCAAGTTCTTTACAAAAAATCATCATGCTAGCACATTTATTACAATATTCCCGTGAGGTATGAACATGTGAAACTGGAAAGAAAAGAAAAGGCCACTAAAAGCCTAATGGACTTCAGGAACATGATGAAGAACATATAATATGTTCAACTTTGCTCGCTCTCTTGAAAGTCCAACCGAGTGCAACTTAGGTGGTAACAAGACCTTTGCTTTTATCTTACAACTCTTTGGTAATGAATATGATGCTTTGTTTCATTTCATGGTTGATGTTAGCCCTTAGAGTTTGTTGATTGCAAATATTATATGTTTAAACTTGAAGGTTTATGTTGTTAATGATTGATCATTTGATGACAATGTTATAACTTATAAGTTATAGCTCCAAGATGATTGATGTTATATGTGTACTAAATGATTATATCTATACTTTCATGTTTTATATAGCTAATTTGGCATTCTACATGTTTTTTTATATACGCATCAAAATATATTAAAATATGTATTATATAAAAAACACTAGCAAAATGGAAGCTTATGGAAATTTCTCTTTCCGCTCCTGCTCCTGCTCCTGCTCCCTGCTCCCAACAGCATAAGTCTATGCCACTGGCCATGAAGTTTGTAGTGGTCTTAGTTTGTTTATCTGCTAACACGTGAAATAAATTGTTGTTGGTCTGGTGTCTCTTGAAAATCCATATGTTGTTTTTGCAAACATTTTAGTTTTGTTTGGTGGTGTTTTCTTTGATTTTCAAACAACTGAAGGACCACGATTTTCCATAGTGTTTACTATTCACTTCCATTGCTCTCTTCATTGGAATGCATGCCATGACATACTCGTATCATGTATATAAGTGTTGTAAATTTTGAAATTCTGTAACCATCTACATACATTCTTAAAAGATTTCTATGGCATCTTTTTAATTTCTTACACATGATTTTTCTGAATGTTTTGGCCCCACTGAAAGTTTTCTAAATAGTGCTACTATGATTACAATGTTTATATGTACATTGTTAATTACTTTTCTATGATTCTTTTACTGTTGCAAATTTGTGCAGGAAAATGCATCCCTATTACAAGGGGTGCTGGTATTTACCAGACACATATGAATGAGGCTCTTGATCTCATTAATAAAGGAGAATGGGTAATTCTTCCCCATTTTCTTTAAGTACAGTACTGCTTTTAAATACGCTTTTGTTGTTGTTGGCTGTCCTTTGACTTTTGATTAATGAATGCAAAAAACTGTAGATGACATCTTGTTCCCTGTACTAAAAACAGTTGCACACATTTCCTGAAGGCAGTGTATTGCAAGAGGGTGGCCTTATACGGAGATTAAAGTGGGGAACTGCAAGTCTTATTGTGCGCGCTTCTGTTACACCAATTGTTCTGCCTATTGTACACAGTGGGTTTGAAAAGGTAAACATTTTTAGCAGTTTGAGCAGCTTTTATTCCTGGTCTAATTATGTCCCGTTGTGTCGAGTTGACAAGGCCGACTATAATTACAAATTTTGCTTCTCTCTGTGGAGAACGGTTATACCTCAGAAGTCACTTGCCTTCATTAATTAATAAAGAGTAATGACAGGCAGGTAATAGCTGCGTTCACTGCACACTTATGAGTCTCATTAAAGCAGACAAGAACAGAGTAAGAAAAGAAGAAAAAAAAGTACTAGACATATCACTTGAAGGTGCTTAAAAGGATCGAGGATTGCATACATTTGAAATATAACTGAGTGCATTTGACATCTTAAATAAATATGTTGAAGAAGTAGAGAAGTAATCCCCTCAAAATTCTCATAATAATGAACTAAAAGTTACAATTTTTTTTAATATTATTGAGTCCAGTATAACTGTAAATACTGAAGTATACCATATAGCTGACGGGGAAAACAATTAATTTGTGTGATACCCACAACTGTATAATATTGGGCTTGTCAAGTGATACCCTCAGTTGTATGATTGTTTATTGTTGCGACTGAGATAGATATTGCTATGAAATACATACATGCACTAACTTTCAAGATCATCTATTGTTATGCATCACAATTTAAAATATGCAACTGTTAGAGAAACCAAAGAAAGACATACCTTAGTTGTACAAAAATGCATTCTTGATCTCACATCAAATAGAAAGAGAAACTAATGATACATAAGGTAATAAGATAATATAATTTAATTAATGTCCAACAAATGTCAAACATAGGTATTTCTATGTGATATACATCTTGAAAGAATAAAATGCAGATAACTTCCAAGTTCATCATTTCCATAACCATTTAGTCCATCATCAACTTTCATAAGTCAATTTCTTTTTCTTGGTACACATGATTTATGCACATCAAACCTTGAATTTTAATAATTGTTACTGGAGACATCCTTGATAGCAGATCATGCACTACATTATTTTAGTTGCCCTTCGATATCCTTGATCCTACCTTTGCACTATGCTTTCCTTTGTTGACCTGTAAAAATGCTCCGCTTGGAACTCTTCAATTAACATTTCATATAATTCAGATTGTCTTGAAAAGAGTTATTTGTTCCATGCTTTAATAGCGTGCACAACCATGAGGATTTCTTGATAAAATGTAGGAAATTTTATCTTAACTTTGGATGCTAGGAGATATGTTGGGTAACAGTGCTTATGGTTTGGGTAACTTTGGATGCTACTTTGGCGTCCTTTTGGTCCTTGCACATCTTTTCTCTTCTGGGTTTTGTTGTGCCTCTTTGTATCTCTTATAAATCTTCTTTTTATTTCATGATTCTCAAGCGCATCATTTGGTGCATGCGTATTGTTGCACAACCCATTATTCAGGCAGAGTTTAGTGCCGACCACTTCTGCCTTGAGGTCATCTTCCACTTAGTCTCTTTCCTTCACAGAGTTGGACCTTTTAGAGACTCTGCCAACGGGAGAGAGATGTACCCCTACCTTGCACTCCGCTCCTCAGAGGCCCTCGCATTAGATCACCCCATAGGCTGTGCACATGGTCGTTTTTTAGAGGCATCTCGGCTTCTCCAATCGGTGACCATTTCCCTAGAGCGCCTTCCCCCATTTAGATTTTCCCTAGATGCATCGATCCATCTCTTCCTGCCTAGACAGGTACTGAATGAATTCATCAAAGAGGATATCTACAGATTATACATTTAGGTCACTTGGACTTCATCTTCGACGAGCTTGGGCTCAAAGATGTCCTTCTACCTTGAGCACTTCTTGGAGTTGTAGGATGACATTATCGTCCACCACCTATACATGCACAAGCATTGGATGCACTAACTTAGGATCCCCTTGGGACAACTTTAGATTGCTTCTCATCGATTTAGAGTAGAAATTGACCACCATCTACCATGATCTGATAGGGTATTCGAGATGTGCCACCTACAGAAGTCAGAGACAGAGATGCACCTCATTTTTAGGTGCCCTTTATACCATGAGATCAAAGGACGATATCACACTCTCTATAGGGACTTAAGGGGATCCCTTTCCACCTTCTTCTGATATCAGGACCACAGATGCCTCGCCCTCTTCATTAGGGAGATGGGTCACAAATCCTACACATCTCGCCCTACCTTGGGAGGACTAGGACGATCACCTCTTATTTTATTGTTGTTCTGTCATATCAGAGCAATAAGTGATAGACATAGCCCGAGAGTACCACTTATAGTACATTCATCCTCCCCCTATTAGAGACCAATTGATTTTATCGAGATTGGTTTGGAGTTGTTGAACTATACATTAGTCCATTCATTCTCAGAGCATCATAGGGATCAGGTCCAGACAGATTTAGAGCAGGGCGTCTTCTGCCAACTAGATTCATTGATAGCCTCAACAGAGTAGCCAACAATCTAATCAGAGTTTCTTTCCTTCAACCTTGGATGCTAGGAGTATTCCTTGCTTCTACATCCCCCAAGGTCATATAGTTGGATACCCCAACGATTCCAGAGAGCCCCAACAGTGAGTAGGCGCCTCGTTCGCCCCCCTCGCCCTCTACCATCAGACCCTTGAGATCTTGACATCACTGGATTCATCTTCAACTCTCTCATGATGTTGGTTTACAGGTGCTGCAGACCTTTTAGTATCTGTCTATGTTGCGATGGACCAACTTCCTCCTTTTAGGTACTTCTTGGATGCGCCCGTTTGTTTCCTACCTACCAAGAAAGAGTTGAATAAAATCACTAAAGATGACATTTATTGACAGTTTGTGCAAGTTACTTCAATCAATCCTCAAGGGGGGTTATATCCCAAGATGGCTTTCTACGCTACGCACTTCTTGGATCTAAGGGACATTCTCATTGTTCAGCCCCTTTACACATTCCTCCATTGGGCACACGCTCTTTGTATTCCTTTAGGCTAGTTCAGAGTGGGCTCTCACTGTCTATAGGTAGAGAGAGATCACTAGTTTGATCACTCAGACAGGATCTGTCAGGTATGTCGCCTTCAAGAGGTCGAGATTTAGGAACACTTCATCTTTCGTTGTCCTATTTACTACAAGATCCGCAAGTGATTTCATTGTCTTTTCATAGACCTTCTCACAGATCCTTAGACTTTGACTTGATTCTTCAGATATCCCAATCAAAGATGTTTGGCCCTATACTTGGAGGAGGCCCTTTGGCTTCGTTCCTTCACCCCCTATACTTGGAGGAGGCCCTTTGGCTTCGCTCCTTCACCCTCCAACGACATTTGTAGTTGGCACCACTCTCCACTTAGACTATCACCTCCTTTTCGATGCTTCCTTCCTCTAGAGGCACTAAGAGACAGACATATGGGGGCACCGACCTTGACCGCTCAGTTAGGACACGACAGTCCACTTCCACCTCCACCCAACACCAGCGGTAGGGACAGTCTCGGTCCCATCTTGATTGTCAAATGACTTCATCCTCGATACGACAACATGCTCCCTCCTCTAGACAACGCGTACTACCCATTGCAATTAATCTAGGAGTTAAAGTGGGGTGGTCTCTAAAAATAGGAAATCTAAGGTTTCTAATCTACAAAAGAAACAAGAATTAATCTAGGAGTTAAAGTGATATGAATAAATGAAACAACAGACTTATGCAAATAAAATTATATCAACAACATTGAAAGTTTAAACAACATTGTAGAATTGATAAACATGGAATAAAAGTATAGACTAGTGCCAATAGATGAAAAGTGCTGATGCTGTGTTAGGAGTGTTTTGCAGTTGTCTCGTTGTAAATTTTAGACTATTAATGAGTAATTAAGGGAGTGGGTTAGTTGTTGGTTTGGCCCAATAAACTTCACCTTCTAGAATTGAGCACTAAAGTAGCTTTACCAAGTGTCCAATGGGGCGAGGCATAACCTGCTAGGAGTAGCCCCTTGACTCTGTGGTAGTCACTCTTTGTGACCTCTCGATTTTTTGAAGATTAGTTTAATTGGATTTTCCTATTATACTAGTAACTTGACTTCCTTTCTGATACAACCAACCAGTCGGATGAAGCCGCAACAGTTCAGAGCATACAAGAAGAAAAGCCTTGGTTTGTTTTATTAAAACGAAATGTGAAGTTGTTTAAACAATTAACGGCTAAGAATCTCTTTTTCCCTTTTGGGTAATTTAGAATACACAGTCGGGTTTATTTGCAAAATGTAAAGATAACATAAAGAAAAGAAAATTGTAAATGTTTTCTAAATTAATCTATCTACGAATCTCTTATTTGGTCCAGTACTGGAGCAAGCCCTTATTTGTGGAACCATAATTCGGGAAAACGTAGAGGTTGGTGTTTAATTTTTCCACAAAAAAAGAAAAAGGAAAAGAAACTAAACTAAAGAAATAATGAAGCAACTAAACTAACAATCAAACCACTAAAGCAAAGACGACACGGATCCCCAAATGGGGTTGAGGTGTGGGCACTTTGGCAGACTACTCGTTCTCTTTTATTGAGATGATTACAAATTTATTTTCTTTTTTGGGATACTTGTGATCTTTTATGTTCCAAGATCCATAAGTTTACAGGTTTTCTCTCAAAAAAATTAAGGAAAAAAAAGGGGAAAGAAAGAAGGAGAAAAGTGCGAGGTTTTAGTTTGTTTCAGATCTCCAAAGTGCTGATGTTGTGTTAGGAGTGTTTTGTAGTTGTCTCATTGTAAATTTTAGACTATTAATTAGTAATTAAGGGAGTGGGTTAATTGTTGGTTTGGCCCAATAAACTTCACCTTCTAGAACCGAGCGTTAAAACAACTTACCGAGTGTCCAACGGGGCGACGCATAACCTGCTTGGAGTAGCCCCCTAATTCTGTGGTAGTCACTTTTTACGACCTCCCAAGTTTTCAAGGATTGCTGTTGGTCTAGTGTCTCCTCTAGACAACGCATACTACCCATTGCAATTCTTCTTCTAGCTCTTCTTCCATACATGGTACTCTTCTAAGTTTGCTCCAGTCGACCTTGGATGGTAGGAGTAATACGCTTGATGCTTCCAGTGTTTCTAGTGGCCCATAATAGTGGTAGTTTCACCATTTTTGCATCACAACTCTCGTAACCACTCCCTTTATATAGTATCCCTTCTTCGATCAACTCTCTTCATATTTCTCTTTATATATTTTTCTGTGAGAACGACTCTCCACTTGAGGCTCCTTGCGTACTAACTGCTTTACCTTAACTTGTCTTCCAAATTTTCTTCATTACCGCCAGACTATCTTCTTTTTGCATTTTTATCTCCTGGATTGTGACGATGGATATTGCTTCGGAGTGTTTTATTCTTTTTATTGCTTCAATCTTTTGGTTTCCTCCTAAGCCTCTGCAATTCCAGGAGACAAGTTTCATTATTTCCTGGTTGCTTGAGATATTTCACTATCCTTTTTCCCATCCACCTGTTCTCTGGATTGTTTTTTTGCCAAATAATTCTTCACCAGATGATCTAAGCTGGATTGCTTCCTTGTTGCTTTTCCCCGGGTTGTTTCTATCTCTCTATGGAATTTGTTGGGTTTACTGCCTTTTTTTGCTTGAGGGTTCGATTTCTTCTTCTTTGCTTTCTGAGGTGTCTTCCATCTGCGCTTTAGCTCTGGATCTTGTTACTGATCCCCTAGAGTTCTGAGAGTTTTCCGGCCTTACTTCAACAAAGGCTTGTTGTGGAAGCATGGGCTCATAGCTCGATTCTTGTCCTATTTCGATTAGCACTGGCTCATCAATTATACTTTTTCTGGACTTGCCTTTCTTTTCCAATGTGGTGGGATCGAGTTGTTCATCCTCTTTTGCTGCGGGAGCTTGGAATTTGTTTCCTATAACTTTCTTCCTTGCTGGGGTGTTCGCGTGGCTTGTATTTGCTTTGTTCCCCTTTCGTCTACTGACTTCGTTCCATTCTTCTCTTTGGACTTCTCCTTCTTCTTGTTGCACTTTCTTTTGGCAGAATCTAGCAAAGCTTCTGTATTCATGACATACCTTACATTTGAAGGGTATCTGTTCGTAGTCGATAGTTTGAAGGTGGTTCTAGCCTTCCATGGATAGATTTATTGCTTCTGAAAGACCCTTTTCCATATCAACTTCTACACAGATCCATGCGTAGGAGAACATAGGAGGCTTGGGCTCATATTTATCTATGTGTTTCCCTAACGTATTTCCGATAGCTTTGAGGTCTTCATCATTCCAGCAATGGAGCGGGAGGTGTGGCAACTTCACCCATACTGGAACAACTGAAGGAATGTCTTTTTCGGGATCAAGGGATAGATCCCATTTGTTAAGATACATTCCTCTTGGGCCCATGAAATACGACCCATTTCTGAAGATTAAATCATGGTCTTCTCTTTTTTCAAATAAGAAAACAAAAAACCCTTGACCGTAGAAGTTTTGCTGAACTTCTCCCTGGATTGGAGGTCTCTAGTCTTTATTTAGCCAGATTTCAATGGATCCAGGAGATGGCCATAGCCTGGTGAAATGGCCTACCAGTCCTCTTTCATAAAGAGCTATAGCTTTGAACTTTGACACCAATGAGGACAGCTTCACATCCGTAGCATCAACTCTTTTAACAAATCTGGAGTCTCCTGGTGGGGGCTTGCATGGAGGTCAGGAAGCTACGATCCTGCGGAATCCATCCTCTAGGTAGGCGCGGCGGTCGTCCGGCGCCGGCTCAGGCGGATCCATGATGAGGGAGGCCCTAGCGCAACAACAACAGTTTCAGCGGCGACAGAGTTTCAACTAAACCCTAGCGCAGTGTTATAAAATGTTTATGTTCTCCCAGGATGTAGCATTTGTAATATTGGATATCGTATTGTTTCATATGGCCCTTAAGAGAGTCAAAGAATCACAAATCCATTTTACATTTCCCTTCGTTCTACCTCTTATCAAAGGAGTCAAAGACAAATTATCAACAAAAAAGATCTAGTCAAAGAAATAAGACCAAGAAGATATTAAAAAGAGCAGAAATCAAGTCTAGGAAGATATTGAAGAAGTCGTTGAAGAAATTATGGATTCCATATATAAATCCAAATTTTGGACTAAGTGTCCTTATTGCGAAATGGAATTCCAATATCCGACATTTTTTAAGAATGGCAATCGCTCCTATTCGATATGTGATAAATATTTTATTATGAAAGACGATCAAGGTAACTCACAGTTGCAATCATAGAAATTGGAAAGCGTATTAGGATACTACAAGGAAAGCAATAAAAATCTTCAAATTGAGATGAGTAAACAGATCATTCTTCATAAGTTGATGGAACAAGAGAATCATCGCTCAAAAGATCAAAATAAAAAATTGGAAAAAGCTAATGGAGATATCGAGAAACTGTTATCAGCTAAGAATGAAGAAATAATAATAATATTAATAAAAACCTAGATTAAATTAATAATAATAAATAATAATACTTGAACTATTTGACAAACCCTAATTCTACTAAAAATGACCAAAACATTAAAATTTATAAATTAAAAAAGAAACAAACAATATGTATACCTCACACTCGTGTGCAAAAAAGAGTGAGATTCTTGTTCTCCTGAGGATGAACCTGCTTAAAAGGTTCGAAATTTGTCGAATTGAAAAATTCTCACTGCAGATTTCCTCTCACTCTTAAAAAAATGAAGAAATATCTCGATTAAAAAATCACAACCAAGACCTTAAAGACAAAATAAAAAAGTTTGAAGATAACGAAGAATCACCGTATAGAAGTGATAACGATTTATAAGAAGACATAAAGGGTTTAAAGATGATGAATTGACACAAATCCAGAGAGCTAAAAAGTCAAGAATCAAAGATATGTCGACATCAGCAACAGAAGGAAGAACTCCAACAAAAGTATGACGATACTTAAAAGAAGCACAAGTTAGAAAAAGTGAAAATCAATGGCAAATTAGCAAGCAATATCGAAGAACTATCTCGATTAAGAATTCATAACAAGACATTACTTACGAAAATCAAGAAACAAAAAAAGTCGGAAGATGGAACTTTCCAATGAAGACCTCGAAGGAAGAATACTAAAACAACAAGAAGAAAACCATCGTCTGAGAAATCTTAATCAAGAACTATAGGAACAAATCGAGAAGTTGAAAGAGGACAAATAGTCCCAAGACAAAAGGTTCGAGAAGATTCAGAATAACAATAATCTATTGGAGAACAAATTAGTTCAAATCTAGAAGGAAGCATCTAGATTCCCCATAAAACAAATTCAAGTTGAGAAAGAAGAAACAAATACAAATTCGATCCTTGTCACAGTTCAAAAAGAAGTCAATTCAGCAGAAAAACATACAAACAAGAACTCCTTATCGACACCCAAATTACAAAAATCATTTTGACCAACGACAGGGTTAAAATAAACATAAACATAGGAGATATGAATTCAGAAGAGAATGAACACAAAATGAACAAGCTAAGCAGAAAATAAGAAATTCCATCCAACAAAGCAGTCAACAAACAACTCCAATAAAGATAGATCTCGGATGGACGACTTCACAAACGATGCGACAATTTTTCTTGGGAATCCGTGACTCATATCGTTTCGTTTTGTCAAGTGTCGCAATTACTAACACAAAGATCGAGANTATATATATATATATATATTAATAACATATCTTAACATTAATATTAATATTAATAGATAATTAATAATTAATGATTAATCGTTATTAAAGAGTCATGACTTTACGTTGGAAAGTCATGAATGGACTTATATAAGTCCAACCCTTGTAAATGTAAATCATCATCGAATATTTATCAATTATATTATTATCATCCATTCATGGAGTTTTTAGCTTATTTATGTTGGTTATTTTTCTAAGAAACAAATTTCTTTGTTTCAGTAGCTCTTCTTTTTCTTGTCATCTTTCACATATTTGGAGGCATGGGGGTTACATTGTATGTTGTGCTAGATTACTTTATTTTGGCATAGTTATTGATGACTCATAACTAATGCGCAATTATATCGAGTGCCTTTCTTCTTTACTCATGGTTTTTGAGTTGGTTGATGGTTTTGACCCATGGTTTATCCTTAGAATAGTTGGTTTTGATATTTTATTAGGTAAACATCCCCTTGATGCACATTCTCCTAGGTTGTCCCATTTATGACACATTTATTAAGGAAATTGATGTTGTTGGCACATGGATCTAGGCATTTGCACATGCTCCTAGGTTGTCCTCTTGGAGGTTGTTATAACAACCAAAGTGAACCTTCTTGCACACATTTTATGGTACTTGAGGGATGAATTGGTTGTTACATTGAAGAAAGTTCCCTAACTAACCTTGCTATCATTGGCATGGTTTTGGGCATTTCAAGGTTGTTAACCACATCATCTAGGGAGCACTCCACTGCTGTTGGATTCATGGCACATCTTTGATGGCATAACTTCCGTGCCACACTTCTCAAGGGTGCTCTTCTCCATGGACTATTTTTATATTATCTTGCTTGGCCAATGTGGTCCCATTGCACACATCTCAAGTGCACTTCATGTTGGGGATTATTTTAATGTTTGTTGATGGGAGGATATAATTAATATTGCATACTCTTCAAGGATGCATCTGCTAAAGAATTATTTTATTGATTTTGTACTTGATCCAAGAGAGTTAACAACTAGTAATGGCACATTCTTGTTGGGAGCACGATGCATGGATTAGTTTATGAAATATCTTGATGTGTCAATGTGATCCCAAGGCCTCCATTATGCACAAGGATCAAGGGTCCACCTCTTGTGGGGATTGGTTTACTTTATTTCTTTAACAAGGAGCCTCTTTGAGAGCACCCCCTTCCATTTGACTTGGAAAATGTATTATTTTAATGAAGAGTGGTTGTTGGAGGTTATTCTTAAGGAGCGTTCCAAAGGAGAAGAGGCCAAATGGTGCCTTGCATGGGCTTGGATGAGCATATTGTTTGAGGATGAAGACATGTGGCACTCTCACTTATGTAGCCTCATTGTTCTAGTATTTTATGAGGGCATCTTGGGCTTGGTGGCCCTCCTATGTAATAGTTTAATCCTTTTATTGTTTTTCTAGTATTTTCCTAGGAGAAATAAGTGGATCTAGAAACCACAAATACTATTTTATTGTAGGAGTTGAGCTGAAATCTATAGAAGGATTTGCTCTCTCCATTGTTGGGGATGGTTGGATTTGGGGTGTTTCCCCTTTGGAACTTAGTTGAATATCTTAAGGAAATAATCCTGGTAACATTGTGTTCCTTGTTTGGAAGAGGTTTTATTGTGGGTTATCTCCTTATAAAAAAATCTTTGTGTTTATTAATGGAGATGTTGATATGTATCTTTCATCCTAATCAAGAGTTGGCTGCCATTCACATTTTCTGTTCTTAAATGCATCATTTGGGTTTTCACATGTAATTTTCTGTAATAGTGGACAGCTAGATAGGGCTGTTTGTAGTCTGTTTATCTCATCTTCATTCACTTCTAATCTCATTTGAAAGAAGCTCATAGTTGTTGCCCTTCATAGTTCATCCTTGACTCCACTTGCCCAATGGATTGACACTAGTCTTGGTCCACCCATCATTTGATAAAGAACCTCTATTAAAATTCCATTTGGCTAAAGTCAACTTCTCTATTTCACTTTCAACTTCCATTGGATAACTTTAGCAATTCTATCTTAGGGATTACCCCCTTATGTCAGAGGAGAGCCAATCTAAAGTGACTATGGGCAACCCTCTTGAGTTCCTCTAAGGTTGCACTTGTGTCTTAGGGCTTTACCACTAGAAGTGGATGTTTGGGAGGCAACATTTTGGTGCCATTGCTGGGGATAAAGTCCATTTCCCTGATCTAGTAGGTTTGGCTACAATGATTTGATGAGAATGCCTATTTTGAAGATTTGACATGCTCATTCAGTGACTCCATTAGTATGAAGAGGTGAGAATGTAATAAAGTTTTCAGATTTCATATCATTGTTGTGTTTTGAAGATTGAATAATTATGGAAAACTCATGAATGAAGGAATGCTTTGGTATAGGATAATTTTCTCCATTAGAATTCTTGGTTATCTCGAGATATCCAAATGGACTCCCTCCTTCACGATGGTAATAAGGTGCATATTATTTTTACAAATATGGGGATGGAAGGCTTAACAAGCTCCCTACCCCTTGTGTTTTTTTTTTATTAGGTTTTGTCACTGCTCAAAATAGCACCCCAACCAAGGTTATGGATCATGGTGCGACGAGTGGTAAGAATGGGAGGAGGTAGAGCCCAATGTCACCGCAAACTAGCTCCTTAACGCTTTAGGTCAACTCTTAAAACCAAGGGGGAGTCTCTAGAACTTGGTGAATGGTATATGTGATTACCTAGACAATACACAAACACCTTTCCCAAGAAACCTCTCGGCGTAGATCAGTGCCTTATGGAGTCAAAACAATGAAGCATAAATATCAGTGGAAGAGAGGGAGATATATAACTTTATCTTGGATTCCAAAATAATATAACATCAAAATCTTTACTACTGTTACAAGATTGTAGTAGTAAATAATGCTCCTAAAACTTGATAAAAATCAATAAAGATAATACCAACCTTACCATGTGAGATGTACCTTGTACAGTAGGGTAAAGGGGGTGTGCGATAGGGTGAAGAAGGGGCCTAAAATCAAATCTAAAAATGTAAAATTAGATCAGGTATATGCCTTAGAACAACCCTCAAATAGATGGTGGTCCTGCTTATCATGTTCCCCAATGAACTTCTCACCACCCATGTATCAATCTAGGTCCAAAATCCTATTGTTTAGGCTTTCAAACTTGGCTGAAATAATGAATACACCAGTTGTACCTGCAATAACGAATATGAAAAACCAATCCTTTACAAACCTTACAAACAGGGCACCGAAAACCTTACAAATCCACCACAGGAACAAAACGCCTTTAAGGATTCACTGTTAATTCAACTAGGGTGCACTTTTTTGTCCGAATCGAATTTCCAAAGTGTAATTATTTTTTGAGATATGAATTTTTATAATATTTAGGGTTTTTCCAATATTATATTTTTTTGGATTTTTTTAATAAATATAGAAGATAATTTTGATAAAAAATATGAAGAGAAAAGGTTATGACCTTAGTCCGCAACGACAATTAGAGATCGCGGTCAACGTCTGTACTCAATTTGGCTATTCATGTTGTTGTAAATGTAACTTCAGAAGATATTCTATTGTATATTATTATTGTATTTTTATTGTACCTCCGTCGAAGATGTTTTTCCTCCGTTTGGGGATGTCATTATTATGTTTGGTCATGTAAAGTCATTGAGGTAAAACCTTCATTGTAAGTCGGGGCAATAACACCCCAAAAGAAAAAATGTAAAATGTATTTTTGAGTCTTCTAAGAGACAAGTTGACCTTGTTAAGTCAGGAAGTCGATCTAGTTAGGTTTTAGGTCAATCACTTCATGTTTATAAATATGGAGGCGCCCTCCCTCATTCATGCACACACTCACTCACTCAAGTTCACATGAGTAAGAGAGAGAGGACACGTTTGCTAGAGGAGAAAGAGAGAGAGCTGCAGAAGACTTCTTATTTTTGTGTTTTTCCATTTTGTGATATTGCATTAGTGGCGAATCTATCTCTGAAGAGGTTTGCGAGGTTTTCTCGTTTATGGTTTCCCCAAGGAAAAATCTTGCGTCTATTGTGTTTTGTTGTGCTTGTTATTCTTTTAGTTAAAGATCTAACATAATTAAATTAAAGTGCAAAGTCTAACATGGTATCAAAGCCACTCTGAAAGAAGTCATTGTGCAGCAGCGGGAAACTAGGGCTTCCTAGTTCAAGGTCTTCTCTCCATAGATCATCAGTAAAAGAGGGCTAGGTTAACTTTCCCTAGGAGGGCGCATCTTTTGGAGGAAACAAAATCAAGTTTGAAGAATTTTCATTTTTGACCCAGACAGTTGTGTCAGGAGAAAACTAGGGCATCGAGCTTTTGGGGTTTTCCTCCATCAATTTGGAAAAGGGAGTACATTGGACAACTCGTCTTGAAGAGGCACATCTTCCTATCCAATCAGAAGTTTGAAATTCCTACTTTGGAAAATTAGGGTTTCTCTAACAAACCCTAGGCCAATGAGCTCCAGAACTAGGTTGGACATCTCAAATTGGTAAGACCTAAAATCTTTGCTATTTCCATTTGAGGTTCTCATTTCAAAATGACTCACAACACCAAGCTTGATGATAAGTTTGAGGGAGCTGACAACTTTCGAGCATGGAAGTATAAGATCTCTCTTGTCCTTGAAGAAAATGATTTGGACAAATATATTAGTGAGGAAGTTCCAACACCAGAGGGAGATGAATCGAAGGCTATCCACAAGAAGAACTTGGTAAAAGCCAAGAGAATTATTGTAGATTTCATTAAAGATCATCTCATTCCTGATGTGTCATCTTTGAAGACACCCAAGGAGATGTTCGATGCTTTGACAACGTTATTCGAAGGAAAGAACATCAACTAGAAGATGACATTAAGGAACCAGCTCAAGAATGTGAAGATTCTAAACTTAGAGACCATACAATCCTACTTCACAAGGGTCGCTCAAATCAAGAAACAACTTGAAGTAGTTGAAGAAAAGGTAGAAGAAGGAGAGATCTTTATGACCACACTGAATGGCCTCCCAAGATCATCGGACTCATTCATTCAAGGAATATGTGCCAGAAAGAAGTGGATCACCTTTAACAGACTATGGGAAGAATGCACTCAAGAAGAAGCTCAACTAATAACAAGATAAGAGAAGATGGGAGCAAATGATGATTAAGCTTTCATAGTTCATATTGGAAGAAATCATAACTAGAGGGAGGACCGCCATCACAGAAGACAAAGAAGACCCAGAAGAGGTCTATCAAATATTAGATGTTACAACTTACACATGTGATGAGAAGGGACACTACTCCAGAGATTGTCCCAGAAACAAAGGCTCCTCCAACAAGAAGACTAACAAGAAAAAACATCATGCTCACACCGCTGAAGATGATGAACCAACAAGGAAAAGAACTAAAGAAAAAAGAGTTCTTTCTTCAAGTGATGAAGAATATGTCATAATCTCAGCACTCACGGGCACTGTCACACATGGGAGCAATGTTTGGCTTGTAGATAGTGGAGCATCCAAGCACACGATGGGATACAAAGAAACACTCGTCAATCTATCTGAGCATGAGTCACCTCGCAAGATGAAACTTGGGGATGACTATCAATACCCCATAAAAAGGAAGTGGAGAAGCTTCCTACAAGCTAGACTTCGACAAATCTTTGAAGATGAAAGATGTTCTATATGTTTCGGGATTAAAGAAGAATCTTCCCTCTATCTTAGCACTAGATGCAAAAGGAATACGGGTTGCATTTGTTGATGGCCAAGTCTTAATGTGGCCAAAAGGAAAGACAATAGATGGTGCAACAATAATTGGAGAGCAAGAGGGATGCTTGTACAAGTTGAAGGGACAACCTAAACAAACATTGGGTCATGACTCCATGGAACCAAGTGAACTATGGCATAGAAGGCTTGCACTATAAAGCACTACCGATTGCAAGCAAAGCAGTTTCAAGACTTCCAGAAATCCAGACAAAACATGAAGGCATTTTCAACGGATGTGCGCAAAGAAAGAATGGAAAGAAAGCGTTTTCAAGCAGTGAAAGCAAAGCAAAAAGAATATTGGAGATAGTCCACTTAGATGTATGCAGTTCCATCTCATCCAGCTCACTAAGCAGAAGATCAAGATCCTACGGTTAGATAATGGAGGAGAATTCACCTCAAAAGAATTCAAGGATCTTTGCAAAGAATTTGGGATTAAGAGGGATTTTAGTACTCCCTACAATCCTCAATAGAATGGCGTTGTAGAATGAAAGAACAAAACGATAATGGAAGCAACAAAAGCAATGCTACATGACCAGGATCTTCTGATGCACTTATGGGAAGAAGCGACACAGATAGTTGTGTATGTACATAATCGTACACCTCATAGAGTATTAAGCAATAAGACTCTTGAAGAAGCTTTGTCAAGTGAGAAATTAGAAGTCAGCCATCTTAGGATATTTGGCAGCCCAGTGTACATACACATCCCAAAGGAAAAGAGAACCAAGCTGGATCCTTCAGGAAAGAAGGGAATATTCGTGGAATACATCGACACTTCAAAAGCCTATCGAATATACTTCCCAGGATTTAAGAAGATCGACATCAGCAGAGGTGTAACCTTCGATGAAGACTCAACATACATCAAATCAAGAAAACTACATATTAAAAAGATTGAAGAACCTGAAGCAACCAGAGTCTGAGACACAACAATGGAAGAAGCGACTCTAGAAGATCATGAAGACCATGACATGGAAGAACCACAAGAACCTCTAGAACCACTTCGTGAAAAGAAATCCCACAAAAGAAGACCAACATGGGCACGAGAAGTAATACAAGATGCAGAGAAGTATGGCTCTCCAAATGGGATGCATAGAGAAAGCAAAAGACCTAGACCATACACTAGCTATGTGGCCCTACTATGTGACATCATTAATAAAGATTCAAGAACCTTCCAACTATGAAGAAGCAGTAGAGAAGAAAGAATGGAAGGATGTCATGATTGAGGAGTACCGATCGATTATGAAGAATGATGTCTGGGAGATAGTTCTAGGACCAGAAGAAAAGTCTGTTGTGATTTCGAAGTGGATCTACAAGATCAAGCATGCTGCAGATGGTAGCATTGAAAAACACAAGGCAAAATTCCAGTGTTCCATGAGGACGCGCCTCCCAGGGTCAGGGGCTCGCCCCCTACGCTTCCCACGCCCTAGGGGCTGGGGGGCTCCATGGGAAACGTTTCCTAGCGGCCCCCTTTTTGCGAAACTTGGGGAAACGTGGGTCTAGGAGTTTCTCGGATTGGGGGGCTCCCACATGCCCCCTCCTGAAAATGGGGGGCTCCGACAGGCCCCCACTGCCCTCGATTTTTAAAATTTTTTTACTTAGAAAACA
>LPNX010771860.1:726186-767491 GCA_001517045.1 Pseudotsuga menziesii | reverse complement strand
TGACGCCTCCCCGCCCCCCCATCCCCCAAAATACCCCAAAATTTTGGGGTGTCTCTACACGTCCCCAATGTGTGTTTCCCCGCTCCCACGCCCCCCCGTCCCGGAAACTTGGTGGAACACTGCAAAATTCATGGCACGTGGCTTCTCCCAGAAAGAAGGCATAGACTACAAGGAGACATTTGCACCTGTAGCAAGATACACTTCCATTAGATCTATACTTGCATTGGCTGCAGTAATGAAATGGATGGTACACCAGATGGACGTTAATACAACATTCTTGAATGGTGTAGTTGAAGAGGAAGTGTACGTGGAACAACCACTAGGATTTGAGACACATCACAGACAAGCTCCTGTATGCAAGTTAAAGAAATCCCTTGTACAGATTGAAGCAGGCACCCAGGACGTGGTTTGATATGGTGAACAACCTCCTGATGAACTTAGGCTATACCAAGAGTAACGGAGATTCCAACCTTTACTTCAAGGTTAAAGGTGGAAGACCAGTGATACTCCTACTATATGTAGATGACCTGTTTCTGATAGGTGAGGATGAGCTCATTGCAGATGCAAAGAGGAGGCTTGCTGCTAAGTTCGAGACGAAAGATCTATGGATGATGCATTACTTCTTAGGTATGGAGGTGTGGTAGAGTGCAGATGGGATCTTCTTGGTCAAGGAAAGTATGTAGTGGAGATTCTAAAGAGGTTCAGAATGGTGGACTGCAAGCCAATGGCCACACCAATGGCATCAAACTTGAAGCTATTGTGTGATGCTTCATTTGAGACAGTTGATGCCACGATGTATCGACAAATGATTGGTTCGTTGATGTACTTAACGAACACAAGGCCAGACATATGCTTTGTTGTGAAAACCCTGAGCTAGTTCCTAATGGATCCGAGACATGTTCACTTGACTGTTGCAAAGCATGTATTGAGGTACCTGAAGGGTACAGTCAAGTATGGGCTCAAGTGTGAAGCGAATCAGAAGATTAAATTTCATGGTTAAGTTGATTCGGATTTGGCAGGTAGTGCCACAGACAGGAAGAGCACTTCGGGATGCTGCTTCAATTTGGGATTCAGTATGATCTCCTAGTTTAGTAGGAAGCAGTCATGTGTGGTGCTGAGTACAGCCGAAGAAGAGTATGTTGCAACCTGTTTGGCTAGTTGTAAGGCAATATGGCTTCAGAAGCTATTGTTAGATTTGTTTGATCTTGAGTTAGAGGCGACTTGTGTCTTTTGTGACAACCAAAGTTGTGTGAAGTTGTCAGAGAATCCGGTGTTCCATGACAAGTCGAAGCATATTGAGATCAAGTATCTTTATATCTGGGATATGGTGTAGAGAGGAGCAGTGAAGCTCCAGTATGTGGCGAAAGACGAGCAGATAGCGGATGTGTTGTCCAAGTTGTTAGCCAAAGTGAAGTTTGAATACTTCAGAGAGAGACTTGGTGTCATCCAGATTGAGGTCCCTAGAAAGAGGGAGTGATGAGACAGGAAGACGCAGATGCACTAGAGATGGTTCTCGCATGGTGGAAGATGCAGGTGGCTTGGGATGCAATGCACCTGGAGTGCTCCTAGTTGTACTCCCATGCTGGAGACAATGAGTGGTCCAGCGGAAGACGCAGATGCATTAGAGATGGTTCTCGCACGGGGGAAGACACAGGTGGTCCTTGGGACGTAATGCACCTGGGGTGCTCATGGCTGCACTCCCATGTTGGAGACGATGAGAGGTCCATTGAAAGATGCAAATGCACTAGAGATGGTTCTCGCATGGTGGAAGATGCAGGTGGTCCTTAGGACGTAATGCACCTGGGGTGCTCCTAGCTGTGCTCCCATGTTGGAGATGATGAGAGGTCCACTAGTCACAAAGACACTTGGTGTGCGCCTAGGCTGGTTCTCGCATGGTGGAAGACGCATGTGGTCCTTCAGACCTAATGCACCTGGGGTGCTCTTGCTTGTGCTCCCATGCTGGAGATGAGAGGTCCACTGGTCACAAAGACACTTGGTGTGCGCTTAGGCTGGTTCTTGCATGGTGGAAGACGCAGGTGGTCCTTGGGACGTAATGCACTTTGTGCTCATGGTTGTACTCCCATGCTGGTAGACGCAGGTTGACCATTGAGAGATGTAATGCACCTGGGGTGCTCCTGGGCTGTACCCACTAGGTGGGAGACGTAGGTGGTTTGTTGGACGAGGTGTGCATCTGGGCTGCTCTGTGTGTGTGATGATGGGATGATTTGGATACGATGAGATGATGGTAGGAGGCGTAGGTGATTGTTGTGGCAATGTAATGAATGGTCCTGGGCTGTACCTACTTGATGGCTTGCTCATGGATTTAGATGAAGCCATAGATGAGAGCTAGGCCTACACCCAACATGAAAAAGGGTTGGATCTGTAGAACTTCTTATGACAGATAGATTTGAGAGATGTCATTAATCAATGATCAACAAAATGAGGATTACAACAACAACGATGACAATGATCCAGTGATGATG
Source organism: Pseudotsuga menziesii (assembly GCA_001517045.1). Taxonomy (NCBI): domain Eukaryota; kingdom Viridiplantae; phylum Streptophyta; class Pinopsida; order Pinales; family Pinaceae; genus Pseudotsuga; species Pseudotsuga menziesii. The sequence goes on along the minus strand of LPNX010771860.1, from coordinate 765,008 downwards.
ACATGTCCAGAATGTTAATGACTGTGGCGAGAGAATACCTTCCTAGTTAATAGGGAGTGTTGTTGTAAATGTAACTTTAGAAGATATTCTATTGTATATTATTATTGTATTTTTATTGTACCTCCGTTGGAGATATTTTTCCTTCGTTCGGGGATGTCATTATTATGTTTGGTCATGTAAGGTTATTGAGGTAAAACCTTCGTTGTAAGTTGGGGCAATAACACCCCAAAAGAAATAATGTAAAACGTATTTTTGAGTCTCCCAAGAGACAAGTCGACCTTGCTAGTTTAGGAGGTTGGCCCAGTTAGGTTTTAGGCCAGTCACTTGATGTGTATAAATAAGGAGGCGCTCTCCCTCATTTATACACACACTCACTCACTCAAGTTTGCATGAGTAAGAGAGAGAGGACAAGTTTGCTAGAGGAGAAAGAGAGAGTTGCAGAAGACTTATTTTTGTGTTTTCCATTTTGTGATATTGCATTAGTGACGAATTTATCTCTAAAGAAGTTTGTGGGGTTCTCTCCTTTATGGTGTCCCTGAGGAAAATTCTTGTGTCTATTGTGTTTTGCTATGCTTGTTATTCTTTCAATTAAAGATCTATCGTAATTGAATTAAAGTACAAACTCTAACAATTCAAGATTTATCAACTAGGTTTAAGGCTAGTACCCGATACTAGGTCGAAGAAGCCAAACCCTAATTAAGGCAAAAAATGAATTTCAAGGCCCACAATGGAGAGCTCCTTCAAGAGGAAGGTCTCCTCAAGCAAGAGTAACAAGATGCCAGTGAAACCTAATTTACCTTGCCAACATCAAACAAGAAAATGGAGACATCTTACCAACATCAACCAAAGAAAGCGCAAGAGAAAGAGTTCTTAGGTCCTCCTTAGCTGGGAGTTATTACAACTATTCTTAGGATCAATCTTGCAAGATAGCAAACCCTAGAATTTCCACCATTCAACCTTCATCATATGTAAAACTTGCCAAAGAGAGAGGTAGAAACCACTTAGAAGGTCCAATATACAAAGTGGAAAAGATAAAGCTAGGCTACCAGGATATGGATACAGATCCAGATCCACTAGATTTTTGAAAAGCCAAGATCCGGATACGCCAAGTACAAAAAATATATATTTATATTTTTAAAATTAAAAAAAACATATTCAAAGTTTATAATCAAAATCACTCTTGAAAATTGAAATCATTAGATAATTTATCTATATGTTTTTTATTTATTGAATTTATATAAATTTATTGAAATCATTAGATAATTAATCTAAATATATTTTAACTATGAAAACAACTTTATATAAATATTATGTATTACTTTATATTAATTTTATAAATATATATTTCTGTTAATATATATGTATTATAGATACATAATAAACTATCCCACCGTCGACACGACACACTTAGTCCACGCTCTAAAGTAAGCACTATCATCTATGTGAAAGCAGTAGACCCAAGTGACAAGCAAGAGTAACGGAAAAGACCACATAAGAAACAAAGCTAGCGGGAGTGAGTGCATCAAAGGCTGATCTACTTGTTGTAGATCCACTTGATTGAGTGAAATAAGCTTGCTTATTAATATTAATTACTCAAACGATTATGAATTTAGTCAAGGCAGGAATGTCTTTAGGTAATAATAAGAAGTCAAGCGATCCAATGGAAGATAGATGCCATTTTTCGGTCTACTGAATATGCAAATGGAGGGAATATATCACCATAGCATCCACACAATACACATCACTTTCAATCAGAGGGCACATTCCACAACATTTCCTATCATGACCATAAAAAAATACCCGAAAAATTAATTATTAAAGGGTGGTGACTGGGTTGATGCATGTCTCCTCCACGTGATCTGTTTCTCCCAATGTTCCACAGAGTTTTCGGGATGGGGGAGTGTCGGATTGGGAAACCCACAAGGGGGATGTGTGGAAGGCACCCCAATTTTTAGGGAAATTTCGGGGAAATGGGGGGACACCGGGGTCATAAAAATTAATTTAAAATATAAAAATGATAAATTTCAACAATAACTATTACCCTAAGTCATATGACACGAGGACACGAGACACGAAAATACGAGTATTCGACACAAGACACGATGACCCCAAAAATAGGACACGGGGGACATGTTTTATATATATATATATTAAAAAAATACATAAAGATCTACATTTTTTAAAAACTAGAAGTATATACAATGTACATCAATCATAATATCATTCAATTGAAATTTGACAATGATGAATCAATAATAAAATTATCAATGAATCATGGACTTCGAACCATAAATTGCATTTTTTATATTTCTCATTAAACCACAAAAATCAAAATGTATTACATAGATATCGAGAGAATGCCACCGACAAATACAAAATAGAGTAGCTACTACTTAGTACCAAGTCTAGTATCTACTGTACTACTAGATACAAAATGAAAATACTAAATAGCCACAGGTAAGAATATCATAGCTCATCAATGGTACTAGCCATTATCAATTGTCTTCCTGCTCCTCCATGTAAAAATTAGCATTACTGTCGTAGCTCTTTCCTCTATCCTCCTCCTCCCTTACACCCTTTTTGACAAGACACATGTCCAGAAATCAAGACACGTTCTTGGCATGTGTCCGACACGTGCTGGAAAGTGTCTAGATTTTGGGACATGAAAATCTTGGTGTCGGACATGTATTAGGGCAAATGTTGTGTCTGACACGTGGAATACTGGACACGGGCCCTATTTGGAAGTGTCCTGTTACTTAGCTATTACCATGTAAAAAGTAAAACTAAAAACTAAATTCATCATTATGGAATTTACATCTATTAGTTATTACCATATCAACTTTCAAATTAGTAAATGATATTGAATTATGTTACTAATGCCAAGTAAAAACTAAAAACTATTATCATTATCCAATGTATGTCTAAATTCAAATTTCAAATTTGTAAAAGATAATGCAACAAATTCTGAAGTCTGAAATAGTCAAATAGATATTGGTCAGTTAACACATAGGAGTTAGAATAGTGAAATAGACAAAAGTGAAAAGTATAATAGTAGATTCAAATTTCTCAAAAAATACTAATTAGTAAAGAGACAAGGACTGCCATCAGTATCTAGTATCTAGTATCTAGTGAAAACTGAAACAATGAAAAGTAGATAAAATAAATCAACATCATGGAGTGTGCTCCATTGACTGGTGTGAGAGGGTAGCTTTTAGGAAGGTGTTAAACTCTTAGGTTAATCTAGGATTTAATTTTAGTTTTAATTTTTTTAACTCTTTAATATTTTAATTTGCATTTATTTTCATTGTAAAAGATGAAAATTGTGGGGCGGGGGCGGGTGGGGGTGGGGGGCTTCTGGGCATTCCCCCAAGGGGGCTTGTGGGGGGACGCCTAGAAGCCCCCCCAAGGGGAGAATGCATTCCACACTTGGGGAAACTTGGGGACACGTGTTTCCCTGAGTTTCCCCCAAAAGGGGAATGTTTCCCCTTGAGTTTCCCTGCCCTGGTAGTGTGGGGAAGCGAGAGGGCATGTTTCCCACCCCAGGGGACGCGTCCTAATGGAACACTGGTTTCTCCTCTGCCAGATCCGATTCCAAAATTCAATGGAACCATGCAGCTAGCGGATCTTGGCGGATCTTAGTGGATCCAAATCCAAATCTGGATTAGAACTGGGGATCCACGGATCCAGGACCTGACCCCTGCGGATCCGGTAACACAGAGAAAAAGATATATAATTAGAACCCTTGTCTTGTTTACAAATGATGCTAGGAGATTCTATTTATATGAGGCTTCCTAGGCTTATCTAACTTTAAAGCCTACCTTGGTAAAAAGTAAAATAATTTAATTTTGGGGTTTGTCACCCACAAGCTAGGGACTAAACCACAAAAGACTAAAAATAATGATAGAATCATGCAATTGGCTTCATCTGAATGAAGTGATGAGTTGAGGGTGGACGTCATGCCCCAACTAACCCCAACAATATAAAAGATCCCTCAACGGCCCCCCTTTAGCAAGATAAAGTTCTCTGGATGAGAATGACGTCATGGTGACGTGAGCACATATATACCAAGAGGAGGGGTCATACAATGGATAAAAAGGTCCATGTGGGCATAAAGGAGGTGTGCTAAACTGGGTATGACAACCCTTACATGTGCAATCATGTCATACATAGCAAAACATAAGTGTGGCTAGGAGCCCCTATGCCATGTGTCCTAATGGGTCAATCCCAAGAAGCACTAGGCACCAATCCAGGGCACAAAAAGACCCAACAAGATGGGTGCTTCCGCCCATCAAGGGGCAGTCAACAATGCCACTAAGCCAATACTCAGTATAAAAACCAAGAGGACTTCCCATGACCAAACCATGGGTTTCGAGCCCCACTAGACCACCACTTTTACATAAACAAGCCCAAACTTGGCCTTTTACAATGACAAAAGACCCCTTCACTCTGGTATATCTTGGCAAACATGACGCGGATGATCTGGGGCGTAATAGGTTCAATACCCATGCGTGGTTATAGATGTTTTTGGTAATGCACTTGACATGATGTACATCCTTCTTCACCCACTCCAATTTTTCTATATCCTCAAGGATGAGGTCTACGAAGTGCAGTGCCTGGGGTCCAAAATATGGTTGGGTGTTTTGCTTCCATTGGCATAATCATAGTTAGAGGCATTATCAATGATGGCCTGTAAAAAATTAGCCATCCCCACCTCAACCACATCATCTAAACTCTCAAACTATAATTGTACTTTCTTTATCTGACTAGATGCATCTACTGATTTCATAAACATGGTTTCTTGTGGACAGGTAACAAGGAAATTAAATATGGTACAAGTTCTTCCATTAGTTGATCCATTTAACATGATGATACATCCCATTCTGGTCCATGATTATTTAAAACCTTTCAGGTACTCATTTATTTAACTTTATTTTGTAAAAGTGACCCCCTTATGTCATGAAAATCAGGGCCTTAGAAGCCCTTACCAACAACAACTATGGAATCTAACATAGGCTAGTAATAAGGTGAACAGGAAGCATTGAAAGGGATATCTGCATTGCTGCCATCTAGCCATGTATTTGAATGTTAAATCCTTGTATTGCTTCTTCCAATGGCTATTGATAGTGGATTTAGTGCCAATGGTTAGGGTGAAGGAGGGTGAAAAAAACCATCAACCTTAGTATTCTTTGTTGTAGGATTTTCATGAATTGAACCAATATATCTAAAAAGTTTCCTAACAGAAGGGATAGGGTTAGTGGAGGAGCCTTCAAAACTAGGTTTGCATTGGGATGCAAGCTTTTTTCTTCTCGCTATCGCATCTTCAATCTCTTTCTGCCTGACATTTTCTGCTATATATCTCTCAATAGAGTCTAGCATTTGCTGCATAATATCCAGGCCAACTGAAGGGCATGGTTTAACTTGCCCTTGAACAATAGCCAAGTATTCTTTCAGGGCATGAATCTTCCCCCCTTCTGCGTCCCTTCCCCGACTGTCCCCCCTCTGTGCCCCTCCCCAGCCTCCAATTTCTCTCCTTTTAATACTTGAATTTTTTGAACTTTTGTCCCATCAATTGAATCACGATTGGACCATGTGGGGTTTTTAACATTCTTGGGGGCTATTGGGTGGGCTCAGTGGTTAAGAACATGTATTTCTTCTTAGGAGGTCATATGTTCAAATGCGGAAGGGGGTAGGGTATGTACACCTCCATCAATTTTTGCAGTCAAATGGCTGTGTGGAGGGGGTCCCTTGTCCCACAAACAAGGAGGTCTCGTACACCAACATGGTGTTTGGCATAGCCATGACTTTAAAATTACATCATTATTATTATTAATGTCTCAAACATAAAACAAATCTGCAAACTCAAAACCTTATTTGCTAAACACAAACCTGCAATTTATGAGAAAAACAATAAAGGTCTGTTCTTGACATAACTTTGAATAGGCACAATAATCTGTTCTCAAATCTCCTCCAAGCTAGTAGATGATAAGTAGAACACTGATGTAGATGCCAAATCCACTGAAAGAAGCCCACAAACAATGCCAAATCAGCTCCAAGCTCTCGGGGAATCAAGTCTTTTCACTGCAGCTTTGCAATCTCCAAATGCTCAGTGACTCAATGAGAGAGGTGTGAGGTGTATGAGGGGCTCCCTATATATATTATGGCTTTCTTTAGTGGTTGGGAGGGATGGTGGGGTGTTTTTTCTTTCTTTTGCTCCCCCCAGAAACACTGCTGGTCCCACAGAACCAGTTTGCATCGGGAGTTGGATTGAACCAGCTGGTTCAGGCATTTCAGTACCAAACTGGCCTTCTGGTTTGTTTCAGCCACTGGTTCGTGGGGCCACAGGTCTGGATTGGTCTGGAATGTTGAGTTTTGATAACACTGATTCACATGAAGAAAATTACTCAGTCAGTTTTTCCAATGATTTTTGTCTATTCTCATTTTTATTTAGTCTGCTTAATCTTTTTGCTTATATCATTCTTTTAATCAAGCTTCCAGAGGCATTTCACTCGTTAGAGGCAAGGCCCAAATGTTCGTCTCAAAAGAACTTTTTGATCATTTAGGAGAGAGGAATTTCTTTCTCAAATGCTATATATCAGTGTAAATTCGTTATATCATAAAGTTTCCATTTTTTGCTGTTAAAAAAATGGTGGATTTGTTGGAAAAAAGAAAAATATCCCATGCACTCCAACCTCTGTTAGAGTTTTTGAAGTTATTAAATGTTCAAAACTTGATTATACAATTGTCTTCTGTTTTTAATATTTTATCCACTACGAAATATTATCTTTTGGCACCTACATGTGGGGATTAAAAAATGAAAGTGACTTAATAATAAAAAGAGAATGATTTTGTTTACCATTTCTTACCCAATAAAAATATTGAGAGGGTACAAAGAAGAAATAACTTAATAAGAATAGGAACAGAAGGTGAAAAATAAATCACTCATTTCAAAATACGCATGTTTATAAACACTGAACATAGTTTGTTTGTATCCATCTACATAGAATAGAATAATGATGCACTTTATACTTTTTATTTTTATTGGTAATAATATTGAGATGCTGCGTCCTACCAAAAACGGAGAACTTATTTGGTTGATTTATTGGCATTGATGTTGTACTTGATTACTCTATGATTGGATTCTCATTATATGGATTTTCATATAGACTGTTGTACTTGACTACTTTGTGTGTCCTGTTTGTTGCTTTGTGATTATTTTCTAAATTGCAAGTTTATTAACAATGAAAGTGGCATATATCCCTTGTTGAGGATTTCATTCCGTGTCAATATGGCTATCTCAGGTAATGCCAGAGAAACATTGGTTTGGAAGAAGGCCACTTTTTCCTCTTTGTCTAAAAAACATTAACATTGTTGTTGGAGAGCCTCTGGAGTTTGACCTTTCCACACTTCAGCAGAGAGCTGAGTCTGCCTCAAGAGTTCTTATAGCAGGAGGGAATGGATACAATGAAGAAAATAGGGTCCATCTCGACAGCTCTGGATGGCCAATGGGATTGTGTAAAGGATTAGATGAAATTGCGCAGAAATGGCTTTTCGTGCATCTTTCAGATCACATTCGGAATGCCATGCAAAAGCTATGCGTAAAAGCCAGGTCTCTTAATAATAGTGACCATAAGTAATTTACATGGTCCTGTATCAGGGCAGGATTCAACATCAAAGGATTGCAATGTAATGTGGTAGAAAACATTCTGAATTTTATAACAAGAAAAGAGAAGTAGGGAAGTGATGTGACAAGAGGTATAAAAAACAGTCGATATATTTTGCGATGTTGTTGATTCTTATTAATAAAATGATTTTTTGTTGGATTTTTTTTCTCGGACCCTTGCAAATTCATATGCAATTTTTGCATAATTTTTTGTAAACTTTGTGCTGTTTTTTTGGAGAGAATAACTGTGTCGAAAGAGCTTAATAAAATAATTTTTTAATTCAAGGATTGGTCCTGTTATCATTTAAGAAATAATTTCCCCTTCCTAACCCAATTACTATTAGAGTAAATTTATTTGCCTAGTATATCTAGGCGATAAAATTGACTTCGAGTGTTCAACCATCGTTAAGAGCAATAAAAACTTGTTTTGCCTTTTCTAATGGATTTCTGCATAACTTTTTCTAGTAAGTCTACATGCCTCTTGGCAATTATTTCGAGTAATAGTTTTAGCTTTCCTATGTTGATAAAATCTGATTAAGTAGATAAATAATTATAAAAAATGGCTTTAAAATTTGTAAACATTATTGTAATAAATTGTAATTAATCAATAACTTAAATCTAAAACAAAATTGAACTTCCCAATCTTAAAACCAATTTGAATGGAAATCCATATTGGTATTTTAAATATAAAGATATTGGACAATTTTGTGATAAAACTATCTCATGACAACACAAACATGGAGCAACAGATAATTCATAATAGACATTTGCCATGATAATTTGGTTTAGAATTCGTAATGAGAATTGATAATCTAACCATTATCATCATGGCATTGATACCTCTGAAATATATTGAAATGAACACAGAGCGAGTACACTTTCTCTCGATTCTTAGGAATAAAACAACAAAGATGGAATTTGCAAGATAAACAAAGACAGAAAATGGTACTCTTATAAACTGAAAATGAAACATAGGCGTTTGCTTCCCTGTGGGGAGCTTTGGAGGAAATATGCCACTGTTATTGTGGTTGCTTACTAAAGCCTACCTATGGTCTTTCTACAACAAATAATTTTTACCACACGATTGATATGCTAATACATTACCTTTTAAAACAATTTTTTTTGTGAACTTCCTTGAGAGAGACGGACTGCAGTTTAATGACTTGCTGAAAATAACTTAAACAGAAATACTAAAATAAGCTAGAAGCAAACTAAATCCTGGCTTTTCTTTACCACTACTGGCTCAGTAATCACACCACTAATGCCTTAATCAGCAGGGTTATTAACTGCTTCATTCTTCCCCTTGATAAGTATGGGAATCTTAGTAACGGTTTTACAGTTCATTCCTTTGGAAGGGCTTTGGTGAAGAACTTGTTCAGGTGTTGGACAAAAATGTAACTCTACTTGGCCATCCTACACGAAATCTAATAAAATGATGATGGATTTCTATCTGTTCATTCGAGCATGAAACACAAGATTCTTCACTGTTTCATGATTCTTCGCCATTGTTATGGTGTTGTGACTGTCGCACAAAAGATTGTAGTTGAATGTTGTTGTGACAGTTGCAGGCCGTAAAAGATCCTTCTAATCCAAATGGTTCGACAGGTTTCTGTCACAGCCGTGATGTATTACGCTTCTGCAGAGGATCCAAGTTAAGACATAGCTAGAAGTTGATTTTCAATCATCCATTGAGCTAGCCCAATCTGAGTTGTGCAACATAAAACACAAGCTTTATTAGTGGAAGAATAATTTATACCAAAACAAGTACAACTTACAGACCTCAATATTATTTTTGTTGCACACCAATGCGATTTATGAGGATCCTGTATGAAATGAGAGATTAGACTCACCATGTACATATTATTTGGTTTGGTCCTAGTAAGATAAATTAAACTTGCAGCCAAAATAATGTACAAAGTAGCATTCACCTTGGAACTTGCATCTTCCTTGATTAATTTCTTGTTGAGTGCTGATGTAGTTGCAATTGCTTTCCGTGCCTTCATCCCAATCTTATCCACTAAATCTGCTGCATACTTGGCTTGACAAATAAATACACCCTCTGATACTTGTGCTTCCACTTTAAGGAAATAACACACCTACCCCAAATCTGTCGTTTGAATTCTTGTTTCATTGCCTCTCAATTTTTTTAATTAAATTTTTGTTGTCTTAGGTAAATCAGATAATCAACCTAAATGAAAACAATAATAATTTTATTTTCAGCATGCTTGATAGACATTGTGATGTACCCGGCCCCGAATCACACCACAGAGGTCAGATACACCACCTGAACATCAAGGGGAAGGCTGAATCTAGATAATGCATAGCGGAATTGGGTGACCAAGGCTCAGACAATATGCCAACAATCAATTAAATAAAACAATCAACATTTTTAAAAGAATTGCAGCACTTCCAATGCAATCTATTTTTACCAATTTGCATGTGATGCAAGTATAAATGCAAGTATGCGTGCAACCAGATATGAACAAGCATTCCATACGAATCTAACTTTAGCATGTCAGATCAATATAACCATATAACATAAATATACATAAGATCTAACAACTACCACAATAGCATAAAAAATAGATCTACAGCATTAATCATAATTAGATTTATGACATTTAAATAATCAGATCTACAACAAACCACAATCAATTAGAACATAAGTTGGTATCATATATGAAGGCTATAAAGTATTCAAGACATTGAAAGGGAAAGCTCGTTGAGGGAGCCACCAAGAAGAATGGAAAAAAGGTTAAATTTAAGTGTCTTCCATGATGAACATTACCACGTTATCACTTATGTGTTGCTAATTGCAGAGGGTTGCAAACTAGAAGTCGACCGCTCTTTAACTGACAAATGGCCATTGTTTAGGTAGACTTGATAATTATCCAGCTTACTTCCCTTGACAAATAAATCATAAGTACAATCTGTTGTAGCTACCATTCAAGAAACAAACTATCCTCATGATTTACTAGTGACACAAATCCAATAAGGGATTGCAAAAGGCCAACCCTATTAAGGAGCTAGAGTGAGCCCTAAACCTCCCAAGTAGAATGGAAAAAGATCTATTTATATGTGCCTCCCCAAATGAGCATAGACAAAAACTGCCTCTCAATTATCATTAAGTTGTAAACAATGGAAAACTAATAGTGAACTTGCCTACAAATGAATCAAGACACCCATATCCTTTACCACCTATGTACACATAAAATATTTGTAAAAAAAGAAATGCCAATTAAAATATGCTTTTTCCTTTCAACCAAGACGCTAAAAAAGGGACAAGCACAATAGGGTGGCCATAAAATAACCAAGTCATTGAATAGTAAAGCCCTCTTAGGGAGCCACCAACAAACACTAAGCTACCAAAAAGAACGACAAATCCTTTGCTTATTTAAGTGCCTACCATGATGCACTTTACCACATTAACACTCATGTATTACTAAGTGGAGAGGGTGGTGGACTAGAAGTTGGCCATTTTTCATATGACCCATTGCCATTGTTTAAGTGGACTTAACAATAAACTCATTTACCATTACTTTTCAAATAAAGTGACACTTCCCTCAACAAAGAAATCACAAGTACAATTTATTCTATCCATGCAAGCAACATGCTTGCTTCATAAGCCACTTTTGATGCAAATTTGATGAGAGATTACAAAAGGAAACCCTCTTAGGGAGCCAAAGTAATAACCCTTGAAGCTCCCAAGTAGAATGGAAAAATGTTCATTTATTGGTGCCTCCCTAAATGAGCATGGCCAACAACTACCTCATATATTATTGAGTTGTAAACACTAGCAAACTAGAACCCAACTCTAACACTGTTAGTTTTGTACCTAGGGAAGTGTTCCCCTAGTGACTTTTGCCTAAGTCACTTAGAGAGGGGACATAAAGTGACCCTTGCATTAAATGACTTAAGTAAAGCATTTAATTTGACTTTAGAGCATTAAAGTCACTTTTTGATAAATTTAAGTGAGTGAGTGAAATTAATATTTTAGAAATAAAATATAAGCATTTAATTTCAGCCCTTGATCTAATCTAATCTCCACCGTTGGATTAGACTCACCCTAGGGTTTTCTAAAAAATGCATGGGAAAGACATTTTGCCTCACTTTTGCAGATTGAAGTGAGAAAAGAGAGCTGAGAGAGAGAAGAGAGAAAGTTTCCATTTTTCTTGAGCAAGAGGAAAAATTTTGCAGCACACAAATCGAGGGAAAGGACAGCAGCAAAGAGGGCACAGAAATCGAGGTGAAGACATCAGCATTTATTGCTGGTCCGTACAGTCCGTACGATACGGTTTTCGAGGCAGCAAGCACGGTTTTCGAGATTTTTTTGGGGGCACGGATTTTGAGGTCCGTACAATGGCACAGGAATTGAGGCAGAAAACATAAAAAATGAGTGTTTGATTTTTGCTACTTGGCACGCAAATCGAGACAGAAATTTATCTTCCAAGTTGAGATAGGTTGGTTTGATATTTTCTGTGTATTGCTGTAAATGATAAACTTCTCCTGAAAAAATAAAAATACTCTCTCTGACTGGTTTTCTCCTAGTGGGTTTTTCCAGGGCCATTGGCCAAAAATCCTAGTGTTCTGTGTGATTAAATGGTGTGCTGATTTTTACTTCTTGTCACTGAAAAGATTGTTTACAACAGTATTTTAAGTCTAATTTTTTTTGTTTATTTCCAACACTTTATTTTTTTGAGAATGTCATAAACAGTGATATAAATTTTTACTTGAAACCGATGGCTGAAAACTTAAGAAAAATCTACATGGTATCAGAGCGAGTTGTGGCAAAAAATTAAATTTTAGCAGTGAAACATTTATTTTCAGAATTCAGAAAAACCTTTGTGACAGCAATACATTTTGTTGAAACTTGTTCTTTGAGAAAATGACTTCCGTGGGGTTGAGAACCGAGGATAGGTTGGATGGGGCAGCGAACTTTGTCTCATGGAAAGCCCGGATTTTACTTGTGTTGAGGGAGAATGAGTTGTGAGAACAAGTAGTTAGAAACACTACAGCAAATCCCATTACTATTCCTCATTCTACTGATGCAGTATTACTTGCAGCCTTTAATAAGAAGGATATTAAAGCCATGAGGATAATCTTAGATGCTGTTAAAGACCATGTTATTCCTCACATTTCAACGAAGGATCATGCGTATGAAATGTGGACTGCTTTGATCAGTTTGTTTGCTAGTACTAATGAAAACACGAAGATGGTACTTAGAAAGAAGTTAAAGAACGTCAAGATGGTCAAAGGAGAGGCATGTATGACTTATCTTACTAGGATCTCTCAGGTGAGAGATGAGCTTGCAGCTGTTGGGGTGGCCATTGATGCTCCTGAGTTAGTGTGGACAACCCTGAATGGGGTGACTGCACCTTGGGCTGTGTTTGTTCAGGGGTTAGTCACCAGAGAGAACTTACCATCTTGGGACAGAGTATGTGATGACTTTGTTCAAGAGGAGACTCGGAGGGGTTTCTTGTAGTCAGTGGCTCTACTAGTAGAGGGGATGAGGAGGATGCGACATTGACAACGAAGGGGAAGAAGAAGAGCAAGAAGGGTGGGGCCAAGCAGCAACAGGATGGGTAGAAGAAGGATATGAGCACTGTTAAGTGTTTTGCATGTCACAAGATGGGACACTATGCTGCTACATGTCCGAACAAGAAGAAGAAGAAGCAACAGACAGTCGCTTCAGTTGAAATCGACGATTTTGCAGCTAGATTTCAGAGTGAGTTTTCACTATGCACTGGGCATATTGAGAGAGAGATAGCATCCATTCTCACCAGTGCGGATGTTGACAAACAGAGGGAGTTTTCCTGTGTGACAGACCATTCTTATAGTGCATCTACTTCCAGCACTTGGTACATAGATAGCGGAGCCTCGAGCCACATGATAGGTGCTTGTGAGATGTTCTCCGAGCTTTCATAGGCAGATACAAATGTGGAGGTTGTGTTGGGAGATGACTCAGTAGTCAGTGCAGTTGTACGTGGAACCATTACATTTCAGAGGGAGTCCATGAGTCCCATGGTATTGCAGGATGTATTGTATGTGTCTGGGCTGAAGAAGAACCTAGTGTCAGTTTCCATGATCGAGGATCAAGGTCTTGGGGTGTCTTTCATTGATGGACACATGCATTTGTTTCCCAAGACTGCAGGACCATCTGCTTCAGTTGCCATTGGAGCGAGATGTGGGAAACTATATAGGCTCTTGTTTCAGCTGCAACATGCTTTAGCACATAGCAGCAGCAGTGAGTTGTGTGAACTTTGGCATAGGAGGATGGCTCACTTGCATCATCCAACCTTGGGGTTGTTGAGGCACATGGTGATAGGTTTACTGGAGTTCAACACAGGGCAGAGTGATGTGTGCAGGGGGTGTGCTTTGGGAAAGTACACCCAAGACTGCTTTTTCGAGCAATGATAGCAGGTCAGCTGGTACTCTTGACTTGATACATTCAGACTTATGCGTACCTATGTCTTCTGTGTCCTTGAGAGGATACGAATATTATGTGACATTCATTGATGACCATTCCAGGAAAACCTGGATCTACTTTCTGAAGAGAAAGAAGTCTGAGGAAGTCTTGCAGAGGTTCCAAGAGTTCAAAGCTCTTGTGGAGAACCAAACATGGAGGAAGATCTGAGTCTTGAGATCGGATAACCGGGGTGAGTATACCTCCAAGGAGTTTGATAGATTTTGCAGACATGAGGGGATCAAGAGACAGTTGACAGTTCCGTATACTCCAGAGCAAAATGGAGTAGTAGAGAGGAATAACAGGTCCATTGTTGGAGCAACTCGAGCTATGTTACATGACCAGTCACTTCCTTTCTTTCTCTGGGCTGAGGCTTGTAGCACCGCTGTATACCTTCAGAACAGGAGTCCCCATCGGGTAGTGGGGAACATGACACTTGAGGAGTGCTTTTCAGGCAAGAAGCCTGAAGTTGGCCATTTTCATATATTTGGTAGTCTGACTTACTCTCATGTCCCTTCAAAGAAGAGGACAAAGTTGGAGCCCACTGTAGAGAAGGGCATCTTTGTGGGCTATGATGAGACTGCAAAGGCTTTCTGCATTTATCTTCCCTCTCAGAGGAAAGTGGTGGTGAGGAGGGATGTGAAGTTGGAGGAGGAGTGAGCCTTCAGGAGGTTGAGAGAGTCAGAGCAAGGAGAGCAGCAGGTCCCTGCACCTCAGGTTGTGGCACAAGTTTCATCTAGGCAGCAGTCGGGATTAGAGGTTTTTGGGGTTACAGGACCACAGAGTGTTGGCATAGGTTCACCAGGTTCAGTGGTTAGGCCAGCATGGTCTTTGGGGACAGGTGATGGGTCTACTATTACAGGTACACCTTACAGGGGATCGAGATCAGGATTACAGGGTACACCTGGTGTTGGCACGCCACCTTCAGGTTCACAGTGGACTGGGGCTTCTAGCTCTGGTAGTTCTTCAGATGAGGACATGCCAGTGTGGGAAGAACGTTCAGGAAAAAAGAAGCCTAAGTGGCTTCAGGAGACCTTGAAGGATGCCTTAAAGGCTGGGACACCCAGTGACAAGGTGAGAGCCATCAAGATGCCTGATAGATTGGGCATGGTGTTGGTGGCTTGTACACGAGATTCTAAGCCTTCTACTTTTGAGGCGGCCTCCCAACATTTGGTATGGAGAGATACCATGATGGATGAGTACCATTCCATCATGAAGAATGATGTATGGGAGATTGTTCCGAGACCGGAGGAGAAGGCAGTGGTGACTTCTCGTTGGCTTTACAAGCTGAAGCATGCAGCAGATGGGAGTGTGGAGAAGTACAAAGCTAGGTTTGTAGCGCGGGGGTTTTCATAGGTTAAGGGAATTGATTATGATGAGACTTTTGCGTCGGTTGCTCGTTATATGTCTATCAGGGCATTGATTTCCATTGCAGCAGAAATGGGTTGGAAGATTCATCAGATGGATGTGAAGACCGCATTTCTCAATGGGCTCATACAGGAGGAGATTTACATTGAGCAGCCTCAGGGCTTAGAGATACATGACAGAGAGACACATGTATGCAGGTTGAAGAAGGCCCTTTACGGGCTCAAGCAAGCTCCAAGAGCTTGGTACTCTAGGATTGATTCTTACTTGCTGAGTATGGGGTTTCAAAAGAGTGAAGCAGATCTGAATCTCTACTTCATCATGGTTGGAGATGATCTACTTGTTCTTCTGATATATGTTGATGAGTTGTTTATCATAGGGAGAGAGAGACCCATTGCAACTTCCAAGAAGGATCTTGCTGCAGAGTACGAGATGACTGATATTGGGCTGATGCATTATTTTTTGGGATTGGAGGTTTGGTAGGAGCATGGACATATTTTCCTGGGGCAGGGAAAGTATGCGGTTGATATTTTGAGGAGATTTAGGATGGAGGATTGCAGGCCTATGTCGACACCTATGATCACCAACTGGAATAAGCTTCATGATTTTGAGGGCGAGTTGGTGGATCCTACTTTATACTGTTAGTTTATTGGGTCATTGATGTATCTGGTCAACACTCGGCCAGATTTGTGTTTTGCAGTGAACACTCTTAGCCAGTTCATGGTTGAGCCTAAAAGTGTGCATTGGGTCGCTGCAAAACATATGTTGCGCTATTTTTCAGGGACAAGGGATTTTGGTTTGGACTACATGAGTTAAGAGGGGATTAGATTGGTTGGCTATACAGATTTAGATTGGGCTAACAGTGTGGCAGACCGGAAGAGCACTTCCGGATGTTGTTTCAGTTTGGGCTCGACAGCAGTGTCATGGTTTAGTTTGAAACAGAAGTCCGTTGCATTGAGTACTGTAGAGGCTGAGTACATTGTAGCCAGTTTGGCCAGCTACGAGGCCTTGTGGCTTCACAAGTTGCTGGTGAATCTATTTGGTTAGGAGCTTAGGCCTACGATTATTTACTGTGACAATCAGAGTTGCATCCAACTCTCTGAGAATCCGGTTTTCCATGACAGGTCAAAGCACATTGAGATCAGGTACCATTTCATCCGAGACTATGTTCAGAGAGGGGCAGTGATGCTTCAGCATATTTCCGTAGATGAGCAGGTAGCAGACATTCTGATGAAGTCTTTGGGGAGGGGCAAGTTTGTCTTCTATAGAGACAAGTTGGGAGTGGTGCAGAACACCTTCCTCGGTAAGAGGGAGTGTTAATTTTGTACCTAGGGAAGTGTTCCCCTAGTGACTTTTGCCTTAGTCACTTAGAGAGGGGACATAAAGTGACCCTTGCATTAAATGACTTAAGTAAAACATTTAATTTTACTTTAGAGCATTAAAGTCACTTTTTGATAAATTTAAGTGGGTGAGTGAAATTAATATTTTAGAAATAAAATATGAGCATTTAATTTCAGCCCTTGATCTAATCTAATCTCCATTGTTGGATTAGACTCACCCTAGGGTTTTCTCAAAAAGGCACGGGAAAGGCATTTTGCCTCACTTTTGCATATTGAAGTGAGAAGAGAGAGTCCAGAGAGAGAAGAGAGAAAGTTTCCATTTTTCCTGAGCAAGAGGAAAATTTTTGTAGCACACAAATCGAGGGAAAGGACAGCAGCAAAGAGGGCACACAAATCGAGGTGAAGACATCAGCATTTATTGCTGGTCCATACAGTACCGTTTTCGAGGCAGTAAGCATGATTTTTGAGGCAGATTTATAGGCACGATTTTCGAAAAAAAAATTGGGCACGAATTTCAAGGTCTGTATAGTGGCACAGAAATCGAGGAAAAAAACAGAAAATATCAGAGTCTGATATTTGCTGCTTGGCACGCAAATCGAGACAGAAATTTATCTTTTGGGTTGAGATAAGTTGGTTTGATATTTTCTGTGTATTGCTGTAAATGATAAACTTCTCCTGAAAAAATAAAAATACTCTCTCTCTGACTGGTTTTCCCCTAGTTGGTTTTTTCCAGGGCCATTGGCAAAAAATCCTAGTGTTCTGTGTGATTAAATAGCGTGCTGATTTTTATTTCTTGTCATTGAAAAGATTGTTTACAGTAGTGTTTTAAGTCTGAAATTTTTTGTTTATTTCCAGCACTTTATTTTTCTGAGAATGTCATAAACAATGATATAAATTTTTACTTGAAACCAGTGGCTGAAAACTTAAGAAAAATCTATAGATACAAATGGCCCGAGGCCAATATTCAGGCCAACTCGTCTCATTTATCACCTATGTGCATACAACATGACGCATGCATTGGCAAATAAATGTCAACAAAAATGTCTTATGGCCTTGTAACCAAGCCAACAAAAAAGGGACAAGCACAATAAGGTGGCCATAAAGTAGTCGAGAAATTGAAAAGGGAAGTCTTCTTAGGGAGCCACCAATAAACACTAATCTTCCAAGAATAATGACAATTGAAGAATTTGTTTTTTTTAAGGGCCTCCCACAATGAGCATTGCTAAATTACCACTCGTGTGTTACTAAGTGAAGAGGGTTGTTGCACCGAGAGTAACCAGGTGCTTACAACCCAATATGGGTGGTATGTGTAGCGTTACACAATGATGTGACATAATGGGGGATCTGTGTAACGTTACGTCATGATGTCACGTTATGTACCAAAAACAAAAAGTAATTCCCAATATGGGGGAGATGTGTAACATTACGTAATGGTGTCACATTATCTACCAAAAAAGGTAATTCCCAGTATGGGGGAGATATCAAACATTATGTAATGTTGTCATGTTATGTACCAAAAATATAAAGTAATTAAAAAAATTATGTTGGCTCATAAAATAAAAAATTGGATGCCTCTCGGTCGTTTAGGATGGATCTATGCTGGTTAAATAGAAGTTTGCTGCCCTACAAATGACCCATGAATATTATTCATATAGATCTAACAAATAACATGGTCACCACTATTATTCCCACAAAAGGAAACACATGGAAATTGTATCTCATATGGCGACGCTTCCAGATCAAGACAGATCACCACACTCCATAGTATTTTTATGAACAAAAGTTGTCATCCCCAAAGCAACATTAAGGGGTAACCAAGATGCTTGGATATGATTACGAGGTCATCAACAACATGGGAAAAGACAATGTTGTGGTAGATGCATTGTCAAGGAAACATGAAGAAGAAGGATACTATTTTCCTTATCCTCTCTGACACCTAAATGGTTAGAGGAATCATGAAAAAAGTGGTTAACCAATGTTGCTACATATTTGATCATCAATTGACTCTAAGAGGATTCCAACCCTCCCCAAGGTTACACTTGGTAACAAGATACTTTGCGGTATAAAGGTCTCATTTTTATGGTACCTAATTTTATTTTAAAGTAGACAATATTAATAGAGTTGCAATCATTGCATTCATATCCTCTCGTAGGTGACTCCAGATTTTAGAAATTTTATGCACATGCTAGGTGTTCCTTCTTCTGGGAAGGCAAGCAAAAGGATATCCTTACTTTTGTAGTGGAACGTGACACTTACCGGGGAACAAGGGCAAGACAATGATGTGCATTGCAACCATTTCCAATACAAGCCACTATTTGGACCAACATTTCCATGGATTTGATTGTTGTTCCTCTAAAAGAAGGTAACAAATTAGTCATCATGATCGTAATTCATTAATTGTCCAAATATGATAATCCTTGTGCTCTTCACCACTCATTTACCCCAGTAATGATTGCTCAAAATTTTCTAGACTGGATTTTCAAACTCCATGGCATGACTACCTCCAATGTGTTAGATCGTGATCCCATATTCACTAAAAAAATTTGGAAAGAAATATTTAAACTACAGGGCATCCAATTGAAAATGAGCATATCTTATCATCCAAAAATAGATGGTCATATAGAAACAACCAACAAGTGTCTTGAAACCTATTTGTGATATTTTGCATCCGAAAAGCAACACCAATGGGCACAATTGTTACCATTGACAGAGTGGTGGTATAATACCACTTATCATGACACTACAAAAATGACATCATATTAAGTTGTCTATGGCCAACAACCACCCTCTGTGGTTTCTTATATACTAGGTACTTCCAAAATACATGTAGTCGATAGTCTAATTCATAATTGTGATATCACTCTTTGCACACTTGAGGAAAAATTGGTAATGGCCCAAAATATTATGCAGTAACAAGCAAACCAATATCGCTTAGAGCGTTTATTTGTAGAAGGTGACCAATTCTTTTTTCACCTCCAAACTTATAAGTAGACCTCTCTCAATGTTAAAGGCCATCATAAGCTCCCACCAAAGTTCAATGCAATGGTTAGGTGGTCTACAAATTAGCATTCTAAGGATGCTAAAAATCCCACCTAGTATTAAATTTGCCTTGTTTGAAGAGGGTCTTGGGTTAGAATTTTTGAGTTTAAACTACATTACCGAAATTGGATGAAGAGGGGTCCATTTGGATCCAACCAAAAGTAGTTTTGGACAACAAGGAGCATCAACTACATCAATGCATTATCTATGAAGTTTTGATTTAGTGGAAAGATATTTACTAGAAGATGCTACTTGGGAACCATCGACCATTTTGCAGTAATTTCCCCATTTCTAGCGTGGAGGACAATATTACTTTTGAAGGGGGAGGGTATGCTAGAGTGCTACCCTAACCCACTTACTTTATCAATGTGGAAGGCCACAAGGACCATTAAATAGTTAGTGGGTAGTGCAAAATGGGATTCCTTAGGGAATAAAGGGCCCTAGTTGGTTGACCCACATTAATAGTAGGACAACAAGTTGTTGGGACTTTGACTATTGAAGCACTATACATAGAGTAGTAAATCATGTAATATGGAGTCAATTTTGTCATTGTATTTGGAGATTTTCTCTTGGAGGTTGCCCCCTTGAAGAAGTACAAGAGACCTTTTTCAAGTTTTATATATTCTCTCTTTTGTTTTTCTAACTTTGCTTCGAGTTTCTAGGTTTAAGTATATTACATAAATTACATAGTTATATTTTGTAGCATTAGTTCCAACCCATTTTTTAGTTATTATAGCTTTAGTGCTTTAACTCTTAGCTCAATCTTTTGTTACATAGCCCTAATTATTTAACTGCTAGTCCAATATCATTAATTTCTATTTTGTAGCATCGATTCTCCACTTCCAACCAAGCACAAGTTCATTTTAGTAGCATATTTCTTGTCCATGTTTCAATGGTTCTCCACACAAAAGGAAAATAATGTCGAGCTTGTCGTGTTTTAGGACAAAGCAAAATTTACATGCATATAGTGTTGAGATTGGGTTGGGTGCTTCAGCAAGAAGCTCCACATGCCCCTCTTTTATGGATACATTTAACTATATCATGCTAAATGCACTATATTATTGTTGTCTATCACCATAGTGCATTGATGCACTAACTTGTTTTAGATTGATTGTATTGTGCTTGCATCCATCAACATGTAGAGACATTCTTTTTAAAATAAGGTAATTTGATAATAACACACTAGCTTTGGGGTTGCATGTATATCCAAATAGAGCTGCTCACAAATATAATCTGCCATATACAATTGATTGCATAAGTAAAGTGCATGTGAGTGAGAGCTCCATATCTACTTCTATGTATCTGACTCAATGAAGAGTTTTATATTAGCAATTTGATGCTTAACAAATATCTTTAATCATGTGTGAAATTTCCTTGTTTGTTAATGGTTATCACGCAAACAAGAATAATCAACATTTGATTTAAATTTCTTTTACATTTTTTTCTATCACAAAGGGAAACTAATTTAAACCGCTTGGTGGAGCATGGTCACAGAGGCTTGTCACAAATTATTGAATACACACCTCTCCTTTACAACAACATTGGATAAGGACGAGGACTTGAGTTTTTCAAATGGGGATATAATAATCTAGAATTCTTACATCAAGGATCTTAAAGGATGCAATACTAGAATTGTTGATTCTGTTCACAAACTGGTTTGGTCTAGAAATTTTGAAGGTGGAGAATATCTCCCGATGTTGGGATATCAAGTTTTCCAGAAAGAAGAGAATTGGCCATATTCACTTTGGTGGAATTATGTTCTTCGGAAGATCCATTGCCTTTTCAAAATTAAACTTTTCCTTTCACTCGTGCTCCACAACAAGGTGCTCGTTTGGAATGTGCTGAATAGAAGATTCTGGTCTAGACCCAGTTGGCGTCCTTTATGCAAATACGAAAATGAATTTGTTGATCATCTCTTCTTATTCTGCTTGTATATTTAGAGAATGGTGGATTATGTCTCATGGGTTAAAGGATGGATTCTCCATTGACAAGGTGCAGATTTAAATGAAGCTTTCTAGAACTATATTGATGATGGCACATCCCAAAATTTCATATCCCTCCTAACTCTTATGATTTGTCATACTTGGATTGCAAGAAATTCAATGATTTTTCAAGAGATATATATCAATCCTTCCTCCCAAGCCACCAAAAGTTTGGTTGTATTAGTTCTTTTTCCACATGTTGTAGATCCTCCAAAAATTTCAAATGTTGTGGCAAAGAATATCAAGAAATTTGGATGATGAGGATACTTTGATAGGGCATCTTAGGGACATCCAACAAAGGGTGGCGTGGGATGTATCATTTTTTCAATGATTCTCACTGGATAAATTTCTTAGTCGTTATTGGAAAAGTTTCAATAAATGTGCGGAGATTTTGGCTCTCAAGTTGATTTTGAAGCTTACACTATCAAAGAACATCCAAAATCTTCAGTTATTCGGGGCCTCTTCATTGGTTGTCCAATGGATGAAGAGAAACCAACCTCCAAAAAATATTCACTTACTGCCTATCTTTATAGAGACTTATAGACTCCCTCAAATGTTCATGGAGATCTGTTATCACCACATTTATAGAGAAAGAACTAGTGCAATCGATCGTCTCTCCGAGGAAGGCCTTGAGGTTAGCAAGGGCTATTGGATTCTCAAGGAAATGGATTGAGATACCTTAAAAGAACATGATCTAGACCCCCACCTTGGATAATACTTATACTCTCTCTAATTTTTGAATATTACCTTTGCAAAACATGGCATATTTACTATGGGTTGAAAGCCAATCTCTTGTTGTTGATGTTTTTTTTTATAACATAGAATTAGTCTTCATCTACTCTTTGGAAGTTGTTGTTTTTTTACTTACCTTCATGATCTTTTATATAAACTATACATTATATAATATTTTTTTATACATATTTTAGCAATCCAAATGCCAATAATCAATATAAAATGTAATTTATAACTAATATAAATTAAGCTATTTTTCCAAAAAAAAACCATATTAATGAATCTATTTATATATCTCTATAATATATCTCCGTAATATACCTAACATTTAAAAAAAATAATTACCCTTACAATAGAATAATGCATTCACTCCTTGTTCTAAAGTTTTGTCAAAGTCACTAAATGTTAATGGAAATATAACTAAAATTAAATTATATACCTAAAGTATGGAATAATCTATCGACCCGACCATTTGCACCAATCGGACGACCAAGGTTCCATTTAGGTTGTTGCGGTGCTCTGCTAAGTGTCAGATTGGTGCAAATGATCGGGTCGATAGGTTATTGCTATAACTAAATATCAATACAACAATTCGATACCTAATAAATATGATTACAAAATCTGGTGCATTTCTTTTTAATGTATTAAAAAGTAATCATGATTATGTATAAATAAAATATCCAATAAGTGACGACAAACTATTGTAAGGGAATGAAGTAAATAAAATTGCATAAAATTACGTAATACGAACAATCATTGGCCAAACCACTTGTTATGTTTTAATGTATAATTTCTTATCATACCTTATCTTTTAATTGTATTGTATAAAATATTTTACCTTTATCTTTTAATATATACTTTTCCTATTTTAACTTTGAGTGGATTGCCTAACAAAATCACATGAGTCTCATTCATGTAAAGTGATACAAATAAAGTTGTACATTATTTGCAATTTTAAAAATAAAATAATCTTTACAGTTTAAAAATCATTAATATAATTATAACATATTAAATTGAGATGAAATTAAAATTTAAAAAATAAAAATTATTAAATTAAGTAATAATAATATTTTTTTAAAGTTATATTTAAATTAGATATTATTTTAGTGTATGAGACTTTTTATAATTAAGCATTTTATTCTTTAGTAGCTAAGAGTAAGATATTAATTAAAATTGGTTCACTAAAAAATATGAAGAATAACAATTATTCGTTTCAACTATTTGAGTTAGACCAATTTAACACCCATTATATTTATATTTATTTTTATATTGATCCATAAAATCAATATATTAAGTACAATGCATTTCATTGTGAAAATTAAATAGTGTTGGAGAGATTAAGTACAATGCATTTCACAGTGAATGTTTTCTCTTATTTCGCAACTCGATATGGCTTTTCACTGCCTTGTTTTGACTCTGTCCCGTCCCTTCTAGAGCATTGGTTCTCAACCACTGCACGATCTACTGTTTATCAATATGTGCCTCTATTTGCGTTTTGGTGTATCTGGAATCTTCGGAACAAATGTCTCTTTGAGAATTTGAATCCTTTAGCTCAGCCACTTTTCTCCATGATTGAGAGTTTTTTAAATCTGTATCCAGTTCCTCTTAAATCTCAAAAAATCCGGAACATTGGTCCTAAGCCTCAAAAAGTCTTTCCTTGTGCATTTTTTGATGGGGCTGCTGCAAAGAAAATTGGAGGTGTAGGTTTTGTGATCTGCCTCAATGAAAATCATTTTTTCAGTTTCTCAGTTGGCTGTGGATGTAGCACTAATACTAGAGCGAAATTACTGGCGCTCTAGGCTGTTCTAAGAGTGAGCTTGATGATGGGCATGCCCACTCACTTGATCTTTGGCGACTCTATGGTTATTATTTCTTGGCTCAACGGACTTCCTCCCTTGATATTCCATCTCTGATGCATTGGTGTGATGAATTAAAAACTATGCTCCATATTGTCCCTTCGGTGATTTTCAAGCATATATACCGTGAGCACAACATGCTGGCTGATGGCCTCTCCAAACAGGCGTTGAATTTAGATATGGGATTTGGTTCTTTCTGTGAATCTTTGGATGGAAAGGTCATAGATCATGGCCAATTCAAACTTTTCTAGCTGCTGAAATCCTCTTGTTATTTCAGCATTTGATCTTTCAGTACTTGATTTGTTTCGCCTATCTGTCAGGTTGAGACTTATTCAGCCAGCTAGTTCTGCTCTGGAATGTCTGCTTGGAATCTCCTCCAATTCACAGCATTTCTGACCTGATTTATCAGGAATGATGAGAAAAGTATGCTATGATCAGACTTTATATTTTTTTCTATTGGCTGAATATTATTGCAGGCTTGACCATTGTTAGTCTATGGACTGATATGCTTCTTATTGTTCCTTCCTGTCAAGAAAGAGGGTATTTTTTAATATGTCTTTTGATTCTAATGAATAACAAAGACTGGTATTTTTTCCTCTGAAAAAAAAACTCCTAATAGAGTATCATTAGTAACAGTGTTCTTTGCTATGTTTTAATGTCTCTTTACACAAGTGCCAACTAGTGTTGAGTCCATCATGATTTAGGTTGAAACACAAGTTTAGGGTTAGATAGTGTTGATCTTGGATTGGGTACTCCGTAAAGAAGTTCTACATACCCTTCTTTGATGAATTAACTGTATTGAGCCAAATGGCTTAACTTATTTAGTTTTCACTATAGCACACTAAATGGGCTAACTTGTTGCTTAAGTTTGATTGCACTGAAATTGCAGCCATCAACACATAAGGACATTTATTGCAAAATAAGGTAATTTTAATAATAACACATTAGCTCTAAGGTTTCTTGTGGATGCAAGTAGGATAACTCACAAATATACTAGCTTATATACTATTGAATTTTTTTCCAGCACAAAAAAACAACTTTTTTCTTATAAAAACCGTATCAATATTTACATAAAACCATTACCATCTTCGCTGATACTAGCTGCCACAAAAGATAAAAAAATATAGTCCATAACTACAAAGGAAAAACCACTAAAAGATGCAGTTCTACCTGAAAAAGATAATCCTCAAGAACAGTTTTACAGATTTCCTTAAACCCAAAATACTAGATCGTCGACAAAATGTGACCATCAATCACCAAAGACTGATAAAAAAGAGAACCCTCACAAATAGAAGGAAGATATCCAAATCTAGTCGGTAGCCTTACAAGATTAAAAAAGAATCTGAATCCCAGTCCTACATAGCTTCCCTTTGTAGAAAACCTTGAAGAATAAATTTCCATCCCTAGGTCCCAACTCCTTTTTAGACAGAAAATCAGCTTTCGTATTATAAATGCTGGAGATATGATGGATAGATAAAAAAGAGAAATCGTTCATCAATCCCTTAATACATTCCATCCAATGAAACAACACCAGATATTGCACCTGCGCCTGCCCCAAATCCCCATGAACAATCACTTGCGAATCACCCATAACCTGTAATGCACAAAAACCCCACCACTTGGACAAATAAAGGAAACCCCAAAACGCCACCATCTCTGCCCTGGTATTAGATCCTTTGCCAGCTTTCATCGAGCCTTTCAGAACAGTGTCCCTTCCAATCTTTATAAGCAACCCCACTCCACATAAACCTTTTGGGGCCGCCCCGTCAAAGAAACCAACAGGATGCTAAGTCACAAGAGAGGGGAACAATTTAGCCTTTGAATACCTAGGAGTAAAAATGGTCCATTTCGACAAGGAGGAAATAATATTAAAAAAATGACCTCAACCTTCTACCCCTGATTAGCAAAGATGGCTCTATGCCTAGCCTTCCAAACTTCCCAGACTTCCCATAACACAAAGAATGGCAAATGTTTAACAAGATATCTCCTCCTGTACCAAATTCTCAAATTTTCTCCCAACAACGAGCCATTCCACCTGCAATTCATTTGGTAATGGTACATTATTAGAATCCAAACATCATTGAAAAACATAGGTACCAAAAACATGAGAAACTGTTTCAGCATCATAGTTACATAAACACATCTTCCTGACCCAATATATATATATTCTTTTTTTCTGTAGATTGTCCCAAGATAGAATTTTATTTTTCAAACATAATCAACCAAAAAATTTAATTTTAAGAGGAATACGACTTCTCCAAAGCCAAGAGGTCCACCACTCATTACTGCTAGATCCCTCCCCACAAACAAGAGAACGATAAGCCAATGAAGTAGACATCGAACTTTCCTTGGAGTTAAATGACCAAACCAGCATATCAGGAACTAGACTCAGAAAAATATTTCCTTAGTTATGGTTTGAGACATACCCATCCCATTCCTTCACAAGATCTCCAGTTAGCCACAAATCAGATGAAAGAGCCCATTTGGAGTTTTTATGTCCCAACTGGACCTATTTTAAAACATAAAGCTTTTTAAGATGAAGTTCCATAATAAGCTCCTTGGACAGGACAAACTCATCTTCCAATCCATAGATAGGATCAATTCCCAGGAAAATTTGGACTCCCCGCCCAACCCGCTAGCTTAAATCCTTAATAATGAGAGGGAAACAATGTGAAAAACTATTCCAAACAACCGAACGAGTAGTTTTCTTGGCAATATATCCCTAGAACCAGTGAACCGAATCCAAACCTCTTAAGTATTGTGCTTTTATTAGCTTACCCCACAAATATGAACCAAACAAACAACACCACAAAGATTTAGCACATAAAGAGAGATTGAACTTTTCCAAATGATTTATCCCGCATCCTCCCAACACGCGAGGCAAAGACAAACTTTTCTAGGAGGCCAAATGGAACTTTGATGCTTCCAAATTACCTGACCACAAAAATTGAAACATCATAGCTCTCAACCAGGAAATAATAGAGACAAGAATCTTGAACAAAGAAAACCAATAAACAGGAATCCCTTGCAGCCCGACGAGATCAAAATGAGTCTTCGTCCCAGTGAGAGATATCGGTTAGTCCAATTGTGTATTTTGCGTTGGAATATTCTTAAGAGCCATTCCTAATCCCTTTTGTTGTACCCAATAGGTTTCAGATGGAATCCTAGATAATTAAATCCATCCTCTAACTTATTAACTTGAAAATGAAAAAGATTAACCATGAAATATTTCAACAACTGATCCATGTTAAGGTTTATAATAGAGGATTTTTTCTCACTCACTACTAGGCATGAATCCTTACATAAAATCATTAGAACACTCTATAACAAAATCCATTCTTCTTGAGACTCTCTACCAACAATAAAAATGGCATCTACGAACAATAGATGGGAGATAAAAACAACTCTTGCAATCTTAATCCTTGTAAACTTCTTTTGAATCCTAGCCTGATAGATTAGGAGGATTAAGCCTTCAATAGCAAGGATAAACAAATAGGGGGAAAGTGGGCACCCCTGTCTTAAACCCCTTCTCTCTTTGAAAAAAGTCGTTGGAGCCCCATTTATAAGCACAACAAAACATATAGAAGTAATACAAGCCATAATTCATTCAACTATATCAACAGACAACCCAAACTGAATGAGAATTAGTCTTAGGTACGACCAATCCAATCTATCATAGGATTTATGGAGGTCCAATTTAAGAAAAAAGACACGTTGTCTTTGGATTTTTACAGTATGCATGCATTCTTGAACAATCCCCATTGCATCAATAATCTATCTACCTAGGAAAAATGCAAATTTCTCTTCTGAGATGAACTTACTCAGATAAGGTTTCAATCTTTCAACAATAATTTTAGTCATGAGCTTATAGAGCAAGTTGCAGAGAGAAATAGAACGATAATCCCCAAAATTAACAGGTCGATCTTTCTTAGGAATAATAGTCAGAAAAGTAGAGTTCAGAGTCTCGTTAACCTTTCCTTGACTGTGACACTCATTAATAGCATCAGTAATCTCTTGGCCAAATAAATCGAAGACATGCCTAAAAAATTCTAACATCCAGCCATCCTAGTCAGGAATTTGGTCCTTGGCAAACAACTTCAAAGTAGCCTTAACCTCCTCTATCAATACCTGCTTACCTATAACCTGACAATCAACTGCTTCGAACATCCGGGAGTAGTTTTTAACAGTAGATAATTGGATTTCCAAGTTTAGAACCCTCTCTTGAGAATAAATCTCTTTAAAGAATCTCACTGCCTCCTTATGAATAGACTTCTGATCATGACAAGCCTCCCCCGACTCATTACTAATTTCCAACACAAAATTAGTCAATCTGCTTTGATTCGCATGTCTATGGAACAATTTAGAATTATTGTCCCCTCCTTGTAACGAGACAACCCTACTCTGTTGACATAGGGTTTCCTCCTTATGTTTGAGAATATGCCTTCATTTGTTTTCCAGTGTAACCAATTTATCTCTTTTGTCGGTAGAGAAAAAAAATCATTCATAATCATAGACAAATATTGAATACTCTCCTCAGTCTCATCGAGTTCATTTTGGTTCTCAGCTTTCTTTAATTTTTCCTAGGTCTGAACTTCCACTCTAAGACTGTTTAGTGTTTTTATCAGACCAAACATAACCGATGAATAAGAAACCAAAGACAGGTTTTCCCATTTCTCCTTGATAAAAGCACAAAAAGTCAGATCCTCTAACCAAACATGATTAAACTTATAAGGATATTTCACCAATTCTTTTTCAAAATCAACTTGAAGAATAACCTCCTTATGATCCGAAATTCCAACCGAATAAGTCCACGATCTATATTTTCCAAAATCCTTGCAAAGATCTTTAGAGAGAAAGAAACGATCCGGCCTCTTATCCAGACTCGCAGTCCCATGACACCCATTAGACCATGTAGGAATCAACACACTTGGGATAACATCCACCAACTTATGATAATTAGAATTTGACTTAAATAAATCAACAAGGGGATCTTCAACCCTCCCAGTGCTCCAGAGCTCTTCTAGTGACATAGTGAAATTGAGATCACTTACCACAATTAAAGAACTACTATAAAAAATATCAGAGGAAAAGATTTTTTCCCAATAAGCCTTGCGATTGTTACAGGGGGCATAGATCTTTAAATTTCTTAACATCTTTGGATGCCCCTTAAGGTATCCTTCGATAATAATACCCGCCATCGTTATAAATTCTTTAAAATCCACCACTTGTGGATTCCAAGCAACCAACGTTCCTCCAGATAATCCAAATGAGTCCCAAGACGATACTTTCCAACCAAGTTTAAGCTTTAAAAAGTACTCACATGAAGAGCCCACATCCGTCATGGTTTCTTGAAAAAGAATCACCCCTAGCTTTAATTTTTCTAGGAAAGCCTTCAAGACTGCTCTTTTGGGGCCACTGCCTAGCCCTATGACATTAAAGGAAACAAAAATCATTTCAAACCCTCCTCAGGGGCCGCTAAATCTGTAAGAGCCCGAGCAGGATCAAATGAAGAAACACATGAATCTCTAAGTAAGCCCTTCTAAAAGAGAGAGTCAAACCTAGGGTTTTGGAAAACAACATCTTCTCTAGTACCCGAATCCCCTTCCCCCTTCTTATCTTTACCTCTTTTCTTGATGCAAAAGGGAACCCCAAATCGCCATATCCCAACTACTTTCCCCAGGATTTAGTTTGATCTACATTTAGCAAACCCCTAAATTTGGATTCTCGACCAAATATTTCTTCTGCGTGTCTGAATCAGCCTCAACTAATTCGATCTGCAACTCTTATTCCGCAAACTCAATTCCGCAATTGAGTTTTCCGCAATTGTCTTTCCGCAAGACAATTCCTTCCGCAAGACATATTTTCGCAATCTTTCTTCCACAACCTTAGTCTTTTTGCAACTCAATCTTTCCGCAATTGAGTTTTTGCAACTTAGTTTCTGCAACAATCTTTCCGCAAGCTCCTTTCCGCAATTCCCAGTTTTCCCAAAAAAATGACTTCCACAATCATGTAGACGCAACAGTCCTTTCCACAATCGGATTGCGGATCCAACTTCTCATTTTTCCAAAAATTGGGCTTCCGCAATTTTCCTTCCGCAAGTCTCTTTCCATAGTCAGGGTGTAGATTACAGATTGCGGACGTGCCTTCAACTTTTCCCAAAATGGGCTTTTGCAATTTTTTTTCTGTAAATCTAATTCTGCAACTTCTGAAAGTTGTCGACCTCTTGCGGCTTTGATCTCGTTCACCGATCTGCTATCAAGAGTGGACTTCATTTTTTCTTTGGGGATTGCTTATCTCCCGTGCAGGTTTACTTCGTGAATCTTTTCCCACCGTCGATCCATCTTTTCTCCTTTAATATGGATTGTCCAATCTCTGTCGAATGAATTGAATGTACTCTCTATAGCTCTATTCCAATTGATCAGAAAATCGATCAATCAACTCGATCTACCTTCTTTCGGACTTGATCTTCTTCGATGTATATGTCCATACATTCCATCACTTCATCCTTCACGCAACTTTGCAAATTTATTCATACAAGCATCGATCCAAATTTTACACATTAAACATATCATTTACATAAGCAACCATACACAGATCTATCAAGCTTGAATATAGGTTAATCAAGCATTCAACTCATAAAATCATACACTCAGATAGAGGTCCAATTACAAAGAGATATGCCGAAATATGCTTCCCTTCATTCAATATAAAGAATCTGTACATTTAAAATTATCTTGGAACACGTGTTATGATCCTCTTAGTCTGGTAGAACCATGACCAGTTATATTTCCTTGGCCCGATTTCCCCTTGATTTGCCACCTCTAGCCAATTTCACATTGTTTGGATACCCTTTAGGTAGATTTTACCTTGTTTGGCTGCATACTTCCTTGCCTTGAAGGATCACATACATATATACAATTGGATTCATGAACCAATTTTGGGTCAGATCCTCAATACACTCAAACACACTCCTAATTCATAGTAACTAAAACCTAATTTTAGCAACATAATCAACCCTATCACAATGATTCGCTCATGAGAGCCTTGACCCTTATCGAATGCTACCGTTTGACATGGGCTTAATTACATGACTCATTTAATGACTCACCTACATGACTCATCACCTATCTAGAAGAACACTTGTAAATCAAGTGTATTTACAATATTGCATTAAAAAGCATTCATTAAGAAAAATGAAGACCCCTTTTAGTTATGGTCTAAACATTAGACTTGTACTTGGATGGAGAGCAGGATGCTCCTACATCATTTCTTTTGTTTTCTAATATAAAAGTTGGCATTTCTAATGGAGGATATCGACATAGAGTCAGGGTCATTCGAAACAAAAGAATAAACCACCAAAGGTTTAGAAGCTTCCTTAGGAGAGGAGGATATAAATTTTTTGAGATTTTCCTCATTTTCCTAAGTTAAAGGAGGAAAGACATTCGAACTACACAAAGGATCATCTACAATAGACCCAACACTAGCATGCACGGGCTCAACAACCTTATCCCCCAACATAGGATATATAGACAACACGTATGGAACCTTTGGTTTACCATTCAACACAACTGGGGAGACAATCCCACTCGAACCCTTCTTC
This sequence comes from Pseudotsuga menziesii, assembly GCA_001517045.1. Taxonomy (NCBI): domain Eukaryota; kingdom Viridiplantae; phylum Streptophyta; class Pinopsida; order Pinales; family Pinaceae; genus Pseudotsuga; species Pseudotsuga menziesii. Next base: position 732,971 of record LPNX010771860.1, on the reverse strand, counting down.
ACATAATCAGAGATCGAGAAAAAACCCAAAAGTTCATCAACAGATAGAAACTTCAAAAGGGTGGGAACAATGTTTGCAAACTTACCAGCGAAGGAAGACATCGTTTCAAAATGCAGAGGAAACAGAAAGGTGAGGCCATCCACCGGATCCTCTGCATCACTCTGAGGACCTATGTCAATCACACTCGTCTGGTCCAAAGAGCCACATTATTCCTTTAAGTGAACTGTCTCCCGACATTTGTGGCATAAAAAAGGAACCCTCTAATAATCAAGCTTCTGCAGCAAAGAGACTCCTTCCTAAATCACTTCAAGTCCCTCAGGAAACCCATTTTCCTTATCTAATTTGACCAGAACCTAAGGAGCTTTACTCTCGAAACCCACCAGGTGTTCCTCTTCTATGTGAATAAACTTACCAATCGAATTCGATACCACTCTGAATCCTTTCAAGTTCCAACAGAAGAGGGGAAAACCTGGTAAAATAACCCACAAATGTGTATTTAGCTTAGTCTTCCGCGAGTTAAAATCCACACTCCAACGGGCTTGAACCAATGAACCCCTGCCAATAACCTAGTACTGCTCCTCCACAGCCAACCTATATTCTTCAGACAAGAAATGAAAAGCATACCACCTGTTCACCAGAGACATAACCCTAGGAATGTTTTTTACCATAGGTTTCCATTTATCATGAATCCACTCAAGGATTTCATTCCTAGAAAGTTTGAAAAACTTGAATTAACCCACAAGAGTTCTCTGAGACAACGCTAGAACCATGTCCATAGTCACATCTTTTCCCATAACACAGACATGTTTACCCCTATGAACCTTCTCGAAAGCTAAGTGTTTGACCTTCTTTCTACTCTTGGATGCCACGCCATTCTTCTTCATACTAGCCCCCGCTCTCATCTAAAGACAGATGTTCTCATCTACGACACCTTCCATCTCCCTATGGACCTCATCACGTGAAAGAAGTAAATACACACCATTCTCCTTGTCCTTTTCTGGGTTCTCAATAAATGATGACACAACAAGAGGAAAACCAGTCTTTCTACCAGTAGACCGGTGCTTGTAGCTTTCGACTGACCCTAATGATGACTCAATGGAAAATAAACCCAGACTAAAACCACAAAAACAAACAAGAAGTAAACCTAGTTTTGGATTTTGGAAAAAAAGACAAAACTTCCCACTGGATTAGCCTGGTTGGTACTAGGCTAAGATAACTCAACTTGACTCCAAGACCAAAACTAGTTTTACTAGACTAAAAAACGACCATCACCCTGTAAACCGCAGCCTCCCAAAAATGCCATCAAGCATCCTCCCAAAATCCATATTTCACTTGATTCGCATCTTGATTGACTTGACAAATAAACATCTCCCCCACTCCTTATCCCCTTCACAAGACCTCTCAGGATATGGACACACCCAATTTTCTATTCCCACTCCTTATCCCCTTCGCAAGGCCTCTCAGGATATGGACACACCCCTATTACATAAGTAAAGAGCATTAGAGTGAGAGCTCTATATCTACTTCTATATATCTAACTCAATGAAAATTCTATATTAACTATTTAAATGTACAATTTTTCCTTTTTTTTTTTTTTTTTTATAACAGAAACGGTTATGGGACTTTTGTATTACTCCTTCTGGCGAACCAGAATCCAAGGTTACAGAAATATGGAGGGCTGATGACCTCTAACAGTTCTGTCAGCCTCCTTAAGAATTTCTTGGGATAAAGATCCCATTTACTTCTACAACTATTCTTCGAGGATTTCAAACTATGCTTAACAGGATAGACTCTCACAAATTGTGAGCATAGAAATATGCAGAAAAACATTAGAGATTTCGTAAAATGAACAAATCCATCTGTTTCTGGGAGCCCTCGGCAATGTTGGAGGCTGCTTCGAGATTCCTTCGTTCTTTGTTGGACCTTCGCCCTCTGGTACGAGGTGGAGAGGGGAATGTTGTTGAAGTTCTCACTGACCCGGAATCACTAGAAGACCGTGAAGGGGAGCAAGCCCTCCTTACTGCAGAAGATTCTGAGGGAGAGGTTGCCACTTTGGGAAGTCCAACGGTTGGAGGGCCTCCCATATCTGCCTCAGTCGTAGGGTCTTCTGCAGTACCAGGGGGGGCACGGACTTCTGGAACCTCTTCTGCTGCTGGTGCTTCAATATCCCGACCTGGGCCTGGCTCCGGCGTCTCTTCAACTGCTACTGCTGCCTCTGGTTCCTGATCATCAGGTTCTTGAAGGGCTTCAAATCTGTTTTTATTAGCTGGGGCTGATTCTTCTGCGGTGGGCACCTCTGGTTTGGAGTCTTTTCTCTGGGGAGCCCTTCGCCTATTAGCAACTGGCTGGAAGTCTGCCCCATTGGCCGGGGGAGGAGCCACCATCACCGGGGCTTTGGGGCAGCTTTTCACAAAATGCCCGTAAACATGGCACCGGAGGCATTTGAAGGGTATATGATCATAGTCCAGCTCTTGGATGTGACTCCAATCGCCCAAGGTGAGTTGAATGGCTTCCGGGAGCCCTTTCTCAAGATTGACCTCTACACAGATGCGCGCACAGGTGAACTGATCCCCTTTAGGCTCCGCGCTATCCAGGAAACGGCCGAGCTTGTTTCCTATATCAGCAAGGGAGCTTTTCCCCCAGAGATGAAGGGGAAGATGGGGGAGCCGGACCCAAACCGGGGCAGCGGTGATCTCTACTTCAGGATTGAAGTCCAGAGACCAAGGAGCTAAGAACAGCCCCCTCGATCCCATGAAGTATGGTCCAGATATGAAGATTAGATCCCGCTCTTCTTTGTTCTCAAAGATAATCACAAAATACCCTCTTCCTGCAGCACATAAAGAGATATGGGAGGGCGCCAGGGAGCTCCAACGTTCTGCTATCCATTGATCCACTGCTTTGGGACTGGGCCACAGACCAGTGAACTTGCCTATGAGGGTTTTTTCTGAGAGCATAAGGGCCATGCGGCACGGATCTGAAGGGGAGAGCTCCAGAGAAGGGATCTCTTCCATCTTTTTAACAAACTTGGCAGGAGGGGCGGCCTTTGCCCTAGAACCTGCAGATCTAACAAGAGCTTTGAAAGCCTCTAACGGATCCATGACCCGTCCACCAGAGGCCACGGCAGAGGAGAGAGGCATGACCCGTCCACGGCAGAGGGGAGAGGCAGAAGGCGCAGCTTCACGCTGCTCCAAATCGTAGACTCCAGAACGGCTTGGACGCGAAAGGGCCCGGGCCTGCACGCAGCCTGGAGGGCGCAGGGGGCGCACGCAGCAGCCTGAGGAGAACGCTGGGCGGCTAGGGTTCGGCCCTAGCCGCGAGAGAGCCGTCTCGACTCATCTTCGTCCTGTTAACAACCAAGTTATTTAATTTTTCCTTATTTATTAATAATTATTATAATATTCTATTTAAATTTATTTTACACAGGTTATTCTAGCACAAATACCAATTAATTTGTTTTATTGAATCAATATAATAAGTTAAGCAAAGATAAGTTATTACCTATGCATTGCCATATCCAACAATTTTTTGTTATTATGGGTAAACATGTTGATTGATTTATTACGTGTCCCTATATACTAGCATAGATCCATCTTAAACTCAGATCTATAAAGAACCGAGAGGGATCCAATTACTTGAGATGTAGTTTTCTTTTTATATCTTAAAAGTTTTAAACCTCGATAAATTTGATTCCTTAGAGTTTAAGATGGATCTTTTTCCATATAAAAAAAACATAAGTTTTATTTAAAAAGGATTACATTGTTTAGATGCCTTCATGGTATATCATGATGCATATCAAAAATTGGTTCATAACTATTTAATTTCTCCAAAAAAATATACTCACTCCTAAATATTCAATATCAAGTCCCATATGTAATCTATTACATATTTAAGGCCTTTAGCGATATTATCATTTATATACATCATAAGTAGCATAAATCTATTCCAACATAGATTTTTCTATGTTTAAGATGAATCTATGATGATTTTATTTATTTATTTATTTTTATTAGTAAAAGATTTTCTTAATTACTTTTCATTAAAACATATATAATTTATTTTATTTGACAAGTTTTTATTATATATATATTTATTCTTATATTATTTTATTATTTTTAAAATATGTTATTTTACATAATGTTATGTGACAACATCTCTTTTATATTGGGCTATAGAGCATCTCACTTTTCTCACTACAACCACATCACAAGTATACACTTTAAAGAATTTTCTTTGCTATTACAATGTATCAATACACTTATTCTTTGTTCTAAAATTTCCAAAATAAATTAATATTAATAAAATATATAACTAAAAAATTTAATAAACCATAATACCAAACTATCACAATAAGTCATAAAAAAACCATTATAAAAAATAAATAGTTAAAATTAATTTAATAAATTAAAAAACAACTATTATAAAAAATAAATTAATAAATTATATAAAACTAATATAATAAAGTAAGCCCATATAAGTTATTTGTTATATGATATAACATTAGTCATAAAAGTGAATAACAATAAAAATGCCTATATGTATTTTCGGTGAAGGGGGACTGGAATGATGGCGGCGCGGGCGAGGAAGCTCCAGAGGTGATCAGAAGGTACAGGGTTGACAGGGGGGTGGGTCGCTCTGACCGTACCACCCCTGTACCCATCATCATGAATGTTTTTGTTTTCCCGATGACCATATTCCTTTACCCGACGTTTGTGTTGGGGGTCTTGGTTTTGTGTTTTGCCTGATAGGGTTTCCAGAAGGCTAGCGGCTTGGGGTTGCTGCAGTTAGTTTGTCAGGTCTTGCTTCTCTTACGCTGTGCTGATTGTGATGGAGGATTTGGAGATGGTTGATTATTCCAGCGACCACCTGGAGGCTCAAGATGTGTGGTGTGTGCCAGCTGGAGGTTCAAAGGGGTTTTTGGAGGCTTTCCCGGGGCCGGGACCTGTTGATACTGGACCGTCCGGTTATGGGCTTGAGAGATCGGTTACGGATTTTTCTCCTTCAGAGTTTCTCACATTTTCACCTCATAGACTGCCCCTGGTGGATTCTGAGGTTTTCAATGGGCTGCAGGACGATTTACTGGGAAGCTCGAGATGGCCGGAAGCTGGGGTATTTTTTTCAAGGCAACTAGGGTTTTCGGTGCCGTTTTTGGAGGAAGGATTTGAGGCTGTGGAAGGTTTTGATAGCATTGCGGCAGCGGGGGTGGCCAGGCAAGTTGAGCAGGCTTGTGGTAAAGGGGGCGATGGTATCGATGGGCACTGGAGGGGATCTTTGTTCGTTTCAGAACACACGGGGTGCGCGAGTCCTCTTCGAGCTGATGGACTGTCGAAGGGTGGGGATGACCAGCCGCCTGGGATGGTGGAGAAGGTAAAGGGTTTTTCCAAGAGACGCAAACGGAGTTGGGTTAAGTCTAGATCAGTGGGCAGATACGCGGTGGGGGATGATATCGCGTGGGATAAGGTTTTAGTTATGTCACAGAGGACACTGGTGGGTAGGGTCATGGGAAAGACCTTAGCCCGAAAGACGGTGGTGGATTGGGTGGAGGGAACCTGGAAGGTGATCCTGGGTTATTCTCCGGAGGTGGATATGCTGCTCCGTGGCTGGTTTGCAGTGGTGGTCAAGTCTGAGGAAGATATGCGTTTAATCCTGAACAAAAACTGGCATATGAGCCAATCTCCTGTTCTATTGAAGCCCTGGCATCCTCTTTTCGATGCTAGTCGGGAGAGAGTGGATATGATTCCTTTATGGGTTCGGCTTCCTGGGTTGCCCCTTCACTTTTGGGATCCTATTCATTTCAGGAATCTTGGGGATATAATTGGAAAATTTCTGGAAGCTGACATGTCTTACTTGGAGACTCACTACAAACAAGTGGCTCGTATCCTGGTGGAGGGGAACATTCGAGAGGGTCTTCCTGAGAACATTGAGCTGGATTGGGGACCGGATATCATCACTCAGTCACTGGATTATGAAAATGTACCCTTCAGGTGTAGGAGATGTCGAGCATATGGTCATCCGGCTTCGGAATGTCGTCTGCCGCTGCGTACCTTTGACGGTGGGGTGAAAAAGTCTGTCCCGGATGGATCTCCGGTGGAGGAGGTATTTATGGAACCCTTGATGGTATCGGAGGATTCGAGGTTTGAGAAGACTACTGAGGAATCGGATCCTATCAGTCAAGAATCGGAAGGTGAACCGGTTATTCGTGCTGACAGCCCATCGAAGACTGCTGTGGCCTCTTTCACAGAACCAGTGGAAGCAGAGGTTATTCTGGGGCTTCAAATCCCGGGTATTTCTTCTTTATCCTTCTCCCCTTCTTTATCTTTGATTTTAAATCAGTGCTCTTTGGCTGGTTTAGACTGGGTGGCGGGGCTTAAGAACTTGTCTTTATCGGGTCTACCATGTGATGGGTTTGTTTCTTCGAGGGTTAATCGGGTTAGGGTTTCAGAGGCCTTGGGGGGTATACCTGTAGAAACCTCCGTTTCTCTTTCAACTGAGTTTGCCCCTTCGATGTCGGATTTATCTTTGGACCCTGAGCCGAACCCTGGGAGGGAGGGTGAGGACCCATTACTTTCTTCTCCTGAGAGCTTTGATTCCGGTTATTTCCTTCGTTCTAGCCTGAAAAATTCTGGGGGGGGTTTGGGGAAAGTTCAACAGCCGGTGCGGAAGGGAAGGGGTAGAATTTCTCATCTATCAAAGGCTCAATCGCGGGCCAAGGTTGATTTGCGGGAGGGGAAACAACTCTCCATTGAAAGGGCACTTAGAGCGGTGAATGCCCGGAGACATGTTCGAAA
>LPNX010771860.1:682095-725130 GCA_001517045.1 Pseudotsuga menziesii | reverse complement strand
TTTGCTGCAGAGGAGGATAATAGGAGACTGATGAGACCTGTGGATGAAGAAGAGTTAAAGGAGGTTATTGGCAGTTTTCAGAAAGATAAGAGTCCGGGGTCGGATGGGTGGACTATAGAACTCTTTCAGGGTTTCTATGAGGTCTTGGGTATGGATATACTACAGGTGGTCGAAGATACTCGCATCTCAGGAAGAATACCAGCGAGCTTCAATTCTACTTTCATTGCCCTGATTCCAAAGAAAGACAACCCCACTAATCTCAATGATTTTAGACCTATTTCTTTATGTAACTGTATCTATAAGATTGTTTCGAAGGTTATTGCTCGTAGATTAAAGGTTGTCCTATCTGAGAACATCACGGCAGAACAGTTTGGTTTCCTGGAAGGTCGTCAGATCCATGAGGCTATTGGAGTAGCACAAGAAGGTTTACACAGCATGAAGTGTAAGAACATCAAAGGGGCTATCTTAAAAATCGATCTATCCAAGGCTTATGATAAGGTAAGTTGGATTTATCTCCGCCTGTTGTTGACTCATCTGGGTTTTGGTATAAATTTCATTAGATGGATCATGTCTTGTATTACAACTGTCTCTTTTGCTATTCTTATAAATGGTGCGGCCTCATCTTTTTTCCATGCTGAGAGGGGTCTAAGGCAAGGGTGTCCACTTTCCCCTTTGCTATTCCTGCTAGTGGCAGAAGGCCTCAGTAGGGCTATTGCAGATGCTCAGAGGATGGGACGTTTTACAGGTATTCGTATTGGTGAACAGCTTGCTATTACACATCTTCTTTTTGTGGACGATGTTTTGATCTTCTGCTCGGGGGATAGAAGGGATACTCGTGTTTTGAAGGAGATCCTTGAACTTTTCTCAAGAGCTACTGGGATGGATATCAATGTGGAAAAGTCTACTATCACCTCTCATTTGCTTCGACCGGAAGAACAGGATGAACTTCTAGAGCACTTCCCTTTCAACCTTGCTGGTCTCGATGTTGGGTTAAAATATTTGGGCTTTTCCCTAAAAGCTAATTGTTATCAGAAATAGGACTGGCGCTGGCTGATAGGGAAGGTGGAGAAAAGGTTACAGGTGTGGAGTTTTAGGTGGCTGTCTAGAGCAGGGCGGTTGGTGCTGGTCAAGGCTGTGTTGGAAGCCATACCAGTTTATTGGATGTCCCTCTCATGGATCCCAAAAGGGACGCTTGAACAGATCAGGAGGATCTGTTTTAGATTCATATGGAGCGGTAAAAAGGATGAACAGGTGACCCCTTGGGTCAGTTGGAAGAGAATTGCTGTTCCAAAGGGGCTGGGGGGATGGGGTCTCAAAAATATTTTCCTGTTTGCCCAAGCACTGGCTGCTAAAGGAGGTTGGAGACTGATCAAATCTTCTAGCTTATGGACTCGTGTAATCAAACAGAAATATTTCCCTCATGAGAGCCTTGAGGATTGGATCAGGAACCCTAGGAAGACTCACACTGGGGGGTCGGTTATTTGGAAGGCTGTGGTGAAATATTTCCCTTTAATTGAATCTAACCTGTCGTGGGATGTGGGAAATGGTGAAAAGCTCCGTGTGGGCAGGGATCCTTGGATGGGGAGTGAACTGCAGCATATCCTTCCTGAGGAAGTAATCAATGCCCTGGCTTTACGGGGTATCTTCACCTTAAACCAACTGGCTGAGGAGAGACCTGGGGATCCCTGGTTACAACACTGGAAAAGTGCAGAGCAGTTGGGGCTGGGGGAACCTGAGTTGCCTTTCTACGATAACTATATCAGCGGCCTCAATTCATCACATATCCAGTTAAATGAACAAGAGGACGAGCTTATTTGGGAGATGGACCCGGGGGGGAATTATACTCCTAAAGCGGGATACTTATGTCTAAGCGCTGAGGTTGAGGACAGGGAGGAAGCCTGGTGGTGGAAAATCTTGTGGAAGCACAAGTGCCCTGCAAAAACCAAGCTATTTATGTGGTGTGTGCTCGAGAACAGGGCACCAACCTGGGACGTACTTCAGAGGAGAAATATCCAGGGGCCGGGCTGGTGTGTTTTGTGCAAACAGGAGCTGGAGTCGATCCCACACCTTTTTATCTCGTGTTCCTATACGGTGGCTGTCTGGAAAGCCTGTATGAGGCAGGTAGGATTGAATCATCGCTGGGATGGGAACTCAGTAATTAGCGCGTGGGATTCCTGGTGGAGAACTTTTTCCCGATCCAAGTTAAAAACTCTTCCGCTTCTCATCACTTGGGGGATATGGTTGGCTCGGAACGGGGCTATATTCAAAGAAAAAGCTAGTATTCCTGAAATTACTAGTGCTCAAGCGGTCGGTTTATTCAAAGCACTGCCTGAATACATCAGAGCTGCTGATCAGCGCAGGAATCTGGAACTGGTAATAGATAAAACCCATCCTTGGGGCTTTTTTGACGGTGCAGCACAGAACGAGACGTGTGGAGGGGGGGCTGTTCTTTTTTTGTCCGATACACATTTCTTTACACTTACCATGGGCCTGGGCGCGGGATCAAACAATTATGCTGAACTCATGAGCTTAAAATTACTTCTCATATTTGCCAACGAGAGGGGCATCAAAAGGCTGACGGTTTGTGGGGACTCGCTGAACGTTATAAACTGGATCAAGAATATTCAAGACTGCAGAAATGTTAGAATAGCTAATATTCTCTCCACTATACAGAATATCATACATTCTTATGATACTTTCCATTGCCGACATGTTTACAGGGAGAACAACAAAGAAGCGGACCAGGCATCCAAAGAAGGGCTGCGCATGGACTTTGGCACTTGGAAAATTCGTGAAGAAAAGGAAGGGCAGAATTACGAGTTCTATCACAGGCCGTTCATAGATTGAGCTATGATCTTTCCAGCTGTTTACATTATACATTACCGATTACAGTATGTTTTTTATGTATTTCTCTATAATGGATAACAGCGGCAGTATGTATGCATGATGTGGTTTCGAGCTGGGATTTGGAAACATTTTGATCTAATCAAGTGGGACAGAAAGGCCTACTATACAGTTTTTTGTTTAAAAATTATTGTAAACTCGAAGCAGACCCTGGTGTCTTTACAAAGGAACCTATGATATAGGCTTTTGAATTCGCTATCAGAGTGAATTACAGAATGTAATTTTTGATCTCTTTATGATGAATGAAAATTACGCTTTTTTTCTATTGAAAAAAAAAAGTTATTTGTTATACGTGGGCGAGTCCAATAAAGATTTGTTGTTTTAAATAAACATGTTTGATTGCACCGAAAGAAGCAAGGTGCTCTCCAGCCTAGTATGGGGATATCATTCCACGTTAGTCAAGTTATGCTAGCCTATAAAAACAAAAATTAAAAAAAAATGAAAATTATAAATTACATATGGACTTAAATAAAAAAATAAAAGTAAAAGTAAAAATAAATAAATAAAATAGCATAGATCCATTTTAAACCCAAATCTATCAAGTACCGAGAGGGATCCAAATGGTATAAAAATGTACATCTCAATTAGGTACTACTAAGAGATACTTCTGATCTTCCAAATTAGGATTAATGACCTCCTTATAGTATCTTAATTTTCTCTTAACCACTAAATTTTCCTCACACCACAATTTCTCTTTAAACTTAGAAGTAATAATATTTTTGACATTATCAATGTTTTGCAAAATGTCGTTTTCATCAATGCCCCAATAGTTTGACCAAGCCATGGTATCTTTACACTGGCGTCGCTTGAGGCGTAGTTGGTTTTGACTTGAGTTTAAAGCAATTTTATGAAGTCTCTTGTTTCCCATGTTGTTTATCTTATGCTTGTACATCAGGTACCTAGTCATAGCCATGGTCTCGATGGGGGAAATACCCACTTCTATGAGGAGAATAAAATAAGGCGTATTGTTTTTAATTTTGAGGTTATAAGTATAAACCGCCTTTGGATTTGCTCAATCTTCGTCCAAGATTATTTAGAAATGTTGCACCCCCATAGTTCATAACCATACAAGATAACATGGATGACAAGAGTTTAAAAGAGGAACTTCTTTTTATCCCACATGAACAGATTAGTTGATTTACAGTTATTTTCAAGAGCAAAATAAGTTTTCCACCCTCCATTAATCTGTTTCTCAATGCTATGATTCCAATTGAGCTTGTGATGAATATCAATTCCGAGATAGTTGTAATTAGTCACTTCCTCTAGATTTCTATTATCATAAATAAAATTTGCATAGGTATCTTTCTTAGATTTTATAATCACAATTTTTGTCTTGTTGGTGTTAACAATCATACCCATGTTAAAGCAAAAATTGTTAAGAATTCTTAATTGCTTATCGAGATCAGAATGATGACTTTCCATAAGAACAATATCATCAACATAAAGTAGGAGGATGATAACTATCCCAGCTAAGAGTGTACCAACGCAACCTGCTTCTTCTAAACACATTTCTAGCTTATCAATGTAAATGCCAAAAAGGGTAGGGAAGATGGGGCATCCTTGTTTAACTCCAATATTACAATGTATATCCCTTATCCATCCCTCATTATTCTTAAACTTGACAATGACCTTTATGTATAACCTTATCACGACAACTCTCAACTCAAAAGGAACCTTAAGCTCCTCTAGTCTATTCCACAGGTTATTTCTAGGCACTGTATCAAAAGGTTTTCTTAAATCCACAAATCAACAAAATAAGCTAGACTTATTGTTACAACATTCCTTTGCAATGATCATAAGAATAACGAGGTGGTATGTGGTTGAATGATGCCTTCTAAAACCTGCTTGGCCTTTAGCCCGCTTACCTTCCATTTTTAACCATTCATTGATCTTCGTTTGTAAGATAATACAATATAACTTAGCTAAGAGAGAGGTAATCATAATAATCTGATAATTAGAGGGGTCATTTTTATCACCACTTTTAAAAATAAAAATAATGAGGCTTTGAGTCCAAGATGTAGAAAACTCTTACTTAACCGCTAGATTAAAGAGTTTATAAATGTAAAAGATGAAAACAAGCCCTCAATTTCTAATATTTCCTATTGATAACCTTCAATGTCTAGACAAATTATTATAAACAAATATATAACCAATAAATTATATAAAATTTTATAAAAGCACATGACGAAAATACTCATTACCCATATATGTTTTATTGTATAATATCCTTTGAGATTCCTCAACACAATCACATGAATCACATTTGTGTAAAGTGAAAAAAAATGCGAATCACATGGGTATACAGTAGTACATCGAAACAAGATTATCTTTAAAAAAATAACATTTATTTACCGTAACAAAATATTTAATAACATGTGTATATAAAGTACAATCAGTCACATTTATATAAAGTAAAATAAAAACTTAAGCATATAAAATTTTTATAATAGTTTTTATTTTTATTTTTATTTTTATATTTATATTGAAAATGTGATTTTTTATTTTATTAATAATAATTAATTTTTTAATGACAAATATAATTATAAATTTATAGTAAAATAAAATAAATATAATATTTAATTAATGTGATTGGATAAAAAATATTAATTTGAAATATACATAAAAATTAATAAGTAAAAATAAATCATTTATTAAATACGAAATAAAAAATGATATACTAAACTAAATTTAACAAAATACTTTATGATATTATAAATATATTTTAGTAAGCATGAAATATAAATTATTAATATATTTTAAAAAATTTAGATTAAAAAGAAATTGTTCCTATTAAATTATTATTATTAATAATTTTACTTAACTCTATTAATTTAATAAAAAATAATCAAATTATACATATATAAAAATGTTTTTTTCTCAATAGAAAAAAGAACTAGATTTTTGTTATTCAAATAACTTGGATTAAAAAGTATAATGACATCGAAAAATTATTAGAGATTTTGTTTCTTCTTTTACCATTCAGGGAAACAAAGTCTAAAAAAGAATCATTCTTTACAATTCTACCATCAAATCCCATGTTCTCAAGACCACACCAAAGTAATGATATCAAAGCTAAATACATTAAAAAAAACATAGGTAAGAGCTTATATCTGAAAAAGATTAAAGAAGCCTTGGTCTACCCAGGTAGTATTTTTGAATTCCAACCATATAAGAAGATATTCTTTCTTCAAAGCCATACGGTGTTGGTTGTAATTTCTCTTAGTCCATTGAACAATGACCTGTGAATCTCTATAAATGATTAAGGAATCAACCTCAACAATAATTGCTACATAGACACCATAAAGCTATTAATTCTGCCTTAGAATTTGAACTGGTCCATAAGTCAACTTGTGATAAACAAATGATACTTACATTTATATCTACTCTATTAAACATTATAAAAAATGTCAAACTTTAGTAAGCACAGACATTGTTTAATTTTGTGATAAACAAATTATACTTACATTTATATCTACTCTATTAAACATTATAAAAAATGTCAAACTTTATTAAGCATAGACACTGTTTAATTTTATTAATAACAAAGACGTGGTTTAGTGTTTTAAAACTTAAATTTTATGATGCATGCATTTTCAAATGGTCAAATCATACATAACAAAAATGTAATTTAAATGTTTATTACATTTTGTTTGTAGAAAAACAATAAAAAAGACCTTACAAAATCATCAAAAAGTAATTGTACAAACGATGTATTTCATGGTTATAAATAAACTCAAAACTTACTGGAATATATCAACATTCATATTGTAATTTTGATTATTGTAAATTTGATTAATCTTAGAATAAAAATCTTTAAAAAAAACTCAAACAAACCTAGTACTTTATGAGTTCCTACTCCTAATCGACACTCCAAACTCTAATAAGAGAAGCATTAATCTGGCAACCAGTGTTGGAATTTGAGGGCGTTTTGCTTGTCACAGGGTGTTTTTCTTGTTAAATACTTCTAAATATTTTGAGAGAACGTAAAACCAAATGGGAAAACAATTTTCTAAAATTTATTTTTGACGTTTAGCGATTTTTATAAGCCGTCTTTATTTTTTTTGGTTAGTTTTTCGAGAGGTTGAACTTTAAAACTTGTTCCCAAACCTGAATTTTAATTGCATGTAATATGAATGCTGGTGGGCGTATATTGTATGATGTTGGTAAGTGTCAATTATTGGTTTGTGTTATTTTTGGTAAGTAATTTTGTTAGATTTTTGTTAAGTATATAATAAAAACTAATTTCTTCATTGCTTAATTTTTTTAATAAAAGATTATTAATGAAAGGATTCTACCTTTACGATTGAAGAGTAACTCTTTTAATGAAACGTTATGTAGCTCGAGAGATAAAAGCTCAAAACGTCAATTTTGTTTTAGTTTGAAGGGTAGAGATGAAATGGAATTCCAACTATGTTGACAACCTATTCGAGGATCTTTTGATTCAATGAATACCAAGGAATGGTTTTTTCGACTGAAAAAAAAAACCTCCTCGAGGATCCTGTGAACTTTTTGTCGTTTAATGGAATTTATACGTAATATATGCTTATTAGTTTGTATTGTAAACATGAAAATGTTAATATTTACTTTATCTTTTTTTTCTTCAATAAATTTGGTATTTACTTTATCTTTTTCTCGGCAAGTTTGGTATTTACTTTATCATTGCGGAAGATGACGAAAAACAACAAAGCGATAATAGATCATTGTTTAGTTGTATCCCAGTATAAATGTCATGGTTTTTACTTCACAATTCTCCATCGATTTAGTCAATTTGTTGCAATCTATTTAATTTTGCTTCACAATTCTCTGTTGTGATCTCTATTATTCGATTCGTTTGTTGCATAATGGCTCAAGCGTGTGCTGTTTTGAGTTCTGTCTCCTCGTGAAGAGGGTTGTAAACTAGAAATCGATTGTCTTGCAAATGGTCCATGGCTATTGTTCACATGTACCCAATAAACAACTTTCCCACTACCATTGTTGGCATGAAATGACACTCTCACCAACAAACAATGGCATCCACAATACATAAAAGAATTAAGGGGAACACATTAGGCTGGCCATCATGTGGAGTGGTTGAGAAATTGAAAAAGAAATCACTCTCAGAGAGCCACAACAAACAACATCCAAGAAGAATGGTAAAGTGTTTGTTTATAAGTTCCTCCCATGATGAGCATGGCCAACATGACCACTTATGCGTTCCCAAGTGAAGAGTGTAGAGAGCTCAAATTCAATCTCATTCCAAATGACATGTAGCCAATGTTTAGGAATACTTTACAATTAGCTTGTTTACCACCACTATTCACATGAAATATTACTTCCCTTAACAAATAAAACACGACTTCAATATGTTGTATCCATTCAAGCAATACACTAACTTCATAACCCAATTGTGATGCAAATTTGATAAGATATTGCAAAAAGCAAGCTCTCTTAGAGAGCCAAAATGACTCTTAAGCCTCCCAAGTAGAATTACAAAGGGTTCATTTATAGGTTCATACCCAAATAAGCATGGCCAAGAACTACCTCTCATTTGTTGTTGAGTGTAAACAATGGCAAACTTAAGGCCAACCCCCTTACAAATTACTCAAGGCCATGTTGATGTTGACCTGTCTTATTAACTGCCTTTGCACAAAATTCCACAAAAAACAACAAAGACAATGTTACACCGTACCCGCTGCAATGGATAATCTGTATCCGGATACTAAGGAGAAAGATGTTCCATCTTCAAAATAATAATGTATAAATATATAATTATTGAATGGATGATTTGTTACAATGGATATGGTCGGATTAAATATGGCTTCCCCATCAAATGTTGAAGAGACATTTCTCTTCATAACTATATTCAATAATTAATTACTATTACAAATGGTTATAACCTAATTATTTACTATTTTATTGTTGTAACATTGCCTTCCCCTTAGGAAAGCATTGTCCTCAAAGCTTAGATTATTGCTGCCATCTTTTCATTCTCGTTTTGTGTTGAAAGAACATCATTACTTCCTTTATGTACTTTTTATAACTTGTATTAGGTATGTGCTTGGTATTTACGCAATAGTTTGTCATTTTCCTTTCATTTGTAACTTGAATTTGTACTCCATTATGTTTATTATTGTTGTCCCATTTTCCATGTACATGAATACACGAAATATTTTTGTGACTAACCATATCAAGCTTTGTTTTAGAAATCGCTTGTCCCATGATACTTATGATGTCATCACGTAATGTTTCCCTTTTATTATCCTTACGAGTTATCTCGAGAAGTGACATCTCTTGAGGCTTCTCACACTCGAAGTCGCCAGATAGTGTTACATTTAGGTTTCTCCAAGGTGGTAGAACAGTTAAGGTAGAAGATGAATCTACAATATCTTATTTCTTTGACTTGGATTCCTTTGCATACTGTAGGATCTATCTTTTGGCATTGTATGGATCGTCATTATTGTCAACGACACTAGCTTGACTCTTATTATGATCTTGGTCGAGCTCATTTTTATCAAATATATTATTGGTATTTTGGTCATCCCTAAGATATTTTGTCTCCTTGTCTTGTTTATTGTCTTGATTGATTTTGTTTCTCTCATTTTTGTTGACAAGTAATCTGAGTTACTGATATGGTTTGTACTAGACCTTGGTTTTTGTAACATTTCCATTATTGTATTCTGGTTCGTATCATGATGCTCAGGTTCTGTGCCATGGTGCTTATGTTATGTGTCACCGCACTCATCTTGTCATCTAACTCTTTTTGTTTCTTGATCATGATGTCTAGTTTGTCATCAACTTTTCTTTCTAGTACTAGAAAAACTTCGTCTTTTATTTCTTTCTTAAGTGCCTTGCTATGTTTCGTTTCTTCCTTCCAGCTTTTTTGGTTAGCGATGAGGACCTTGATGTCTTTCTCCAATTTCTCAATTTTATCTTTTAATTTCGTCATGGTTTAGGTTTTGGTTTAATTCCGTCATGGTTTAGCTCGTTGAGGGAGCCGCAAAGAAGAAAGGAAAAAAAAAGGTTAAATTTAAGTGTCTACCATGATGAACATTATCACATTACCACTCATGTGTTTCTAATTGCAGAGGGTTGAAAACTAGAAGTCGACCACTCTCTAGCTGACAAATGGCCATTGTTTAGGTAGACTTGATAATTAGCTCACTTACTTACCTTGACAAAGAAATCATAAGTACAATATGTTGTAACTACCATTCAAGAAACAAACTATCCTCATGATTTACTAGTGACATAAATCCAATAAGGGATTGCAAAAGGCCAACCCTGTTATGGAGCTAGAGTGAGCCCTAAACCTCCCAAGCATAATGGAAAAAGATATATTTATATGTTCCTCCCCAAATTAGCATGGACAAAAACTCCCTCTCAATTATTATTACGTTGTAAACAATAGAAAACTAATAGTCAACTTGCCTACAAATGAATCAAGACACCCATATCCTTTACCACCTATGTAGACATAAAATATTTGTCAAAAATGAAATGTCAATTAAAATATGCTTTGTCCTTTCAACTAAGACACAAAAAAGGGGATAAGCATAATAGGGTGGCCATAAAATAGCTGATACATTCAATAGTAAAGCCATCTTAGGGAGCCACCAAGAAACACTAAACTACCAAAAAGAACAACAAATCCTTTGTTTATTTAAGTTCCTACCATGATGCACATTACCACATTGACACTCATGTATTACTAAGTGGAGAGGGTTGTGGACTTGACAATCAACTCATTTACCTTTACTCTGCAAATGAAATGACACTTCCCTCAACAAAGAAATCATAGGTACAATTTATTCTATCCATGCAAGAAACATGCTTGCTTCATAAGCCACTTTTGATTCAAATTTGATGAGAGATTACAAAAGGAAACCCTCTTAGGGAGCCAAAGTAATAACCCTTGAAGCTCCCAAGTAGAATGGAAAAATGTTCATTTATTTGTGCCTCCCTAAATGAGCATGGCCAACAACTACCTCATATATTATTGAAGTGTAAAAAATGGCAAACTAGAACCCAACTCTGATACAAATGACCTGAGGCCAATACTCAGGACAACTCGTCTCATTTATCACCTATGTGCATACAACATGCCACGTGAATTGAAAAATAATTTTCGACAAAAATGTCTTATGGCCTTTTAACCAAGCCAACGAAAAAGGGACAAGCACAATAGGGTGGCCATAAAGTAGTCGAGAAATTGAAAAGGGAAGTCTTCTTAGGGAGCCACCAATAAACACTAATCTTCCACGAAGAATGAAAATTGAAGAAATTGTTTATTTTAAGGGCCTCCCACAATGAGCATTGCTACATTACCACTCATGTGTTACTAAGTGAAGAGGGTTGTTGCACTGAGAGTAGCGAGGTGCTTACAACCCAATATAGGTGGTATGTGTAGCATTACGTAATGATGTGACATTATGGGGGAGATGTGTAGCATTACGTAATGCTGTCATTTTATGTACCAAAAACAAAAAGTAATTTATTGTATGGGGGAGATGTGTAACGCTACGTAATGGTGTCACATTATGTACCAAAAAAAGTAATTCCTAGTATGGGGGAGATATCAAACATTATGTACCAAAAATATAAAGTAATTAAAAAAATTATGTTGGCTCATAAAATACAAAATTGGATGTCTCTCGGTGCTTGATAATTCTGCATTTAGAATGGATTTATGCTGGTTAAATAGAAGTTGGTTTCCCTACAAATGACCCATGAATATTGTTCATATAGATATAACAAATAACATGCTCACCACCATTATTCCCACAGAAGGAAAAACATGGCAACTGTATCTCATATGGTGACGCTTCCAAATCAAGACAGATCACCACAGTCTGTAGTATTTTTTGGAACAAAAGTTGTCACCCCCAAAGGAAAATTAAGGGGTAACCAATATGCTTGGATATGATTATGAGATCATCTACAACAAGGGAACATACAATGTTGTGGTAGATGCATTATCAAAGAAACACGAGGAAGAAGGATCCTATTTTCCTTATCCTCTCTGACACCTAAATGGTTAGAAGAATCATGACAAGAGTGGTTAACCAATGTTTCTACATCTCCGATCATCACTTGACTCTAAGACGATTCCGACCCTCCCCAAGGTTACACTTGGTAACAAGATACTTTGCGGTATAAAGGTCTCATTTTTATGGTACCTAATTCTATTTTAAAGTAGACAATATTAATAGAGTTGCAATCATCGCATTCATATCCTCTCGTAGTTGACTCAAGATTTTAGAAAGTTTATGCACATGCTAGGTGTTCCTTCTTCTGGGAAGGCATGCAAAAGGATATCCTTACTTTTGTAGTTGAATGTGACAATTACCAGGGAATAAGGGTGGGACAATGAAGTCTCTCTGTGAATTGCAACCATTTTCAATACAAGCCACTACTTGGACCAACATTTCCACGGATTTGATTGTTGTTCCTCTAAAATAAGTTAACAAATTAGTCGTCATGATTGTAATTCTTTAATTGTCCAAATATGATAATATTTTTGCTTTTCAGCACTCATTTACCCCAGTAATCATTGCTCAAAATTTTCTAGACTGGATTTTCAAACTCCATGGCATGGCTACCTCCATTGTGTTAGATCGTGATCCCATATTCACTAACAAATTTTAGAAAGAAATATTTAAACTACAAGGAATCCAATTGAAAATGAGCATATATTATCATCCACAAATAGATGGTCAGATAGAAAAGTCAACAAGTGTCTTGAAACCTATTTGTGATATTTTGCATCCGAAAAGAAATAGTAATGGGCACACTTGTTACCATTGGCAGAGTGGTGGTATAATACCACTTATCATGATGCTACAAAAATGTCATCATATGAAGTGTTCTATGGTCAACAACCACCCTCTATGGTTTCTTATCTACGAGATACTTCCAAAATACATGTAGTCGATAGTCTACTTCATGATTGTGATGTCACTCTTTACACACTTGAGGAAACATTGGTAATGGCACAAAATATTATGAAGTAACAAGCAAACCAAGATTGCTTAGAGTGTTTATTTTTAGAAGGTGACCAATTATTCTTTCACCTCCAAACTTATAATTAGACCTCTCTCAATGTTAAATACCATCATAAGCTCCCACCAAAGTTCAATGCAATGGTTAGGTGGACTACAAATTAGCATTCTAAGAACGCTAAAAGTCCACCTAGTATTTAATTTTCCTTGTTTGAAGAAGGTCATGGGTTAGAATTTTTGAGTTTAAACTACATTACCGAAACTGGATGAAGAGGGGTCAATTTGGATCCAACCAAAAGTAGTTTGGACAACAAGGAGCATCAACTACGTCAATTCATTATCTTTAAAGTTTTGATTTAGTGGGAAGATACTTCACTAGAAGATGCTACTTGGGAACCATCGGTCATTTTGTAGTAATTTCCCCATTTATAGCCTAGAGGACAATAGTACTTTTGAAGGGGGAGGGCATGCTAGAGTCCTACCCTAACCCACTTACTTTATCAACGTGGAATGCCACAAGGACCATTAAATATTTAGTGGGTATTGCAAAATGGGCTTCCTTAGGGAATAAAGGGCCCTAGGTGGTTGACCCACATTAATAGTAGGACCACAAGTTGTTAGGACTTTGACTATTGAAGCACAATACATAGAGTAGTAACTCATGTAATTTGGAGTCAATTTTGTCATTGTATTTGGAGCTTTTCTCTTGGAGGTTTCCCCCTTGAAGAAGTACAAGAGAACTTTTTCAAGTTTTATATATTCTCTCTTTTGTTTTTCTATCTTTGCTTCAAGTTTCTAGGTTTAAGTATATTACATAAGTGACATAGTTATATTTTGTAGCATTAGTTCCAACCAATTTTTTCATTTTTATAGCTTTAGTGCTTTAACTCTTAGCTCAATCTTTTGTTACATAGCCCTAATTGTTTAACTACTAGTCCAATAGCATTCATTTCTATTTTGTAGCATTGACTCTCCACTTCCAACCAACCACAAGTTAATTTTAGTATCATATTTCTTGTCCATGTTTCAATGGTTCTCCACACAAGTGGAAAGTAATGTCGAGCTCGTCGTGTTTTAGGACGAAGCAAAAGTTTACATGCATATAGTTTTGAGCTTGGGTTGGGTGCTTGAGAAAGAAGCTCCACATGCCCCTCTTTTATGGATACATTTAACAATATCATGCTAAATGCACTATATTATTGTTGTCTATCACCATAGTGCACTCATGCGCTAACTTGTTTTAGATTGATTGTATTGTGCTTGCATCCATCAACATGTAGATACATTCTTTGTAAAATAAGGTAATTTGATTATAACACACTAGCTTTGGGGTTGCATGTGGATCCAAATAGAGTTGCTCGCAAATATAATTTGCCATATACAATTGATTGCATAAGTAAAGGGCACGTGAGTGAGAGCTCTATATCTACTTCTATGTATCTGACTCAATGGAGAGTTCTATATTAGCAATTTCATACTAAACAAATATCTTTGATCATGTGCAAAATTTCCTTGTTTGTGAATGGTTATCACACAAACAAGAATATTCAACATTTTATTTATTTTTTTTCTATCACAAAGACCAACTAATTTATTGTATCAAGTTAAGATAACAAGTTAAACAAAAACAAGTTCTTTATATATATATATATATATATATATATAAACACACACACACACACACACACACACACACACACACATATAAGCTTCTTAAACATATGATAAACCTCTTGGTGGATCATGGTCAACGAGTCTTGTCACAAATTATGGAATACACACCTCTCCTTTACAACAACATTGGATGAAGGCTGAGGACTTGGGTTTTTCAAATGGGGATATAATAATCTAGAATTCTTACATCAAGGATCTGAAAGATTGCAATAGTAGAATTGTTGATTATGCCGACAAACTAGTTTGGTCTATAAATTTTGAAGGTGGAGAATATCTCATGAGGTTGGGATATCAAGTTCTCTGGAAAGAAGAGAATTGGACATATCGGCGCAGGTGGAATTCTGTTCTTTGGAAGGTCCATTTCCCTCTCAAAATTAAACTTTTCCTTTCGCTCGTACTCCACAACAAGGTGCTCGTTTGGAATGTGTTGAATAGAATATTCCATTCTAGACCCAGTTGGTGTCCTTTATGCAAATATGAAAATGAATCCATTGACTATCTCTTCTTATTCTGCTTGTATATTTAGAGAATGGTGGATTATGTCTCATGGGTTAAAGGATGGATTCTCCATTGACAAGGTGTAGATTTAAATGAAGCTTTCTAAAACTATATTGATAATGGCACATCCCAAGACTTCATATCCCTCCCAACTCTTCTGATTTGGCATACTTAGATTGCAAGAAATTCGATGATTTTTCAAGAGATATATATCAATCCTTCCCCCCAAGCCACTAAANACATCCCAAGACTTCATATCCCTCCCAACTCTTCTGATTTGGCATACTTAGATTGCAAGAAATTCGATGATTTTTCAAGAGATATATATCAATCCTTCCACCCAAGCCACTAAAAGTTTGGTTGTATTAGTTCCTTTTCCACATACTGTAGATCCCCCAAAAATTCGAAATATTGTGATGGATAATATCAATAAATTTGGATGTCGGCGATACTTTGATGGGGCATCTCAAGGACATCCAACAAAGGGTGGCGTGAGAGGTATCATTTTTTTCAATGATTCTCACTGGATAAATTTCTTAGCCGTTATTGGAAAAGTTCGAATAACCGTGTGAAGATTTTGGCTCTCAAGTTGATTTTGAAGCTTACATTACCAAAGAACATCCAAAATCTCCAGCTATTCGGGGCCTCTTTATTGGTTGTCCAATGGATGAAGAGAAACCAACCTTCAAAAAATATTCACCTACTGCCTATGTTTATAGAGACTTATAGACTCCCTCAAATGTTCATGAAGATCTCTTATCACCACATTATAGAGAAAGAAATGGTGCAATCAATCGTCTCTCCAAGGAAGGCCTTGAGGTTAGCAAGGGTTATTGGATTCTCAAGGAAATGAATTGAGATAGCTAGAAAGAACATGATCCAGGACCCCACCTTGGATAATGCTCATAGTCTCTCTAATTTTTGAATATCACCTTTGCAAAACATCACATATTTACTATGGGTTGAAAGTCAATTTGTTGTTGTTATTGTTTTTTTTACATAAAACTAGTCTTTATCTACAATTTGGAGGTTGTTTTTTTTACTTACCTTCATAATCTTTTATATAAACTACACATTATATGATCTTTTTAATACATATTTTAGCAATCTAAATGCCAATAATCAATATAATTTTTTTTTTACAAAAACAGTTATATTGTATTAATTTAGAAAAAAATATATAAAATATAATTTATAACTAATATAAATTACTCTATCCCTATAATCAATCTCCGTAATATACCCAACACTTTAAAAAAATATATATTACCCTTACAATAGATTAATGCATTCACTTCTTGTTTCAAAGTTTTGTCAAAGTCACCTAATGTTAATGGAAATATAACTAATATTAAATTATATACCTAAATATGAATACAACAATTCAATACCTAATAAATATGATTACAAAATATAGTGCATTGCTTTTTAATGTATTAAAAAGTAATCACATAAATCAAATATCCAATGAGTGATGACAACCTATTATAAGCAAATAATGTAAATAAAATTACGTTGTGTTAAATTATTTGTTATGTTTTAATATAAAAAAATTTATTCTATTTTTATCATTGCATTGAAAAGGTACATAATAGGAGAGATATGTGTAACTTCTTTTGTGCTCATCCTAGAGTTAACACATATTTTTAACAAAAATAATAAAAAATTATTAAAAATAACATATAACCTTAAATTGCGTATATATAACAACATAAATTAGATAAACTAAAATCATAAACATTGGATTACACATTTCATCAACATTTCTACTCTAAAAAAAGGTTTGCACTTTGAAAGATTTGATTCCTCTCGATGTTTG
Organism: Pseudotsuga menziesii; assembly: GCA_001517045.1. Lineage (NCBI taxonomy): Eukaryota > Viridiplantae > Streptophyta > Pinopsida > Pinales > Pinaceae > Pseudotsuga > Pseudotsuga menziesii. The sequence goes on along the minus strand of LPNX010771860.1, from coordinate 708,258 downwards.
ATAAATCCCCTTTTAGATGGATCTATAATGGTTTAATTTTAAGGTATAATATTTTATCTTTATCTTTTAATGTATACTTTCCTATTTTAACTATAAGTGGATTGCCTAACAAAATCACACGAATCTCATTCATATAAAGTGATACAAATAAAGTAGTACATTACTTGCAATTTTAAGAATAATCTTTATAGTTTATAAATAATTAATATAATTATAAAATATTAAATTTAGAAGAAATTAAAATTTAAAAAAATTAAAAATTAAATTAAGTAATAATATTTTTTTTAAAGTTATATTTAAATTAGATATTAATTTGGTGTATGAGACTTTTTATAATTAAGCATCTTATTCTTTAATAGCTACGAGTAAGATATTCTTTATGACTTATGAAGAACCTTAATTAAAATTGGTTCACTAAAAGATATAAAAGAGCAATTATTTCTCTCAACTATTTGCGTTAGACCAAATTAACACATATTTATATTGATCCATAAAATCTATATATTAATTACAATGCATTTCATTGTTGAAATTAAATAATGTTGGAGAGATAATGTATTGTTTAACTCCTAAAATAGTATCATTAATAACATAGTTCTTCACTATGTTTTAATGACTCTTTACATAAGTGCTAACTAGTGTTAAGTCCATCATGGTTTAGGTTGAAACACAAGTTTAGGGTTAGATAGTGTTGATCTTGGGTTGGGTACTTCGTAAAGAAGTTCTACATACTCTTGTTTGATGGATTAAATGTATTGAGCTAAATGCTTTAACTTGTTGTTTAGTTTTTACTATAGCACGCTAAATGGGCTAACTTGTTGCTCAAGTTTGATTGCATTGAAATTACATCTATAAACACATAAAGACATTTATTGCAAAATAAGATAATTTTAATAATAACACATTAGCTATAAGGTTGCTTGAGCTAAACTTGTCGTTTAGTTTTTACTGTAACACACTAAATGGGCTAACTTAAGACATTTATTACATAGTAAGATAATTTTAATAATAACACATTAAAGCTATAAGGTTGCTTGTGATCACTCACATATATACTAGCTTATATACTATAACTCGTAAATAAACTACCTTATATACTATTGATTACATAAGTAAAGAGCATTAGAGTGTGAGCTCTCTATCTACTTCTATATATTTAACTCAATGAAATATTTCATATTAACTATTTAAATGTACATTTTTCTTTATTTATTAAAATTATTATAACATTCTATTTAAATTTATTTTATATATTTTATTTAGTACAAATACCAATTAATTTGTTTTATTGAATCAATATAATAAGTTAAGCAAAGCTAAGTTATTAGCTATACATTGCTATACTCAACAAATTTTTGTTATTATGGGTAAACATGTTGATTGATTTATTAAGTGTCACTATCTACTAGCATAGATCCATCTTAAACTCAGATCTATAAAGCACCCAGAAGGATCCAATTACTTGAGATGTAGTTTTTATTATTATCATCATCTTAAACATTTTAAACCTCAATAAATTTGATTTCTTAGAGTTTAAGATAGATCTTTTTCCATATAAAAAAATCATAATTTTTTATTTAAAAAGAATTACATTCTTCATATACCTTCATGGTATATCATGATGCATATAAAAAATTGGTTCATAACTATTTAGTTTCAAAAAAAAATACTATACTCCTAAATATTCAATATCGAGTTCTATATGTAATCTACAACATATTTCAGGCCTTTTAACCATATTATCATTTATATACATCATAAGTAGCATAAATCTATTACAACATAGATTTGTTTTTATGTTTAAGATTAATTTATGATGAATTTATTTATTTATTTATTTTTATGAGTAACATATTTTCTTAATTACTTTTCATTAAAACATATAAATTTATTTTAATTGAAAAGTTTTTATTTTATTATTATTTTATATATATTATTTTATTATTATTATTTTAAATATGTTACATAATGTTATGTGATAACATCTCTCATATTAAGCTATAGAACATCTCACTCTGAGAAAAGTGTATAACTCAAAAGAACGGAGGTCAAAACTAGGGTTTTGAGAGTCGTTTGCTAGATTTCTTTTTCCAGGTGGTTGGGGTTTCTCCCAGCCGTCTTCTCCTTTCACCTCTATCGGAGAGTTTCGTGGAGGCTCAGTTTGGTTTTGCCTCTTCACGGATCCCTTGCGTGGCCACTTACAGCGGCGACTGCTGGCGGATTTGTGGTGGTGGTGGATGGACTGTCTGATGTCTGTGTGTTGCGGTCAAGTCCTTCCCAAGTGTCGTTTGTTATGCTACGGGATCTAGCTACTGATTGTTGCTACTTGGTGCAACGACTGTTTCTTGCGGCGACGATTTCTCTGGGGCCTTGCTTGGACAGTGATGGAGGCATGTTTTTGGTTTTGTGGCAGTGATCGGTGCTCGTGGGTGGGTTGTGCCCATGCTGCCGATAGCTCTGCCGGTGGTAGCTTTTGCGGGCTCATCTTTCGTTGATCACGATCTGTTTGTTTAGGGCACTTTTCAACGCTCTTTTGGCTGTAGGATGTTGGGGTTTTCTCCATATGTTTGCTTTTTTGGTACATACACCTAGCGTTTCTTTGGCTGGGGTGTGGTTCTGGGTAGGTGTTCAGGTTGTTGAGCACTATTTGTGGTTTGTTTCTTTGGCTGGGTGCCTCGCCCTGGTTGTTTGTAGGTATTGAACATTGTTTGAGGGTTTTGAACTCTAAATGTGAGTTTTGACTGGATATGATACCTAGTATCATAGATGTGTATCTTGTTACCTTTGATTCTAATGAATATCAAAGAACTGTTATTTTTCATCTGAAAAAAAATAAATAAATAAAAAATAAAAAATCTTACTTTTCCCATAACCACATTACAAATATACACTTTAAATTTTTTTCTTACTATTACAATATATCAACACTTATTCTTTATTCTAAAATTTACAAAATCAATTAAATTAATAAAAATATAACCAAAAAAATCTAATAAACCATAGTACCAAACCATTCCAACAAGTCATAAAAATAAACCGTTATAAAAAATAAAATAGTTCAAACTAATATAATAAATTAAAACAACTATTATAAAAAAAATAAAAATTGAAATTAATATAATAAATTAAGCCCATATAAGTTAATTGATATACATGGGCGAGCCCAACAAAGATTTCTTACTTCAAGTAAACATGTTTGATTTATTAACATTTCCCTATAATATACCACCATAACAAGTGTGCATTTTAAAAAGTTTCCTTCATTGCACTCACTCACTCCTTGTTTTAAAGTTTCCCAAATCATTCAATGTTTTTTTAAATATAATTTTTAAAAAATAATCTACTTATATTTTTTTTACTAAAACCATAATTATGTACAGTGAAACTATCATCATAAAAATATAATTGAAAAACAAAATCTGCTAAATCATAATTATGCATTAGCTAAACTATCCAAATTTTTTTATTGATGGTGATGATAATGATTAATATCCATTGAGACCAACTTTGGTCTATCGAGCCTTAAGAAAGATAATACTTGACTTACTTTAAAATCTTGTTCTTGTACTAAAAAAGCTTGCAAAGAAGCTTTCCAAGCTCACTATAGTTTTGGCAAGCTAGAAGATTATAAAAGTTTGTATTGTACCTATGAAACTAAGATCTAATGTGGGTGTAAGCAGGGCACTCTAAGAGAAAGTGATTTGATATTCATCCTCAACACTCATAAACTCACATAGATGGCAAACCCTTTCCGCCCATGGAGTTTTAGGAATAGACCAACGCCCTGTTTAGCTATGGAGTTCATGAGAGTTCTTTCTAATCTTGGCTATATTAATTTTCTTTCGTGAGCTAGTTACTACTGAGAGATACTTATGATCTTCCAAATTAGGATTAATGACCTCCTTATAGTATACCTCCTTATAGTATCTTAATTTTCTCTTAACCACTAAATTTTTCTCACATTACAATTTCTCTTTAAACTTAGAAGTAATAATATTGTTGACATTATCAATGTTTTGCAAAATGTCATTTTTATCAATGCCCCAATGGTTTAACCAAGCCATGGTATCTTTACACTAGCACCGCTTGAGGCGTAGTTGGCTTTGACTTGAGTTTAAAGCAATTTTAGGAAGTCTCTCGTTTCCCATATTATTTATCTTATGCTTGTACATCAGGTACCTATTCATAGCCATGGTCTCGATGGGGGGAAGACTCACTTCTATGAGGAGAACAAGCTAAGGCATATTGCTTTTAATTTTTGAGGTTATAAGTTATAAACCGCTTCTGGATTTGATCAATCTTCCTCCAAGATTCTCTAGACTCTATTGCACCCCCATACTTCACAAGTTCTTGTTATCCCACATGACCAAATTGGTTGATGTACAATTATTTTCAAGAACAAAATAAGCTTTCCACCCTCCATTAATAATTTTCTCAATGCTATGATTCCAATTGATCTTGTGATGAATATCAATTCCGAGGTACTTGTAAGAAGTCACTTCCTCTAGATTTCTATTATCATAAATAAAATTTGCATAGGTGTCTTTCTTAGTTTTTATAATCATGATTTTTGTCTTGTCGGTGTTAATAGTCATACACATGTTAGTGCAAAAATCATTAAGAATTCTTAATTGCTTATCGAGATTAGAAGGATGTCTTTCCATAAGAAATATCATCAACATAAAGTAGGAGGATGATAACTAGGCCAACTAAGATTGTACCGACGCAACCTGCTTCTTCTAAACACCTTTCTAACTTATCAATGTAAATGTCAAAAAGGGTAGAGGAGAGGGGGAATCCTTGTTTAACCCAATATTACAATTTATATCCGTTGTCCACCCCTCATTATTCTTAAACTTGGCATTGACCTTTTCGTGTAACCTTATTGCGGCAGCTCTCAACTCAAAAGGAACCTTAAGCTCCTCTAGCCTATTCCACAGGTTATTTCTAGGCACTGTATCAAAAGCTTTTCTAAAATTCACAAAGCAAAAAAATAAGTCAGGCTTATTATTACGACATTCATCTACAAGGAACATAAGGGTAATGAGGTGGTCTATAGTTGAGTGATTCGTTTTAAAACCTACTTGACCTTTAACTTGCTTACCTTCCATTTCTAGCCATTCATTGATCTTCTTTTCTAAGATAATACCATATAACTTAGCTAAGAGAGGGCTAATCATAATAATCCGATAATTAGAGGGGTCATTTTTAGCACCACTTTTGAAAATAAGAATAATGAGGCTTTGAGTCCAAGGTGTAACAAACTCTTGCTTCACCGCTAGAGTAAAGAGTTTGTGGATATGCGAAATGAAGATATGCCCTCTAATTTTTAAAATTTTTAATTAGTAACCTTTAATGTTTTTGAATTTTTCATTTACTAAACATAACCTGGAATCTATGTCTTCTAAAAGATTTTTTTTAGTAAATCACAAACCAAACTATACTAATAAATCCAAATTTTTATTATAAACAAATATTCCAATAAATCATAAAAAATTATTATAAACCATTAGAATTGAAAGCACATGACGAAAATACTCATTGACTATATATTTGTTTTATTATATAATATCCTTGAGAATATTTTATTATAAACAATTATTCCAATAAATCATGAAAAATTATTATAAACCATTATATTATATAGAATTGCAAGCACATGACGAAAATACTCATTGACTATATATGTTTGTTTTATTGTATAATATCCTTGAGGAGATTGCCCAACACAATCACATAAATCACATTTATGTAAAGTGATAAAAAATGCGAATCACGTGTATAGAGTAGTACAGCGAAAAAAAGATTATAAAAAAATAAAATATTTAATCACATGTATATATATATATTTTTTCCAAAGAAAAAATTCGTAAATATTTTATTCACTTTCAGCATATGGTCCTCGTAGTTTATTATACAAAAACCAACTAAGAAGTTGTCAATACAATCAGTGACTTGCCTCAAGGAAAGCACAATAACCATTATCAAAACAAATGTTTATACAATACTTATTAGCAGAAAAGTTCATATATGAACAACTGTGCATCAAAAAATAAAAGTCTGATCATAGCAGACTTTTTTCATCATTCCTGATCACTCAGGTCAGATAAATGTGAATCGGATGGTAATCACAAGCAAAAAAACCAGAGCATAACTAGCTGGCTAAAAAAGTCTCTAAATGAATGAAAAAAAATAAAGCTGATCAATAATCAACAGCTGTAAAATGGCCAATCCCAGACCATCCAAAAAGTCAAATCCAATTCAGCATCAAAAACATATCAGGCCGCATATCAGCACCAAAATACCATCAGTGCCAGAACAAAGAGGCCTTCAGCCCGCAGATCATGCTCTTAGTTAGTTTGCTTGATATCACCAGAATATGAATCAAATAACTTTCAGCCAAAGCATCATGAATCAAAGTATCATGGGAGCCACATATCAAATAGATCAAAAATGCCCAATCATAAAGAATCTCCAAGAATAACCAGGGAAGTGATCAGAAAACCTAACAAAAACACATAAAGCAGAAGTAAACTGCAAATCAGATCACACAGAACTTAGAAAACCTAAAAAGTTTCCACAATATCTGCCCCTCTCTGTTCACATGTAACCCCAAAACCTTCATGAATGCTGCCAGCTGCTTTAGCCAATGAGTCTGCTTTGAAATTTCGTTCCCTATAAATGTGTTTGAAAGACACATAATCAAGGCTGTCAGCTAAACGATTAACATCTTGAAGAATCATTGCTAGTTCAAGATTTAATAATCTATATTTGCCCAATGCCCAATTGATAACTAACTGTGAATCTCCAAAAACCTGAATTTTGTCCAAGTTATGTTTCCGAGTCAACCTAAGAAGAAGCTTAAGTGCACATAATTCTGCATAATTACTAGTACCCAAGCCTAAACCTGCTTTGAAAGAAACATAATGACTATCAGAATAAAACAATTAATATAAGTAATATAAAAAGTACAATAAGTCACATTTATATAAGTAATATAAAACAATTAATTCAATCACATGTATATAAAGTACAATAAGTCACATTTATATAAAGTAATATAAGTAATGACTATCACATGTATATAAAGTACAATAAGTCACATTTATATAAGTAATATAAAACAATTAATTATATAAAATTTATATTAAAATTTTAATAATAGTTTTTTATTGTATTTTTATATTTATATTGAAAATGTGTGTATTTTTTAATTTTATTAATAATAATTAATTTTTAATTAATATGATAAATTTATATTAAAATAAAATAAATAAATTATTTAATTAATGAATAAAATATTTAATTATAAATATAAGTAAAAATAAACTTATCATTAAATACAAAATAAACTCAATCATATACTAAACTAACTTTAACAAAATACTTTTTGATATTATAAAAATATTTTAGTAAGTATGAAATATAAATTATTAATATATTTTAAAAATTTTAGGTTAAAAAGAAATTGTTCTTATTAAATTATTATTATTAACAATTTTAATTAACTTTATTAATTTAATAAAAATAATTAAATTATACATATAAAAAAAAATTCATTGAAAAAAAAAACTATATTTTTGTTATTCAAATAACTTGAATAGAAAAGTACATCGACATTGAAGGTTTATTAGAGATTTTATATCTTCTTCTAGAGCTCTAGGAAACAAAGTCCAAAAAAAGAATCATTCTTTACAATTCTAGTATCAAATCCCAAGTTCTCAAGACCGCACCAGATAAGATAAGATAAGATGATTTTATTAATGTCCACTAATGATTACAAAGTAGGTCAATGGGACTGCCAATTACAATGATGTTCGTGCATGCGAGAGGACCAAATGGTCTCCTTTAAAAGATATACAATCAAGAATTAAAGTAGAGAAGAAAAGAAGAGAAGTAAAAGTGTATAATGTGAGAAGGGCTATGACATGGAAGAGCTCTCGTCTCAGCCTCTGCACTGAGGTGAAGAAGAAGCTTAGGTGGATAGGAGCCGGGAGCGAGTACTCCTAACATTCGAGGTTGAAAGAGGAAAATTGAGGGAAATTCAACAGTGTTTGTTGTCCCGAATAGGAGCTGGTGGGCATGGGGCATCCTTTGGGGTGATGTTGGTGAGGTCCGGAGGGTCCCGAGCGCCTCACGGAGGGAGGCCTGGTACAAAGCTACTGCTGAGATCTCGTGTGGGTTAGAACCATCGCCATTTGCTGATCTAGTGACTGGATCGATGTCTAAGTCAGTCGGTCTCTTGTGCCCCTGGAAGGTGGTAGCACGCTGAAGAATGTCGAGATCCTTTATGTGGTATCTGGTTAGATGGGGGGCTGAAGGACTTGCGCACGAAGCCTGAGAGCCTCATGAATGTAAAGTGCTAGACATCTCTGATCAATGTACCTGAAGAAAGTGACAAGAGTTTGAGGCCCCCTAAACAAGCAATAGAAGCGTCCTATGATCTCGTAGTATATAGGACATTTGAAGATAAAATGTGACTTAGTTTCCACTTCGTGTAGATGACAAAGATGACATATCCTATCTGATCTATCAATCCGGTGGTCAATCTCTACCCGGAGTCTGTGGGATCCTAATCTGAACTGTCCGAGGGGGATCTGGAGAGCATGCATCCAGTGGTGAAGCGTGTACTTGGATCAGACAATGAGCCCGTCTCTGATCTCCAAGAAGTGTTCAACATAGAAAGCCATCTTTGGACGCAACCCTCTCGGTGGATTGACCCAAGTAACGTGTACGAACTGCTTGTAAACATCCTCTCTCATGATCTTATTTAACTCCTTTCAGGTAGTTAGGATGCGTCTAGGGGCATCCAAAGAGTACTAAAATGGGGGGAGATGATCTAACTGGATCCCCACTGAAGCAAGAAGGCTCGAGACTCCTGTGAGACAACACTTGGACCTGCTTGAATGGGCGGCATGGGCAATGGTCTCAACAGAGCAATAGGATAGATAAGGGTACCTGTCTCAACCTTTTGCTGAATCGACTAACCCCCGGATCCGATGCAAAAAGGAAACCGATCTGAAAACCGTCTCGAGACGGAAAGGCTAGGCCCCAAACTCAGCTAGGATGATGTGTTGCGGTATGGTTTGCTTACATATCATGATATGTCGGAGAAGGAGGATATGGACTCTCTTAGCTGAGGCCCAATCTGACTCGAGTAAAGAGGGTCCCCAAATTTCTTATCCATATAAAACAATGGGGTAGATCAGGGTATTTAGCAGGTCCATCTTGGATGTGATATCGTGAAAGTGGTGGTGAAAACATTGTTTCTCGAGGAGGGCTAGGGACTTGTACCCCTTGTTGATTTGAGGCTGAAGAGTTGGTCGTAGATTGAAGCGGGGAGCAGAAAACTGCACTCCCAAATAAGTGTAAGTACTAGTGATCTCGACCTCCTCACCCTTGAATAAGAAACAAAAATCCGAGGTTTTCTTAACCCCATTAAAGATCATAACCTTTGTTTTGCTCAAATTCATAGTCAGCTTTCGAAGTTCACAGAATAGGGCTAAGGAATCAAGTTGTCTCTGCAGGCTTTCCGGGGAGGAAGATAAAAGTACTATATTGTCAACGAAAAGTAGGATAGAGATCGGGACCTAATGGAGGAGGCGCCCATCTGAATCCTGGGTATGCTCATGGAGAAAGGCCTCTAACTCATCTATGTAGATTCCGAATAAGGTGGGAGAGAGTGGGAAACCTTTTTTCACCCCTATGGTGCTATGGATGAACTCAGACAACCCTTGGGTTGTACGAAGGCAGCCATGAATAGACTCATAAAGGTGCATAATAACTATCAGTAGGATTGTCGAGGTGCCGATGTCTTTGATTCGTTGTAGCAAATCCTCTCTCAGAAGTGAGTCAAAAGCTTCCTTGAAGTCTACAAAGCAACAGTAGACTTTTAAGGACCGATAGCGTGCTTCCTTAATCACGACTCGAAGAGTAAAAATGTGATCAATAGTTTGATGTGCTGGTTTGAACCCTGCTTGACCTTGGGCTCTAATATTTCTTTGTTCAAAATCACTGAAAAGCTTCATATGAAGAGTGGTGGCATATAACTTTGAGAAAGTGTGGCCAACCATGATCGTTCTGTAGTTGTTGGGATCAGAAGTGGCTCCTGACTTGTGAATCAGATAGATGATATGGTGAGACCAGACTTGTGGTGACGTGTGGCCAACCATGATCGTTCTGTAGTTGTTGGGATCAGAAGTGGGTCATGACTTGTGAGACCGCACTGGAGGGAATCCATCACGCACCACGTGATTGAAGAGATCAACCAAGTAGCTAACCAAAAACTGGAGACCATGTTTAAAGAACTCTGTTTGGTAACCTTCGTCATCTGCTGATTTGCTACTGCTCATCACCCGGATGGCTTCCCTGACATCATTGTTAGTGAAGAGGTGGTAGGAGGAAGGCGGGGAATCAACATGAATGTTGGGTGGGGCGGGAATGTCGTATAGGTTGGAGGTGTGGGTAAACATGGAAGTAGGGTCAAGGTTGGGAGGGAGAGGGGAGCGCCGGGAGAGGATGGTACACCCGAACTGTTTGGGGGAATGGGTAAAGAGGGTTGAGATTTCCCGTTTTCTCTGAGAGACAAAGTATCATTTCTTGCGATGAAGGAGACGATGGTAAGACCTTTGAATGTCGGGGTAAGTAGAATGTGAGTGGAGGAAGGCATAACAGAGTTCTCAATGGAGGGTTTTGCATTCCTCATCATACCACTTGTTCATGAGACAAGAGCCAAGTTTAGGGGTGGTAGAAGAGGTACGAGTGGAATGGGGAAAGAATTTAAGTGCAGCCTCCAAGATTGAGGACGAGAGGCACTGGTACTTAGCAGAGGCCGAGTTTAGTGAGGAGAAGTAGGCTTCAAAAGGAAGATTCTGGTGGAGAGTTGACAGGAAGAGGTCAGGGTCGCCTTCGTCGAAGTGAAAAGTGGTATGGGGTGGGGAGGGGGGGCTCTGCGGGAAGGGTGGGGTTGGGAGAGGAGGGTCAACCTAGAGGGAGAGAGAGAGAAGTGCATGGTCGGCTAGAGGGATGGGAGAGATAGAGAGGTCTCGAATGAAAGGGAGCAAGTTCTGGCTGGTAAGAGCATAGTACACAACACTAGCCTCACCCCCATGTGGCCTGCACATGAAAAAGTGAGAGTCTGGGAAGCAAGGGAGGCCATTTAGGATGAGAAAGTCATGGGATTCCCCTAACTGTAGGAGATGTTTTCCATAAACTGTAGTGGGTCCCAAGGCATCTTCTGAGGTTCAGTGAAGGCCTATCGAGGTTGGGTTGAGCCCCGTGGTACATAACACGTCTTCAGATTAGTCATGGAGAGGGATCTGAAGGTCTCTAGTGCGAGCATTAAAATCCACCATAAGTATGACTTCCCCGTCAGCAGAGTATTGAGTGATGCCAGTATACAAGTCCATGAAAGGGTCCCCATCCGCTCCATTGTGGATGGAAAATGAAGAGGACGTGGGTGGAAAGTAGCAAACTGCGCAGGAGACGTGTCTCAGGGGGGAGATTTTGGTTCTGACTCGAATCCACATGAACTTGGAGTACTCATCGGTGGCCATCAAGGAGACCCTCTTCCGGAGTGAGTCTCTAACTAGGAAGGCAACTCGCCTTGATCCCCTGACTCCACTAGAACTCCTTGTTTCCTGTCTGCGTGCTCAGAACCAGTGGTAACCTGTGATGTCTGGGAGAGGTTGCACATGGATCGCATGAGTCTCGGTCACTAGGAGGATATCAACCAATCGAGTGTGACATAGAGAAGACCTGGCGACGACTAGAAAGACCCATTTCCATTCTAGCAGCCGACAATGATATTTGTGTTCTGCCATCTCTCCAGTCAAACTCGTCATTTAGAGCTTCCTGTTTGAGGCGTCCATCCTGGAGGGAAAGAGTCTTGAATTACCACCTGAAGATTCTTGATAACCGCCCATTTTCTTGCATTTCTTGCTCCTGCGACCTATTCCCTGGACTGTTTGAGCTCTGCAACTAGCGCTTTGGTGAGGTCCTTGTCAAGGAATATCCTGTTGGGGAGTGAGAACAACCTTCGTTTAGCTCTAAGGGCACAAAGCCTATTTGTTGCATTTCAAAATCTAATGAAGAGGGTGGAGTCATGGCTCGCCCAAGCTCTGTCTAAAGTTATATATGATATGCCGAGGGTATCCCGCAAGAACCTGATTCCTACCTCCATAGGGTCTGAAGAAGGAAGAGGTTGAGGGAGACCTCTTGCTTTCAAATTCAACTCCCTGACTCACCTGGTCCGTTCTTCGATTAGTTTACCTTGTATGACTTCCTCGACTGCTGTGAAGGGGGGAGTGTTTTTGTCTTTTCCTCGAACTACCTGTGCCCATGAGTTAATGTGTGATTCTATTTCTTGTTTGAAAGAGGCTTGTTGGGAACTGATTTCGTCTTGGTTGGTCTTGAGGTCCCGAATTTCTGCGCGAAGAGCTTCATTTCGGGGGGGATTCCTGCTCTTTGCTCTCCTGTATCATCTTCTTAAGGGATATGTTGTCTCCTTCTACTTTGGAAATTCTAGTAGCAAGAGAACCCACCTCCGAGCGGAGTCTACTATTTTCGGCTTTGAGAGATTCCAGTTTCCTTAGCATTTGTTTAACTTGTGACGTCCAAAACGCGAAGTCGGATTCTAATGAAATTTCCATGTAGGAGTCCGGGTAACTCTGGCATTGCTTGAGGTACCTGAATTGTCCTCTGTTGCTGAAGTCCTAGGTGGGGGTTTTGGGAAATTCTTTTGTCTCTTTGTCTTTCGGGTCCTCCATAGGATAAAACTCATGTCAGGAAGAGGAAGGGTCGACCTGGAAGTTGAGGGGATGTAGGTTGCAAGAGGGTCGTGGGCCATGAGACGCAGGGTTGCAGGAGGGCCAGAGTAATGATATCAAAGCTAAATACATAAAAAAACATAAGCAAAGGATTATAACTAAAAAATATTAAAGAGGCCTTGGTCTACCCAGGTAGTATTTTCGAATTCCAACCACATAAGAAGATATTCTTTCTCTAGCAGAGCTTCTTTGAATTCAACTACCTCCTTGTAGATATGCCTCAACTCCAAAGTAGAAAAGGATGAAAAGATAGATTTTGTTTGATAGCACCTATTGTTCAAAGCCATGAGGTGTTGGTTGTAATTTCTCTTAGTCCATTGAATAATGACCTGTGAATCTCTATAAATGATTAAGGAATCAACCCCAACAACAAATTTGCATAGACACCACAAAGCTATTAATTCTGCCTTAGAATTTGAACTGGTCCACAAGTCAACTTGTAATAAACAAATTATACTTACATTTATATCTATTTTATTAAACATTATAAAAAATGTCAAACTTTATTAAGCAGAGAAAACTCTTGAATTTTATTAATAAAAAAATTGTGGTTTAGTGTTTTAAAAATTAAATTTTATGATACATGCATTTTCAAATGGTCAAATCATACATTAAAAGAATGTAATAAACAAAATTTACTTATTTTCACAAGTTGATACTCAATGAAAAAAATGTGCATTATATTTTATTTTGAAGATAGTACCTACCCTAAATTCTAGGGCACAAAGTTGTTACAACAATATTTTCATCACTAGCTTTAGGATAGGATTTTTTCTTCTAAAAAAATAATATTTTTATCACCAGCTCACATATCATTTATTATGTCCCCGACAAGGGGATATATATGAATCGGCTAGAGCCATTATTTAAAGCAATTTGTAGTAAATTTAACAAAAACATGTAATTTAGACTAAGGTTGTGTATTATATTTTTATTTTTTTTATTTTTTAAACTATTTTTGTGCTTATTCATTGGTTAGTGCAGGTGACGTTTCTCTAGGGTCTTGTGCCCCAGGACCCGGCGGCGAGCTTTGGTCAGCAAAAATTAAATGCAAAATTCCTACTGCAGCAATAGTTCATCGCAATTTATAGTAAATCCCATTGTAATTGATGATTGACACTGCAGTCTATGCTGACAAACTCACATGCTATGACATCTATCCCTGGCATCAAATGGCTCATCCTCCATCTGTCTTCTTTCTTGTCTACACATCTACCATTCATGCAGAGCTTAACGTGTTGCATTATAAACATGCAACTGCCCAAATGTTCTTCTTTCTTGTCTACACATCTACCATACATGCAGAGTTTAACGTGTTGCATTATAAACATGCAACTGCCCAATGTTCCTTGAAGGTTCTTTGCCAATCATGCATCTGGTGTGAATCATGGCCATCTTAATGATTTCTAGCCTATTTTCAATTATTTTTTTTCAATAGTTTTTGCAAATGTGTTGTGCCAGTAATCGCCTGATCTTAGGTCTCTTTTTGCATTGCCCTTTGCGAGCGTTTCTATCCCCTATCGTGCAGGCCTCTGATCGAAATGGATTCAACTTTGGTAGTTTTAGAGCGAGACGATACACCAATACATTTCAGTGTTTCTAATATGTTTCTGATTCTGACAACACCTACTAAGTGTCTTTGGTTCAAGTCTTGCAATCGTTGTTAGCATTAATTTTTTCTGGTTGTTAAGCTTTGTACATAAAGAAAGCTATATTTATCCCACTAGACAGGGGACGGGCGTTGGAGTCGCTCTGTCTATTAATCTTAGTTTCTAATTTGTGGAATTAATAAATATGTGATACATAAGTTTATCACTTATTTTAGTGTAGTACTAATTTTACTCTGAAAATATTTTCCAGCGACTCAAGGCAGGGGCTGTTGGTGAATGATATCTGGAAACAAGCATAGGCAATGTATTCATAAATCGTTGCTGATACGTCCAGAAAATGTATGCTAGGCATCTCCATAAAATTTAAACATTCTCTAGCCATCTCCATCGACATTTCTAGTCTTCTACACTATGCTACTTTCAAAATGTTCTTTTCACTGTGTTATTCATTAAAAATAACCATGTCACATTTTCAGAATTTTTTTTAATATGTGTATCTCTATTTGTATCGTTCTCCATTGAAACTGAACTGATGAGAATTTTTTATTTTGGAAATGAAATCGTAGAGATTCTTTTTTTAAACAATGTAAGTTCAAATTTCTTGTCCAGTTTATGTGAGGGCACGCGTTTGTTATAGCAGAAGTGTCAAAACGAGTTACTTGCATCGATTTTGAAACTGATTCTGAGGGTTCTTGTGGTTATTGTTCTTTGTGAAAGAAAAACCAGAAGTTTTCCTGATATTGAGGATAATAATATGTTATTCAGAGTGCATTGAAAACATATTATTACCGATGACAACCTAGATATTGACTAAAATATTTTAGTCTAAACCAATGCAAATTGTTGTGAGCTCTGAGTTCTAAAAACGAAAAACATTATATAATTCCGAATTTTTTTTTTCAGAGGAAAAAATACCATCTTTTGATATTCAAAATGAATCAAAAAGACAAATTATACAGCAGTCAGTAACATGTCAAAATGTAAATACCAGCCCCCATACCACTCAAGCATCCATAAGATAGGGCTGAGTAGTGTGTCCGCCAGCACAAATGAGAGAATAAAACAAAGTCTGAATAATGCAGACTTTTTTCATCATCCCTGAGAGTATCAGGTCAGCTAAATATCAAGGAATCAATAAGTAACCTGCAAACATACAATTCAGAACATTCCAGCTAGCTGATAATCTCTCAAACAGTCTATAAGAATGTAGCAAATAGACAAAACAATCAACTGCTGTGGAAATAGATATGACAGCCATCAAAAAAGTAGAAATTGGCCATCTCCAATGACCTGATCATCGAAAATCTCTGAGAAGTGTCTAGTACCAGCCTCCAATTTCAGAGCTCTTTTTGACAGACCATCAACGGACAATGAGCTACACCGTTTGATCTCTTACCTTACTTCACATCATCCGTCTACAAAACAATTGAAAGTATTGAATTTATATTGCTTTATTTTCACATTTTATAATAGTTTGGATGAATTAACAATTATAATTGTTTTTTTATAATAAAATTAATATATAGTTTGGATGGATTAAAAATTATAATTGTTTTTTTTAATAAAATTAATATTTTTGAAAGAGTTTAAATTGCTTTATTTTCATATTTTATAATATTTTGGATGAGTTATATATTATAATTGTTTTTTCATAATATAAATTAATATTTTTTACGAGTTACAAATAAAAATTGTTTTTTTATTATAATATTAAAATTATTAATAAATATAAATTAATTTTGTTTTTTTTATTATAATATTAAAATTATTAATAAATATAAATTATTATTTTTAATTGAAAGCAAGTGGCATTAAAAAGTTATTAGAATTGTAATTAGAATGGTTGAAATTATTAATAAAAATATAAATTAATAATTTTTTTAGAGATGATATTAAGTAACATTAACAAGTGATTAGAATTGCAATTAGAATGATCCGTTCAAAATTCAAAACCCTCTATCATTATAATGTTATAAATGTATTTAAAACTAATAATATTGAATATAAATTTCATAAATTAAAGTTAAACCATCAATATAAAATTGATAAATAATTTTAAATTTTGAAAAAACAAAATTTATTTTCCAATAAATTTATCTTAATACAAAATTATATGCTTACTTTTGGATGCACAAGGTTTCTATTTTGAATGTGTGACACACATTTCTTTAGGTTACACTTAGCCATTTCTGATCCATAACAGGTATTTCTCATTACCTCAGTGGCATTCCCTTTAATTACAGGTTATTATCTCCTATGGGCAATGAAGTAGCACTAACAAATCCTAATGCTCCCATGGTTTGGTATAGTCACGATCCAATAGATAGGTTATAAATTGCTTGAACGAGGGGAAATCCAATACTGCCAATTTTGAAGGTTTTACACCCAACTTCATCCCCACCGGCATAACTCCAATTTGTGATCCTCGTGCTTTGCAAGAGTATCTCACCTTATGTGATGTGGACAAGAAGATGCTATGCTCCTTCTTCTTATCATTTTCTCCTCTAGCATCATTATTATTCTTGTTTAAGCTGGCTTTTCTCTGTATGCGTTTTGCTTTTTTCTTGAGCTTTTGTGTGAGCTTTTTGGGTCTGTATCCGCTACACCTTTTAAACGGCTCGAAAGATCCATTTATTAACTTCCATGTATCAAGCCGTTGAGATTCTTTCTATATATATAGGCATTCGAACAAGGCGACACAATTTTGATAAATGGTGTTCGAACGGTGTGCTCTATCAGGGAGAGGTTGTGCAATGCAATTTTTTTGCGAGCTTTGTTGTCATGGTGAGGTTGCAAATCACAATTTTTAGCGATTTTTACTCTGCTTTCACTATGCCCTTGTTTACTGGTTCTGCGTGTGATGCGTGTGATTCATTTTGGTTTCTTTTTCCTTTTAGTCTTCTTTGTGTTTCTATGGTGCATTGCTGTATTTTATTAGAATATCGGTTTTTGTGATTTTGGACTTGTTTCTTTGGTTTCCTTTACTGCTGTATATTTCATTATTGCTGTGTATATATTCTGGTTTTGCAATGTTTGAGAGTAAAACTTGTATATCCATGAATTTCATGAGTAGAAGCATTTCTACCGTGGCCGATTAATGATTCGCAACTGGGGATGGAGGGGATGGAGTTTGAGCGGTTCTTGAGGAGACCAAGTAAAAAACCATTCCCAAACAACTTTTCTCATGCTAAAGCTTCCATTCAGTTGATGGTAGTGTTTTTAATAGAAATCGGGGTTAGGGTTTCTAAAATCGAAATGATCAAATTTGTTTTGAAACATTATCTTTAAATGACAATATATTTTAAATTTATGTTGTTATTATATCCCTATAACTATAATTGTATGAAATATAGATGTTTAGCTTCTGGATGCTGCAGAGGACTTGCTATAATTGAAGCTGAATTGAGACGAAGCTCGGGTTGATATTTAATGTAGTTCATAAATTTGTAATTATTCTTTCATAGGTTCTTTGTTTTGACAAAGTGATGCATGCTTTACTGAAAATGCAATAGCTATAAAACAATGTTCATCGCAACCATAAAAATGTAGGGTCTCTAATATTAGGTAAATTGCCAACTTCTTTCTTCATTCTCTAGAGCATATGTATAATCAAATTTGTCTCGAAACATTATCTTTAAATGACAATATATGTGGGATATTTGAAATTTATGTTGTTATTATATCCCTGTAACTATAATTTTATGAAATATAGATGTGTAGCTTCTGGATGCTGCAGAGGATCTGTTATAATTGAGTCATTGAGTTTGCCAACTTCTTTCTTCATTCTCTAGAGAATATGTATAATCAAATTTGTTTTGAAACATTCTCTTTCAATGACAATATATGGGGGATATTTGAAATTTATGTTGTTGTTATAAACTTCTTATGGTTGTAGATTTTCAAGGAGTCAGTTCCAATGCAAGGAAATGATACCCTAAAATCAGGATTTGGGAATCGATTCCTTCCATAAGAACCATTTCTAGCACCACTCGAAAAACGCTTAAAAGCAAAGGGGTTTTCATTGTTTCCTTGACCGTGGGGAAAGGGAGAGAGTGGCACACGATCCTAAATAAACCATAAGAAAAAAATCTAGCTTAGCCTACCTTGCAATTTGCATTTATGAGAACAAGCAAAGAGAACAACAAAGAGAGGAACGAATTTTCTTTTGTTAGTTCTGATTTCTTGTTTGGTATTGAGTTTTAACCGCTGACACCTCCAGGACTCCATTCCATTTGTGCATTAGAGACTCAAGGGAAGTGACTTGGTACAATGATAGCTGGCTGAAGCTAAGTCGAGACGAAGCGGGTTGATATTTAATGCAGTTCAAATATCTGTAAGTATCTGGGTTAATATTTAATGCAGTTTATCCGGAATAGATTGGAATTATCCAGAGATGGGTATAATAAGGATCCTTACATTTATATATTTTATAAAGATGGTAATGATTTCTTTTTATTAAAAGCAAAGAAATCATATTCAAATTTAATAGTTACTTAATTAATAGTTGAAAACAAACTTGCACCTTCTCTTGCAATAATGTGTGGCAATGTCGGGGACATTGCCACCTCGTGGCTCTTGTTCTAATAGGGAATAGAACTTGGATGAAGAAAATATCATTTCATCCCATCTTTTACATATATCAAAAAATATTCTTGCTATTCCAACATTGCGAATCAAGGATAATCCCTTGTCAATATAATTAATTTAAAAAGACTAAATCATTACAAAGATAACCCAAATTCCAAACCTCATCAATATAATTAATTTAAAAAAACTATAATCATTACTCAAAAAAACTAATTGTACAAACAATACACTTCATAATTATAAATAAAGTCAAAACTTACTTGACAATATCAATCTTAACCTTCACATTGTAACTTTGATTAAAAATCTTCAGAACAAAATTTGAGTGCCTACTTCTACTCGGTACTCCAAACTTCAATAAGAGAAGCATTCTGGCAACTTCCTTGGGGATCCTGTGAACTTTTGTCGTTTAATGGAACTTATACGTAATATATGCTTATTTGTTTGTATTGTAAACATGAAAATGTTGGTATTTTTTTATGTTTTTGCAGCAAGTTTGGTATTTACTTTATCATTGTGGAAGATGACGACAAAGCGACAATAGATCCTTGTTTAGTCGTCTCCCAGTATAAATGTCATGATGTTTACTTCACAATTCTCCATCGATCCATTCAATTTATTGCAATCTATTTAATTTTGCTTTACAATTCTCCCCTGTGATCTCTATTATTCGAATAGATTCTTTTGTTGCATAATGGCTCAAGCGTGTGCTGTTTTGAGCTCCGTCTCCTCGTGCAGAAATGACACATTGCAGAGTGCCCAAGTGAAGTTGCAGTTGAGGCCTTCGGCTCTCGTGCATCGTCAGAATCACATAAATCTCAGGAGGCACAAGGAGAATAAGAAGGTTACAGTTGGAATTGGTGTTGTTCGATGCGATGGAGGAGCTGCTACTACTGCTGTGGAGGCCTCCGAATCAGAGAAATTCGACCCCAAGAGCTTCAGAAAAAACTTAACCAGAAGCAAGAATTATAACAGAAAAGGATTTGGGTACAAGGATGAGACGCTGGCCTTGATGGACGAAGAGTACACAAGTAAGTATTTTATTATGTTTGTATAAACTAGCACAGACCCACTAAACCTGGTTCTCGTATGCACCTAGAGATTACAAAGCTTGAGATAGCACAGGCCCATCTTATGTACACCTCGAGATTGCATGATCTGGTTACAATATGTGAATTTGTCTATATGTAAGCCATTTGTGTGAACTTGAGAGATGCATCTTTCAGCTTTGCCACCTCAAGGTGCATATCAGACCTTGGCTTACATGGGGTGTGCTATTTCAAGATTAGCAATCGAGAATTGGATGTGATACCAGGGTTTAGATGGGTCTGTATAAGTCATAATATTGAATTAGATTGGTCATATGCACCTTGACATTTGCAAAGTTCTGAGTTTGCTTATCTTAAGTTTGCAAAGTTCTGTGTTTGCTTATCTTAAGTTTCAATATTGGATATGTTGCCCATGTGTGTGAATTTGAGATATGCATCCTTGAGTTTTGCAACGTTGAGCAAAGTTCTGAGTTTGCTTATCTAAAGTTTCAATATTGGATATGTTGCCCATGTGTGTGAATTTGAGATATGCATCCTTGAGTTTTGCAACGTTGAGGTCTATATTAGACCCTGGGTGTAGAGTATATCTGTGCTGGTGTCCATCTTCAATGTGCCCATACACATTCTAGATTCAATGCACTGTTACACACATTGGCACTTAAACCCAAAAGAGGTATTGTTAGATCACTCACATGCTCACCAAGGCTGTCTAAGTTCAAAGTTGCTTATCTTGAGTTCCAATATTGGATGTGTTGGCCAGTTGTGTGAATTTGAGATTTGCATCTTTGAGCTTCGCAACCTCCAGGTGCATAGTAGATCCTGGCTGTAGAGTATGTCTGTGCTAGTGCCCATATTCAATGCACCCACTACACATTCTAGATTCAATATACTGTTACACACATGGGCACACAAACTTAAAAGAAGTGTTGCTAGATCACTTGCATGCCCACGAAGGTTGTCAACGTTCAAAGTTGTTTATCTGGAGTTCCAATATTGGATGTGTTGGCCATTTGTGTGAATTTGAGATGTTCATCCTTGAACATTGCAACCTCAAGGTGTATAGTAGACCCTGGTGTAGAGTATGTCTGTTGTCCATATTCGATGCACACAATACACATTCTAGATTCAATGCACTGTTATTACACACATGGACATACAAACCCAAATTAAGCGTTGATAGATCACCTGCATGCCCACCAACGCTGTAAAATGGACCTAACTTTTCTTTGTGCAACCATCTTTGCAATCTCAAGGTGCATATGAGACTTGGGTTTAATCTGTTTTGTGTTAGTTTTCATATTCAATACACTCAATAGAATAGATAGTTTAGATCCAACACATCCTTACATGGGGATACACATCCATACGAGAAGTTTATGGATCACCCCCACCCCTACTTAGGCTGTACAATGCACCCTGACCTCTGTCAGTATATTAAATCTGGTGAGGAGTGTATTGGGATAGCTACAGAGTCATATTATTGCTGCAATTGACTTCATCATCATCATCAGTTTAACTGATGGCAATACCCATCTTATTGCCACTGGTTCCATCCCCATGAAGTTGCATAACAATGGTGTTACCGGATCCACCACACTAGTGTGTAGGATCTGCGGATCCACGGTTCCGATACGTATCCGGATCGGATCTGCCTCAGATCAACCATGGAAATGGATCCCCTGCAGAATGAAATGTATCTTGGTCCCATGAAACGGATCTTGTGAAAAATCAAGCTATTCCTGAAATTTTCAAATGGATCCTGCAATTTCCAGTGCTTTTATGACCCATTGATCCCCCCAAATTTTTTTTTTTTTTTAATGAAAAACTTAAAAAACCCTAAACACCTAATGGCTAAAAAGCGTAAACCCCATTCTTACTTAAGGTATGGTCTATCCTTATGTCAAGATATGCCCTTGAACTTTGATATATCAATATCAAGGTCTGCTCTCAACGTTTTTATTTGATATATCTTTATGGTCAAGGTCTGCTGTCAAGAGCTGATCTATGTTTATGTACTATGCTGTTGCTCACTTCACCTACACTGTTCTGTAGTCTTTCCATAGTGTTCAAGAAGACCACTTTATTCCCTGCTGATAGGGACATGTGGATGTGGCTCACAAAAACACTATTATGACCTGCTTCAAGTTCATGCTGAAATGGTTTTTAAAATTATCAATACCACAACTTATCAAATTATCAGTTATGGCACATGACCTCTCTTTTTGACAATAACTTATAGTTTTACTCTTGTGTTTCCTAAATAGTTTTGTTTCTTCATTCCATTTTTCTATTTATTATAAAAATACTTTTATATTTGTTTGTACTTGTCGTTTCCCCGTCGTATCCCGATCCTGGGTTTTAAAAAATCTAGCGAATCCATATCCGGATCCGGATCCGAATCCGTATCCGTATCTTGGTAACTTAGCTGATAACATCCATGGGGTGCATATCATCTGTGAGCTTCGCAACCTCAATATGCATATCAGACCTGTGTTTACATGGGTTTGTGCTAGTTTAGTTTGATCAATTCGGTGAGAAGTATATTGGTCTGGCTACAGTGACATATAATTAAGGTCTTCTTAAATCAATCCCCATTAATTTGTACCGTATGACCCTTCTATTGCCAGTGGTTTGGTTCCCGTGAAGTTGCATCCCACACTGAAACTTGATTAAGCTTCTCTGCAAATGCGATGTGTACCTGGCAGTAGGAGTGTGTGCCCCTGTATATGGTGTTTATTGTGGTGTCTCTTCTTGTTAAGTTATGGGTATTTGGTGAAAACATTAATGAACACAAATCCATCGTAACCCTGGTATGCTTTTTGACATAGCAAATCTCGAGTTCCTGTATTTTATAGGTGGTCCATTTGTGTTAACTTGAGACATGCATTATCTAGCTTCACAACACTGATGTGCACATCAGACCTGGGTTCAGTTGGATCTGTGCTAGTGACATATTCAATGCTCCCATTGCACCATCTGGATTCAGTGCTCAGTTTACAGATGCACACACTGAATGTTGATAGATCACCCCCACTCCCACCAGAGCTGTAGAATGGATCAATGCTCTCAAATTATTGTTGCAGTTGAGTTCATCATCAGTCTAAGTAGCGGCAACACTATTCTATGGCCACTGGTTCAATCCCGATTCCTTATAAAGTTGCATTATAAACTTAATTAGGCTTCTATGTGATAGTGAGCTAGTGTATCCAGCAACAGCAGGAATGTGTGCCCTTAAATATGGTATTTACTGTGGTTTGTGTTGTTACAGGTGATCTGGTGAAGATTCTAAAAGAAAATAACAATGAGTTTACCTGGGGCAATGTGACAGTCAAATTGGCCAAGTCCTATGGTTTCTGCTGGGGTGTAGAGCGTGCAGTGCAAATTGCATATGAAGCGAGGAAGCAATTCCCCATTGAAAGGATATGGATCACTAATGAAATTATACATAATCCTACCGTGAATGAGGTCTGTATCTCAGTCATAACCCTAAGCATAGAGGATTCTCTTGTGTGTCTTACAATGAAAGGTCTCTAGAATCTGCATTTTTTTTTCCTTTTTGATTTTGAGCCGTTGAAAATCAGGGCTCAGATGTAACTCCCTACTTATTAGGTAGCCATTCCCTCACCATGGCTCGGGAGGTCTGCACCAGTAGTTTCTGCAAGATTAGCTACATAGTTTATCCAGTCAAAAAACTTCTCAAAAAAAATCCTGCTTAATTGAATACTATTCTGAAGATTCAGAGAAATTCTGTATAACAAATATCTTTCAAGTCTATAAATAGAAACAACCCAAAACTCTATTGTCTTCCTAAAAATTGTGTTGCTTTGCAATTGTGCTTCTCAAGTCAGTGTTCGGTATAAGGCCAAAGCTCGAATTAGATCTCCAGCAGACACCTGTAAGGATAAGTCCAGCCATCCTTCAAGTCAATAAGAGGTTGGCTTGATAGGATTTATCCATAGGAAAGGCGACATCACTGAGATTGTCCTTGTGATATTGGAGATTTTCCCTGCATAGTTGGTATCTCATTTTTCTCTGCCCAGATTCTACTGGGAGTGGCCATCATGTATCCCCCGAGCCAACTACATTTGGGCTAATGGAGAAGGATGGAGGCACAGATTTGAGCATTAGTTTTTTTTGCTAGCTCAAAAATCAAAACATAATTTTTCAGAAGATTTCATCAGAGGTCTTTTGCTTACTGTCATTTTATGTGTTAGTCAATAATTCTGGTCTTTTCTTTAGAGAACATGTTTCAGACTCTTTTTTTTGGATGCTGTTGGAATCAGTAGATCATTTTGTAGTCTTCTACTGAAATTGTATCTTAATTCATATTCTCATTTCACGAACATTTCTTCATGCATGGCTGTAATGGAACTTGCAAACGGGAAATTCTTGAATCCAATGAACAAACTCTATGCATCTTAATAATTACTGTGAATGATCAAATTTTTATTAGCTAAAGTTATTTTTCATGGACTGATAGTATGTACTTAGGATAATTTTGGACCCGCTAAGTGCAGTTAAACTTACGAAAATATTTTTCTATGTGCAAATTTTTTGTTCATCAAGTACTTGACATAAAAGCATTCGAATTTCAGAATTGATTTTATCATCATTGTGAGCTAAAAGTCGTTACACTGATGTTTGTTCAGTTATTATTTTTTCAAAGGATCTTTCTTTTTTTCTTCCTAATCAAATTGGACCTTATGCCTAATAAGCGGTTTTCCAATCAACATACCTATTGATGAGAAATTTGCAGATATTNGCGGTTTTCCAATCAACATACCTATTGATGAGAAATTTGCAGAGATTGGAGGAAATGGATGTCCATTCAATTCCTGTAGGAAGTGAAGGAAAACAATTTGATGTCGTCCACAAGGGAGATGTAGTGATTTTGCCTGCATTTGGAGCATCTGTACATGAGATGCAGTTGTTAAGTGAGAAAAATGTACAGATTGTGGACACAACCTGTCCATGGGTGTCTAAGGTGTGCACTATTGACTGGAGATCTGTCACACTACAGATTCAATTTATTTGAACAAAGGAATGAAAAAGTTATTCTTGGAACATTCTTCCTGTTTTCCTTTCTGGATATGATCTGATAGCCAATTTTCCACAGGTCTGGAACACTGTTGAGAAGCACAAACAAGGGGAGTACACCTCCATCATTCATGGAAAATATTCTCACGAAGAAACCATTGCAACTGCTTCTTTTGCAGGAACTTATATTATTGTAAAGAACATTACAGAGGTATGGGCAAAGATTCTGAAATTTTGACCTTGTTGGGGTCTGCGGTCTGTCATTTCTAAGGAGAAATATTTACAATAGGTAACTTCTCTGGTTTTACTACTTTGGATCAGGCAAGATACGTTTGCGATTACATCCTCAATGGTGAGCTTGATGGATCTAGTGGAACAAAAGAGGAATTCCTTCAGGTGGGTATTATTATTTTTCTGTATATTTCTCTCTTTAATGTGTCTTACAGAAGCAATTGCATAATTTAACAGGTTGTATTTGTTTTAATCAGAAATTTAAGAATGCAATTTCCAAGGGTTTCGACCCAGATGTTGACTTGGTCAAGTTGGGCATTGCAAACCAAACAACAATGCTGAAGGGGGAAACAGAGGATATAGGTAGGTATTTCTGCTAGTTTTCTTGGCTTGGACAACTTTATATCTTTGTGCTATATGTGTTTCCTGTGAGCTTAAAATAAAAATAAACTGATCGCCTTGTTCACTTTGTGCTGCAGTCCCACAAGATTTTTCTGAATTCATTTGATATTAGTTCTTTTTCAAATTTTGCTGTGTAGGAAAACTAGCCGAAAAGACAATGATGCGTAGATTTGGTGTTGAAAACATAAACAAGCATTTCATAAGCTTCAACACTATTTGTGATGCCACCCAGGTATTTTTTGTATCTTTGCCCATGTGATTTTGGCAAATGAATTATTTGGTGGTATTTGCTTTTGATCTCACCACTGCAAAACTTTTCTAACTAGTTATTGTTTCTTTAGCAGAACTATAATCTACACATTTTATCTTCTTCCCTGCTCATTTTTCTGTTGTTTCTGTAAGAATCTGTGAAAGTCATCT
>LPNX010771860.1:656108-681949 GCA_001517045.1 Pseudotsuga menziesii | reverse complement strand
GGTATATTATAATTAAAGTAGCATAGCCATCTTTGAAATCTTTGAAGTAGAACAACAGTTGCCTATGAAAAGGAAAATAAGTTTTACTCATCACTACGTTGACTTTTCTTGCAGAATCTTGTCTCATACAGTCAGTTAATTAGATAGAACTTATCTTAATTTAATGAGCATTGAGAAATGGTCTCAGGTCAAATAAAATCTCTCTTATTTTTCCTAACTCCTTTATTCATTATGCCTTGCAACACTTCATTTTACCCACTCTCCTGTAAGGCATAATCTGCATACTCAGGTTGACTATAAATAGCATTTCTATGACTATGATTCCAAGGTAACATTAGAGTTTTAATTTATTAAAGCTCAGACCAAATATAGTATTTGAATTTTAGTAATATGTTGATTGTGCCTTTCTTTTCTTAATGATACAAGTAGATGATCATATTAATGTTGAATGAAATCCTCAACAAGGACCACTTTGATATTTTTAGTAAGCTTGCAATTAAGAGGGGATCACAAAGACAACAATCACAAGGAGACCCACAAAGCACAGACGGACCTCTAAGTAGTGATGGCATCGGAATGAGATATGAGATAATTTTATTAATGTTTACAATTCACCAGGGAATAAGTCGATGGGACTAGAGACTGCAATTGGTGGTTAATACACTAAGGGAGTGTCTAGATAGCCCTAGATGCTAAAATGTTATCAAAATAAAAGAGATAAAAATGACTATATCAAACTGAGAGGAGCATGAGCTAGGCCAACAAAAATGAATAATCGTAAGAGAGTCAAGGTCCTAGCTCAACATCAGTCTCATAAATGGAAATAGAAGTAGAGGTGGACACTTGAAGATGAGGTGCTTCTCAAATTTGATCTTTTGGAGATGGCATAGATGACAGATCTCTGAGACCTCAGGATATGGTGGTTATTCTTTATCCATAGGTGGTGGGAGTGAACTTAAAACCGGCCAAGTAGGATCCGAAGGCCATGGACACAATGGCATCGAATGTAGTGAGGACAAACAATGAGACCATCCTCAGCAGCATGAAGTGCTTATAAATTATAATAGAAGGCCATCTTGGGGCCAAGAGTTTGAGGGGGCAGGTCCAAGAGCTTTAAACATACCTACTATAGATGCATCCTCATTCTTTGGTCGATCTTTCTTTTGTGGGCTGGAGATTATTAGGTACATCCAGTGAGTACCTGAAAGGATGGAGATGCTTTGTAGAAATACCAAGGGACTAGAGAAGAGAGGTGGCCTTTAAAAACCATCCCTACATGCATCTAGAAAGGCCTAGGAAGGCAACCTCCTCAAAGGAGTAAAGAGTGAGATAGGTATCTAAACTGCTCAGAAATGGAGTCCCCTAAGGTGATGATCCCGTGAATAAAAAATATGACTCTGAAGATGTTCTATAGGCACAAGTGTTAAAAGATGAGCTCCAAACTTGGTTTGGACAATGGTTTGTGGGACCATCCATTTGCAGCAAGATATATGCTACAGCATGATAGACTTACCTATCTCAACTTGTGCCCAATTCGATGAAGTCACACTAGGTCCTCAAATGTCAGCTCCATACTTCCCATATACTTTAGCCAATATTTTCTGGTGCGTGTAGTACTCTAGCCAATAATTATTGGCAAAATTCTTGAACTGCTCAATCATAACTGATTGTGTAGATACCTGGTTCCCTGGATTGGCATGGCTAGTTTTGTTAGTTAACTTCAATTATGTATGGAATGTATTTGGCATCTGCTAGGTAACTTTCCAATCTAATTAACTTGCTTATAAATTATGCAGCGCTCTAGTTCACTAGATTCGGCTTACATACCACTAATCATTGACTTATCCAGAATTCAGTCATGCTAACCTAAGTATTAAGCTGGATTTCATATTCATAGACATTAGAGCATTTCTTTCCCCTTGGCTTCTTGTTTCTTTTTGTCTATTACCCTTTAAATGTTGATCCATTGCTATAATTCGACTTTTGAACCTGAGCTAGAATTTTGTAAAGTTAGTAAAGTTAGCTTTGTGGTGCGAGGAGTTCCTTTAGTTTTTCTTTTGCTAATCTGTTTGGTGGTTAAATATAATTTTCGGAAAGTAATTTTCCGCTTAGAAGTTTCATCCAAGGGGTTTCTAGAAGTTAGATCCAAGGGGTTTTTGCCTCTCCGGAATAGCCTGGGACTTGCAATCCTACCCTTGTCCGCCTGGTGCCTAGGGAAAATTGCCTAGGATCGATTAGGGTTTCTAGAAGTTTCATCCAAGAGGTTTCTGTTTCTCCGGAATAGCCTGGGACTTGCAATCCTGCCCTTGTCCGCCTGGTGCTAGAAGTTACATCCAAGGGGTTTCTGCTTCTCCGAAATAGCCCGGGACTTGCAATCCTGCCCTTGTCCGCCTGGTGCTAGAAGTTACATCCAAGGGGTTTCTGCTTCTCCGAAATAGCCCGGGACTTGCAATCCTTCCCTTGTCCGCCTGGTACCTAGGGAAAACTGCCTAGGATGGATTAATCATGAGATATCGCAACATAGCACAAGAAGTTGGCGGCATTAGAATGTTAGCATGTTCTGCAAAGATTGAATCTGGTTCTCCGTGGAGAAAACTCTCTTGATTTACCATTTGGCCACAACCCATTTGACTATTTCTTTAGTGAGAGTTGTTCACGTGTATTAATCCCTTATTGTGTATGGTTTGAGAGGCGTTTCTTGTTGATTCAAAAGATTGTAAATCTTTTATTCCTTTTGAGTTCTTTTAATTATTGTGTTCCAGGAAAGACAAGATGCAATGGATGGTCTAGTAAAGGAGAAGCTTGATATCATATTGGTAGTTGGCGGATGGAATTCCAGTAATACTTCACACCTTCAAGAAATAGCTGAGTTGAATGGCATACCTTCATACTGGATTGACGATGAGCAGCGTATTGGTCCTGGAAACAAGATTTCCTTTAAATTGAATGTGAGCTAAAACTATTTATTTTTTCTAGCATTTGATTTCACCCTATATGATGCACTTGATATTTGAATGATTTTGAATCATTAACACATGTATGAACACAGCATGGGGAGTTGGTGGAGAAAGATCACTGGCTGCCAGCGGGTCCCATTACAATTGGGGTTACATCGGGTGCTTCAACGCCAGACAAGGTACGTTATTGATCTCACAAAGTTGTAACTTGCCAAAGACCCTGGTTTGCTCTTTTGGTTAAGGATCCATATGCCTGTGTATGGGGCATGTGTAGAAGTCTTTGAGTTTCAAGTTCACATTGAATATTTTCTGCTCTATTAAATATAAAACACTGCTATGTTGTTGACTAGCTTCATCTGACTCAGGTTGTTGAAAATGCCCTGAGAAAGATCTTTGCCATCAAACGAGAAGAGGCTCTGCAAGTAGTGTAGACTCAGCTGCTTTCAGAGAGAAGTTTAGAACAGCAGGAATGCCTATATGTCTAACGGAAAGAAATAATGACCAGTTGGGTGCTTTGCAGTTTATCACGTTCTTACATTATTCAAGAAGATGTATAAATTTTTGTAAATAGACATACTTATCTAATTTAGACGTTTTTATGTTGTTTGTGTTCATAGTTTTCTACTAGTTTTTATCTAGCAAACATAAATCTATGGCAGATAAAGAATATATCAATGAATCATTTACTATTGTCGGTTCTGGGAAGATGGTGTTATCTACAAAAGAAGGGTTGCTCAAAATTATTGTGAATTCATAATATGGATTAGTTGGTAAATTGGTAGCTAATTGAAGATTGGAACCAATCCCTTTTTTATTTTTGAAAATGCATCTTATATTTCATGGCTAACCGCTATATTCAACAATAAGTACATCAAGAATCAGAAATCATTAAGTTGAAGTGTTACTGCACAGGTTACCCCTACCTACATAGCCTAGGAGAGCATAATGCCGTGTTGGCTTCAATTTCAAGATAATAGTTTTATCTTTCTAAAAATACCATTCTTAGCTGAAATCTTGTAGTCAACTTTGATCTAAAAGTTGCAATTTCTTCCAGTCAGAATTGATAATTTGCCCATGTCGAACAATAAAGTTTCCCGGCTCTGTAGTCCATTTATTGCTTCCCACAGGACCATTTCCAATCTCTCCAAATAGGTCCCTAGCATCCAAAACTCATACTAAACAAGATGTCGTCCAAAGTTACCTTACAAAGTGCAGTGAAAGTTGATTTATCTATAGCTTGAAGCCTTTGAGCGTGGTAAACATTCCTCCAAGGCAACAAGTTACCTCTGCTGTTGTATAGATCTCCTGTGAGTGAAAACTTTCCTGGACAACCTCTCTCTTGCGAAAAAAACGGAAGTATCTAACCGCTGCTCAAGGAAAATGTCGAAATTGATCTTGCACCCAAATGCCACCCTCTTTAGGGACCTCCAAAGTCCTAACGCAATTGTTTGGAACTAACTACCAAAATTGCCAAATTCTTTTGTAAACACCTGAGCTGGGGATTCTGAAAATTCCAAATCACATATTTTGGAAGGTTTTTTTTTATGTCAATTACATATATAAATGAACCATGGACAAGAATTTGCAAAGGCACAAACCCACTCACGGGATTGCATATCACTCAAACCAAGTACTCTAGCCTCCTTAGGGAAGGTACAAGTTTCCCACGAAACTAACAGAATGCCTCTCTGCCCACCTAGATTTCCCTAAAGAAAACATCAAAAAAACATCAAAGATGCTTTTTTAGTTGCCTAGAGCTTGAATTGGAAGGAAGAGACATGAGGAGTAAACGACATGGTGATTCTACACACTAGTGGAATATCGTGATTCTACACGCTAGTGGAATATCCTGGGAAAGGGATTTTTGCAGATTACTTTGAGTTCTCTATGATTATGGAGATTAGTTGGCATTGGTACTATATTGACCAAGGACTATGACAATGTTACAAGGCTACTACTTTGTATAGGTTTACCCAATTAGAAGATCTATGACATTATACTTATTGAAGGTAAGGACAGCACTCTTCATACCTTGAAATTTTGTACTCTAGGTTTTATTTAAAATATTATGAGCCTTTTCTAGTGATGGTTCTTTTGCTGGCCCTTGGTATTGTGCAAGCTACTTTGGTGCAAACATTCTTATAATATTCTGCAAAGTTGCCAATTAAAACATTTGAGATTTTTAGATATACACTTATCAATTTTCTCCTCATCAAAACATTTAAGTATACTGATTAGTCAATATTAAGATAGCTTACATAATTAGTCAATATTATGACAGATTTGTAAGTAGCCTTCTTGGGAATTTATTGAAAAAAGTGGAATTTAACTATGTAAGTTTTAAGAATCTGATACATTTTTTTTTGTTGGTAAATATAAGAGATTAGTCAATTGGGTCTAGCGGTTGTGGGATAGAGTGTTATTCTATCCACCTAAGTTCTATTCCCATAAGTGACATGTTTAGTGTGTCCTCATGGCATCATCATGCCATATGATGAGGCAAGATAGACCATTTTTAGGGCCCATATCCTTCATTGGTTTAATGTGTGCCCTAAGGAAAACTTTTGAAAGAAAGTATAAAGGATACGAGTGCATTAACAATAGATTTAGTGTAAGAATAAATTAGTTTTATTTATGGAGATGTATAACATTAGTTTGTTAGTTTGTAACCTTATTTGTATGCCAAACAAGTAATAAATAAAACTAATAATAATAATAATAATATTTTCATGTGGACTTCATAAATAATACTAATATGTATATTCATTTTAACTTGGGATTTATCAAGTTTTGAAAAGGATTAAATCCCTTGAGGTGCAAACTTTACCTTAACTCTTTACACCCTCAAAATGTTTGCACCTTGATGGTGGTGGGAGGGATGACTTCCCACTCCTCTGTTGAGCTCCTAAGCAACATTAGACCCCTATGATTCTCAAGAAAACCCCAAGGTTCATACTTGAGAACACTAGTGTAACAAACTTAAATAATAACAACAAACAATAAAATAATAATAATAATAATAATAATAAACATCAACACACACACACACATAATAATAATAAATAATGATAATTAATAATGTCTTTCCGAAATGACATGACTATTAATGAAAGGGTATTTCGCAAAAATATAAATAATGGACCCTCAATTTAATTCATATCATATCTATTTTATCAACTTTTATATATATTCATGGATTATTTGTATTTTCGAAAGTGGAAGTTCGAGAAGTTCCAATAAACGAACCTGGGTGGGTAAGGTAACAATCATTCCTCCCAACCACCCAATCCACACCATTCTGCAAATTCCTCCCAACCACCCAATCTACACCATTTTGCAAAACTTAAGGAGAAAAAATCTAAAAGTGCATAATAATTGCTACCAAGTTGAGGAAGGTAACAATCATTCCTCCCAACCACCCAATCTACAAGAAGTCTTTAGGGGAAGAAATTAATTATTGAAAAGTTTAGTATACCGTACAAGATAAAATATGTCTTTCTTTGATATATCTTGGGATTAGAAGCATAACAAAACAAATTCTCATGACAAAAAACAAGGAAGATTCCCACAAACTTTTAAAAAACATGCACATCCCATATTAAAAACTTATGAGCTTATTCAAGAGAAGTCTATTCGCATTGCTATTTGCCCGACAACCAAGAAGAATTGTATAAACGTTGACTTAGCAGACCAATTAATTATTCCAGAATTAGATATAATTGACAACACCATGATTCTTTCTAATGAGAAATATGAGCTTAATAACCTACAACTATCTGTTGATGATTACAAGGTCCTAACTCAATTCAATATTGTTTCAGTGGTATCATACAATTCTAGGGTTAGACATGGTTGATATAATTCTAGGGTCATTTTGGTTAGATACATTGGGAACTTTCATGTTTAACACAAAGAAAAAGTTATTGACATTTCCTTACAAAGATAAGAAAGTCACGGTTTAGGATGTTACAATGAAGTCAAGTTCAGGAGTTGTTTCGACTGAAGACTTTAAAGACATCTCGAAGGTGCTTTTCACAAGAATATAAAAAATCGATACAAAAGATGCATAATGAATTTGATAAAGTTGTCATAGACAAAGAAGAAGAAATCTCTCGTCTAAGAGATCATAATCAAAAGTTGCTTCTTCAAATAAAGAAGGATAAGGCACAATACAATCAAAAGCCAGAAGAGGAGAAACAAGATCTTCAAAAGAAACTATTAGAAAATATTGAAGAGAATAATCACCTTAAGAAGCGTAAACAAGATCTAATAGATCATATTCCGAAGCTTAAATATGATGAGAAAGCGCAAAATGAAATGTTAAGAAACCTTAAGAATGATAAGTATTCGTTAGAAAAAGAATAAAATACAAATCTAGTCCTTATCACAGTTTAAAAAGAAGCCAATCTAGTAAAAATACAACGTCCAACACATATCAATGCTTAAAAGATGACGCTTGTGAAAGAAAATAACATTTTGAAAATTCTCTATCGACACCCTGACCATATAAACGGGTATCCTAGAAAGTGAGAATTGTTAAAAGATAATGGTACTAATGTAATCAAAGCTCCTGACGACAGATTAGTAGGGAATCCCAACAATCAACAACAAATCAATTTGGGATGGATTGATCCGTCGACATATCAAAAGTTATGCTCTATAGTGAGAAATTCATATCGACATGTTTCGCCACCTACGACGTCACAAGAAACGATGCAATCACTATAATACCCTGGTTTTGACCCCATGCTATTAATATTGTACATGATGTATATATTGTATTGAGATCATGGCATGAAGCTCAAGGCCAAGGCCCTGCCATTGATATGGTGTTTTATGCATAGGTGATCAAGGTTGATACCTATGGGTTTGGTGCTAAGTCAAGCACAATATATATATATATATCATGTAAATGTACAAATTAATATAATACCGCAGCTAGCTATAGGATTGCAAACGTGAAAGAGATGGGGGCATGATTCCACAAGGGATAGGGTGGGGAGTTAGTCAAACCCCCTGAGCCAATAGGGTGTGACCAGGTGTCAATGGGGAAACCCATGTACCTCAACTACCTTTTTGTCCTCTTTCCCCAATCATCAATTTCTTCCAGAAGTTGGTTGAGGCATTTAATGCCTTAGGCATAGCAAGGCATGGCAGTCCGATTGCTTGTCTGAGCAAGCCTGCAGGTCTGCAGCCTGGGAGGCCACGTTATTGCTTCAGCAACAAGTAACCATGTGGTGTGTGCCCAGTCTTCCCTTTCTCCTAGACGCACAAATCATTTTGTGGTTGGGGGAAGCGT
Organism: Pseudotsuga menziesii; assembly: GCA_001517045.1. NCBI lineage: Eukaryota > Viridiplantae > Streptophyta > Pinopsida > Pinales > Pinaceae > Pseudotsuga > Pseudotsuga menziesii. The sequence continues at coordinate 673,693 of LPNX010771860.1, read as the reverse complement.
TGTGGTTGTCCATTCCATTCTGTTCATTGTCTTCGACCATTCTACCCTTCACGACTACTCCATTCTGTTCATGCGCATTGTGCGTTCATCATGCTAGAAGAACCATGTTTTGTGTTGGGTTGTTCACCTGTTGTTTACCTTCCTCAGTCGCGCAAAGGTTCGGTGGTCTCCTTGATTTTGCTGAGTAAATGAGCAGTGGAGATCACTTGATTTTATGAGCAAGTGTCAGCATCTATGGTTCTGTGGTGCCTGGTTGGGTGACGTGGTGGAAGTAAGTAAACCCTGTTGTCTCTGTGTTGCAGATTGAAGCTTGTGTGGTTGTGTTTCCCCGTGGTTTGTTGTGTTGTGCACCCTGGTTTGGGTTCGAACCGTATGCACACCGTATGCAAGACTTAGGAGTCGAAGAGACGTAGAATGTGCTTGATAAACCTAGTGTGGAGCCTCACAATAAGATAAGAGTGGTTGGCGAATCTACTCTACACATCCTGAAGAGCACTGGAAGGGAAGGTGTAGCCCGAGGGACTGTGGAGCGGAGAAGGGGACACTTCCTTGTGTTGAGTGTGTAGGCAACGTGGATTCCACGCCAGATAGATCTTGTGAGGGTGTCCTTAGCTCCATAGATGAGCTCACTAGTTTAACAGTCTTCCTGTCCACTACCTTAGCAGCCTGATAAACCCAACTTGAAGGATGACTTAGCTAGTAGCCTGATAAACCCATTTGTTGGCTTGACTATGTCTTGTTGTGTTTGGCCTTGTGAGTAATCCCTGGATGGACAGCTTGATAAACCCAACTTGAATGATGGCTTGGCTGGCAGCTTGATAAACCCATTTGTTGGCTTGGTTGGTCCTTAAACTGATTGCTGGCATGATGGTGAATAATTTGATAAACCAAGCAGTGTTTGGCTTGGAATCCTGCAACATGATAAACCCAACTTGGTGTCGACTTGGATGGACAGTGTGATAAACCCAACTGAAGGTTGGATTGACTACGTGTGTGCTTTGGTTTGGATGTGTGTAAGTTTGTTGTTCCCTGGTCCCTTATGGAAATCATGCCCAACTCAAGGGTGGAAATGTGTTGAGAGATTAATGAACACACTGTCCTATGGTTGGGTGGAACGTTGCAACAACATAGCTAGCTGCAGAACAGTTTAACCATCAAGATAAGTATTCTTTGTTCTTCTTGGTTATGCGATGTATTTCCCTATGAATTGCTATGTTCATGTTGAATGCTTGTTAATGACCAAGTAGAGGTTTACTTGTGTATGAATGTCCCTGTATTTGCTTGTTATGCCTTGTATGTTTTATGCATTTTACTTTTGTACATGCTTTGTGTTTGGCGATGCATTTGCCCAAGTTCATGTAGGATGGAACCCTGTTACAGGGCTAAAAATGCAATGAAGGTAATAATCGTTATGTTTCTGCACCCCGGGATCCGCCAGTGGAAGGAGGGAGGCTGAAAGGGCAGTTGAAAGCAAGGCATATTGTGTGTTTTCCAATTTTTAAAGTCCGAGGTTGGAAGGCAAAAGTCGGAAGTGTAGAAGAGTTCTAAGGCAAAAAGATAACTTTTCGATTTTTGAGTCCCGAAGTGCCGAAGGTGGAAGGTGGAAGGACGAAGAGTCGTTAAATGTTCCGTCACATTTTGAGTTTCCGATTTCCGAGTTCCGAGGTGCGGAAGGTAGAAAAGAAGAAGTATGGAGGGCGGAAAGCGGAAGTGCGGAGGGCGGAGGGCGGAAGGCGGAAGAGTCGTTAAATGTTCCGTCCCACTTTGAGTTTCTGATTTCTGAGTTCCGCGGTGCGGAAGGTGGAAAGATGAAGTGTGGAGGGAAAGAGGCGGAAGGTTGACAATTCATTTTGTCGAGCCTTTGAGTTTCCGACCTACGAGTCCCGAGGTCGGAAGGGCGGAAGGCGAAGGGAGAAGTGCGGAAATGGTGTTTTTGGCTGTAGAAAGGGATCTGTGAAGGGCGGAAAGGCGGTTACAATGCTTTCTAAGCCTGAGAATGAAGGTTGAAGTGTGTGTTAACGTCTATGCCCTGCGTTTTGAAGGAGAACATGTGTTCTTGAGGATTTTTTTTTAAGTTATTCGCATTATGGGCTATGGAAACGTGACAACCACATTATAAGGCTTTGAGGATAAAGGCTTTCTAAGAGAGAGGCAATGTAAAAAACTTAAATAATAACAAACAACAACAACAACAACAATAATAATAATAATAAACATCAATATATATATGTAATAATCAATAATAATAATAATAATAATAATCAATCATGTATTTCCGAAAAGACATGACTATTAATGAAAGACGATTCCACCAAAATATAAATAACAGACCCTCAATTGTAATTCATATCATATCTATTTTCTCAACTTTTATATATATTCATGGATTATTTGTATTTTCGAAAGTGGAAGTTCAAGAAGTTCCAATAAACGGATTTTTACCATTACAACTAGCTTCTTGTGAAAGGTCTTGTCTACATTGAGTGAAAAAGCTATTGAAAATAATATGGAATTTAGTGTCATTGTCTCTTGATGAAGGAAGAGCCATGTGATGTCAAGGGTTTCAGTGACCCCTGTAGAAAATCCATGATTGGCACGATAAAGACCATGCTTCAAAGTTCTAATAATGTGTTTATTCATGAAGTGAAAATTTATGTATTCTTGTTAAAAACTAAGCTGAATTATATTTGGTCACTCGTTGATGCTTTTTTATGAACCATGATAAGGGCTAGGGTGGAGTTGCAACATTGGTGTCACCCTAACATGCCACTTAGTGATGGGATGGGGTAATGACCCCTCGTAGAGATGATTTGGATGGTAGATGTTGGGTTTGACCAATATCTATGGGTCCAATGATGTTGAAGGGTGGGCCCTTGCCTAGAAATGGTTAGCTGGCGAACTCTTGGAAACCAACTGGTTGGTGTGAGGTTTTTAATATGGTATAAGAAAAGGAGGACAAGGAAGGACTGTTACTAGTGAGAATGCCTCATAGGGTGAGTTGCCTAGAATTTAGTGATGCACTCAAGGCTGCGTTAAGCCTAACTAGCTTCTCATGCACTACATGAGTAATTCAAACTATTTCCTTACCTAATTTGAATTTCCTTGCTATTTATTTCCTTTCTCTTCATTCATTGAAGCTGGATGTGATATGACATTATCTCATGTTTTTTTACTTCTCTCTTGTGTAATGATTAATGTTTAGCACATTTATTGCATGAATTTAATTGATTGCTAATATCTTCCACAATACTGGTATCTTGTTTAGTATCCAGATCTATATGCTTGAATTATACATGTTATAAGAGTTGTAAGGGTGCTAAATAGTTGGTATACTAGGTTTATAGGGATCTAGTCTTATTGAAGGTTGAAGGAGGCCCCAAAATTCGTAACATATGCCCTACGCAGACATATTCACATCCATTGAGAGGTTGATAGAAGCCTAAGAAGCTTCATATCATATGAGGACATATTCACATCCACTAAGAGGTTGTTAGAGGGCCCAGAAGCTTCGCAACATATATCTTGTGAGGACATATGCACATCGATTATCCACTACTCAACTGAGGAAGACCCTTTTACAAGCCTAGAAGAAGATGCGATCAACAATTTTTTTTTTTCTGTCCATTGGAAAACTTGTCCCAAATAAGGTTCTCATTGAAGAAGATCTATAGAATGTCTCTTCATACTCTGAATCTACTACTTTTGCTCCTACATTTCACCAAGTTCCACACAAAAGATTTAAGGGTTTTCCTCCATTCAAAGCTAAGAGTGGTCAAGAACCATCATTCAAGCACTTCAAAGTGTTTGGATCTCACAAATGGGCTAACATGCACTTCAAGAGAAGGAGGATTTCACAAAAGTTTGTAGGGATATTAACAAATCCCTTCATTGAGAAGTAGTTCACCAAGCTACAAATTGTATTGAAATTGAAGGTTCCTTATGAGTAGGCTCTTTGGCCTTCTCATTTACATTCTCTTTTAGGGGGGTGGGGATTCCCATGTGGTTTTTCTCTCTTAATTAGTTTTAGATAATATTTTGTACATGTGTACCTAACATGGGCTGCAAATTGACGAGACCCATTTTTATTGCATTTATTTCATATAGTTCAGCTTATGGTGTTAGAGAAAAATAACCCTCTCCATAGTTTTATTCCTCTACCTAGTTACTTAGGCTATTCCATCATGATTCTAGTAGACCAAATTTCATTCATTTTTACCTCTTGAGTCACCCTAGAGCTCACTTTTAAACTCTAAGGGTCCTAAACTGCCTTATGTTCCTTTTTTTAAACTTGCGAAGTCTATTTTGGCATCCGAGTTCAAATTCATTCAATTAGGGTTTATTTTCCTTGATTTGAGGGTCCCACATTACAAGTTAGAGTTGTGGTTTGAATCTAGGGAGTTTACTCCATTGTTCATGGATTCCATGTACATTTTTTTAAGCTATTATGAGACAATAACACCTTCCTTGAGTGTTTTTAGGGATGCACACCTCATGCATGTACCTTTAGTCAGCTGGATGTGCCTCTTTTAGTTAGAATTAGTGTTGAGGAAGGCATGAGTCAATTAAAGTAATCATGGAGAGTGGATTAAAGCCATCTTGGAGAGTGTGTGTCACTAACTACGAGTCTTTAGCTCTAGTTAAGCTTAACTAGCTTCTCATGCACTGAATGACCAATTCAAATTGCCTCCTAACCTAATTCGAATTGCCTTTTTCTTTATTTCCTTTCACTTCATTCATTGAAGCTTGATGTAATATAGTCAAGTCCCACTAATGCGATTGGTATTTGAGTGGTTCCATTTGTTAAGCGGCCTAGGGTTCGAAACTTCGTGGTGGTGGGAGGAGACATAAAAAAAATTCAACCATGCTAAGGGCTGGTGTGGCCTAGGCTAGGTGCGATCCCTGAGTGATTTTGATGGCTTAGATTCCCTTTGGTCACAGTTTCTAGACCACAACCCGGTCTCTCAAGTTAGAGACATTCGAGCGAAAAAAAAAAGCTCGATGTAATATAACATTCTATCATGTTTTTGACTTCTCTCTTTTGTGTAATGATTAATGTTCAACACATTTATTGCATGAATTTGATTGATTGTTGATATCTTTCATAGTATTGCTATCTTGTTTAGTACTTAGATCTATATTCTCAAATTCTACAGTAACCATATATAAGGAGATATACTCCTATGTAATAATTGCACTACTTACTCATAATATTATAATGTGTGTTTCTTTCTCATGCATTTATATAGCTTTTGTAATATAGTATTAGAGAAGGAGTGAACCTATGACTAGTGATGTAGGTTAGAGATATGGTTTTGTTTCTTTGAAAACTTAATTATTCTCTTCTCTTGCATCAAATTAATGGTGATTTGGAGAATTATAAAGGCTTGATAGCAAGACCAAACTCACAAGTTGTTTTCAAGGATTGACCATGCAGTATTAAAGGGAAGGAGTTGTGTTGTCAAGATAGTAGCAATCAAATTCTAAGGAATGTTTTGAAAGGATCACAAGTGCAACATAAGCATTTTCATATTCAAAGAGGAAAGGGGTAGAAAAATTATCAAATTGAGATATCATTATGCTAGTTTGTCTTTAAACATGTAATTGAATATTTCCCAATGATTTTTTAGCAGTTTAATTTATGTTCAGTGTCATTTGTTTCAATAGTCTTTATCAATATTTTTCAATAGGGCAATATAGGGTTTCTTCATATAGTGATCTAACTCATTTTAGATTACGATGTTGACAAGTTGTAAGAAGATGGGTCACACAATTCGTGCTCTTGGGTTTATTAAAGGAAATGCAGTCATCGTTGAAGATCCAATGCATACGAACAATAATGATGACCTTATTGAAGAAGAGTATATTTTAGAATTTTAAGAAATCCACACCTTGAAGATGGGAAGAGCTCCAATGTAGATAAATCCCAACATATATGGTTTCTCAGATGGTTTAGGAGTTTGTGAATCCTGAGAATTATAACCTTATGAGGGCTTGAGACAACTTGCTAGAGAATTACGGATGTAACTCAACATGGATGGTTATCCAAACATTCAAAAGTTTTGGAAGGTGGAATTTGAGAACTCGATAATTCAGCTTGAGAGATACACCTTTTTAAGGGTTATGACATAGCTTGATGGAGCTTTATTTGGTCTAAGAATTGTTTCAAAGAAAAAGATTTTGAAAAATGTTTGGTTCAAGATGCTTTTGATATTTGTTTTTAGTCAATGTCGGTGTTTGCTTTTAGTTAGTTTGGGTTTTAGTATTGTAAGCCTTAAGAGGGGATGTTCGGACTAACACTTACATGTTGTAATAAAACATGTGTTATTGGATATGCCACCCCAATGTGTAGGATCTGTCAAGGAAATGTATCCTTTGGAGAAAGAAACATATCTTGATCCCTTGGAAAACCAAACAAATCATGAAATGTTCAAATGGATCTTGAAACTCCGAATTCTTTTGTGCGATATTGATCCCCCCAAAATTGTTTTTATAATGAAGAAAATTCCAAAACACTTAAAGGCTAAAACCATAAGTTACCCCATTCTTGCTCAAGGTTTGATCTATCCTTATGTTAAGATTTCTTGTCGAACTTCTATCTATCAAGGTCTATTCTCATGGTTTTCATTTGATCTATCTTTATGGTTAAAGTATGTTCTTAAGGGCTAATCTGTCCTTGTGTGTTACATTGTTATAGGGCTTATTTATCCTTGTGTGTTACATTGTTCCCCGCTTCACCCACACTGTTATTTAGTCTTGCCATAGCCTTCAAGAAAACTACTTTTGTTCACTATTGCTATGGATATGGATTTCATTGATGTTTTTGTTTTCACAGGTAGTCATGTTGAAAGAGGAGTTGGAGAACATGTGTGAGGAATTTTATCTCGACGTTTTGGGATGAATAGTGCATCCCATCTTTAGGAGGAAACACAAAAGAGTCTCAAAGTATTGCACGCTAGATGAAGCCAATAAATGGTCACTATGTTAAAAGTTTGTGTTATGTATCTCTGTTGAAATTTTGGTAGATCGACGCATTTCAGGTGGACACTCCACCCATCTTCAGGATCATAAGAAGCTTTGTTATAAAAGAAAAGAATCGGGCTCTTTAAATAGGAGGAGAAAACAATCTATTGGATTTAGGGATTGGTTAATAAAGAAGAATAATTAAACTAAGGTTAAACATAAGGAAAAATAATAATAATTGAACTAGTGAAAAGAATGAAAGAGAAGTTAAGGTTAAAAGTAATAATAAAATAATCTAAAATACAAGTTACTTTAAATTAGTTTAAAATAATTTGGAAGGAAGGTTACCAAAGGTTTTAAATCAAATAAATAATAGGTATAGTTTGCAAAGATGAGGGTACAAAGTTTATTATAATGATTATTAGAGATGAAAATAAAGGTTATGAAAAAGATAAATATAATAAATAACTAATATAATAAGTAAATTTGAGTAAAACATGAAGGATAATGAAAGAATGACTATATTAAATAAAATTAATGACATTTTATTCAATTTAAATGATCAAATTGTTAAATAATTCAAATATTATTAAAATACATATTGTTAAATAATTGAATTATTATTAAAATATATTTACTATTTCATATGAAAGGGAGGTATAATCAAGATAAAAATGAAATACTAAAAACTATATAGAATATAGTAATTGGATGAAAGAAAGAAGGTATTTGGGTATTGAAAGGGAGAAATTAGTTTAATGTAAAGATACATATAAAAAGAGTTAGGAAGAGAAAGTGGGAGGGGGGAGTTATGATGAAAAATCTAAATAAAAATAATAACACAATGATTGAATACTATGGAAACATACATATTCAGATAATGAATAGTTATTAACGGGCAGGTCGATTTCTTTCTTTATTTTTCAATGAATTTCTATCAAATTTTAAAAATTGTTTATTTATCTTATCCCATAAATTTGAAACTAAGAATATTTTGAAATTAAAACCCCATAAACATAAAACTAAGACAATCTTCTTAGTTTTAGGTTTATGGGGTTTCAATTTTATAATCTTCTTAGTTTTAGGTTTGTAAGTCGATTTCTTTCTTTATTTTTCAATGAATTTCTATCAAATTTCAAACATTGTTTATTTATCTTATCCCATAAATTTGAAACTAAGAATATTTTGAAATTAAAACCCCATAAACATAAAACTAAGACAATCTTATTAGTTTTAGGTTTATGGGGTTTCAATTTTATAATCTTCTTAGTTTTAAGTTTATAAATAAACAATTTTTAAGATCTTATAGAAATTCATTGAAAAGGAAAGAAAGAAGTCGACCTCTATATGATGGATGATATGTCTATCAACAACTATTTAAGATGCGATGCACTATTCAACCTGAAACATCGAGATCAAATTCTCACATAGTTTTTCCAACTCCTCTTTCATGGACGTGGATGTTGCTCACAAAGACACTATTATGACTTACTTCCACTTTCATGCTAAAATTGTATTCAAAATTATTAATATCAATATGCTTATAAATGATCAAATTATCAGTGATGGTAGATGAATGGCTAAGAATAACACACATCGATACTCTCTTTTTTGACAATAACTTATAGTTGTACTCTTGCATTTCGTGACTAGTTTTGATTCTTTACTTTGTTGCTTATTTATGATTAAAATATTTTTATATTTTTTTGTATGAACTATTTCCTCAGTGTATCCATATCTTGGATTTTGAAATATCCAATGAATCCATAATCAGATCCAAATCCAAATCCGTATCTGTATCCTTATCTTGTTAACTTAGATTAAATTCACTTTATGACAATGATGTTTTTGTATATTATTTGTGTAAAGAAAATCTCTCACATTCATAAATGTAAATGATTTTCTTCATCGATACCATACATGGAGGTGAAATACTATGTAATAATTGCATCAGTAATTCATAATATCATGTTATGTTATTGTGTGTATCTCTCATGTATTATCTAGCTTTTGTAATGGGGGGATGCCATTGCATAAACCACCTCTTTCCCAAGGGATATGGTCATGAAACCTCAATTTCATTGATGTGTCATAAGTCTATGAAGGAATCACTAGGATATGTTAATCAATCACTTCAACCGTACTCTTGACAAGGAAACAAAAGCTAAGGCTATGGAACTTCTACAATTTCTCAAGCCAAGTTTTTCAACCTTGGGGTCCTAATAGACAACTTGGTTCCATTGGATGAAGACAATGCACTGATCAATGGAGGAATTTTTCAAGGCCGTAGAAAATAAAGACGATTTTGAAAATATCTAGGTAGTGAAGATGACTAGTGGCTCAACTTACCAATCAAAAGGAGTTTGAGTAGCTCATAAACAATTAAAGGTTGTATTTTCTCTCTCAATGCCTCATGAAAGAATGTAAGGTGGTATTCCATTGACTCTCTAAGTCACATAAACGAATGTGGGAGTGGTCATTGATATTGGATAAACTAACAACTACTTTGATGTAGATCACCAAGGATAAGTCATCAAAATTGGATGGATTTCCATGCAAATTTTATAGGTCCACATGGAATTTTGTTGAGTTAAAATTGATCCAAGTATGCAAAAAATTTATCATTAAACATTCTTTGGGGGATTGCATAAACAAAAGAATACAATGATTTATACCCAAGCACGGGGATCCTAAACTCCAATTGGAGACCAATTACTGTTTATAATGTTCCCAACAAAATTTTGACCCAAGCTTTGGCCATGCATATCAAATGCAAGTTTTATAAGATCATTTTACTAGAGCATATGTGATTCTTTGAGGGCAATTCTTTGTAGATAATGCCAAGGTAATGTGGGAAGGTAAGAGTGGGAAAAATGTATGGGCCTCAATGCCCTTTTCACCAACATTTACTTTGAAAAATATTATGATATAATTGTGTGGTCCTTCATTCTAGCCATGTTCAAGTCCTTAGCTTCGGATGATTTTTCCTTGAAGTAGTGGAGGATTCTTAGAAGCCTTAACTTGTATATACACAAATAGAAGTAAAATGGAGAATAGGGGATCTTCGATGCTATCAAACAAGGGTGTTATTTTGCCTCGACTATTTGTATCATGGAATTAACTAATACCTTAATTTATATCATCTCTCATCAAGTGAGGAGAGGGTTTATTGAAGAAAATCAATGACATTAATATGAAACTTTCATTCACAAATTTTGTCAAACACTTGAATATCTAGGGTTTATGATTAAAAATTTACTCATAAACTTGAAATAAAAACTACCATATTCAAGATCTTCTCAAATATTGAAGTATCCAGTCACACATGAAAACACATATATTTTGGTCAACAGATCAGGAAAAACCCCAACTCTTGTGGAAAACCCTAAGAAGCAGATTTTTCATTAATAAGAGTAGAAATTTCAATACACTGAATTTATCTTTTAAACCCTCATAGGAAAAATTTCCCAAATCTAAAATAGCAGCAAAATAACTTAGAAACAAAAATTATCTTGAAATTTGAGCCAACCTCGAAATTCATGCCTAAAAATTGATGTACGACTTGTTGTACGGATTGTACGATCTGCTATACTTTTTTTCCTCGATTTCTATGCTCCCTCATGTTGTAATTAATGTTGTATAGTATGCATTTAATGTATATGTACTTTTCTTAGGATTCGAGCCACTTTCTTGGGAATTGAGCCCATATATGCGGTTGCAATACATGCCGAGGTACATCTGCTACAGGATTCCTAGGGAATCATGCTACTACTCTCTCTTGAAAATCATGTCATTCTCTTGGCTCTCTTCTCGGTCTTCAATCTTCTTCTTCTCTTCTGATGGTGTCTCCAATTTGTCTTTTCTCTCTTGTTTTATACGTTAAATTTTGTAACTACCTATCTAACCACCTAATCTAGGGTTGAGATACTTTTACAAAATCAAGGGCCATAATTTAATGCACTTGCATTTAATAATTAATTCCCTTTAATTATTAAATACTAACTTAAGTGAGACCCATTCTATAAAGTACAAAACACCACTTTTATTTATATATAACTCGCTTTACACATAAATACACAAAGGAAAAATTCTAAGTCCTCTTTATCACACCACACCAAAACTATAAAGAGGACCTTCATAGCTAACTTTACAACACTCCCTCCTAACGAGGAAGGTCCACAACACTATCTCCATCTCTGACTCTTGCAACAACTCCCTCCTGCTCTGGAATCAATCTTGGATACAAATGCACAAATCCATACTGGAACTTAGAAGCCCGAGACTTAACCTAAGTCTCATCCACCTTCTCATTTATACCATCACTGGACTGGCCGAGTCTCCTTCTAGTGCTATGGAGAGAGTCACTCTCCTCATCAGAACCATATCTATCAAATGCAATCTCACCTCATCATCTGACTCTGACAATCACCCTCCCACTCCTGGTCGTACAATGTGCCCTCTCAAAACATAAATCCTGTCCCTGCAATCTCCTAACATAATAGTGGTACCAACTGGATCATCTCTTTGATACAAGAACACATGGCCAAACCTTACCATCATCCCGTAACCTTCATCCTCAAAGGATAACATTGAGAGTTTTTTTAACTCTCATCCCAGGTACAAAAAACATTCCATGTATTTCTAGGATCTCACCAAGGTATAGTTGAAACCTGACTGTTCCAACCCCTCCTATCACTATCTGAGGACTGTCAATATCTATGCGAATGAAATGTCCTGGCCCCAACTCTGTGATGATCTGAAAGATGTCATAGGTCCCTGTCATGTGTCTCGTTGCACCACTGTAAACAACCCAGACATTCTGAAAAACTGAGCTCCCTATACTGGAATCAATTGAGACAAGAGTCTTGCTCAAACTTCATTGCATAATCTTCTAGTACTGCTGCACACGTTGCCATATCTCTTTCATTCTTCTCTTTCACATTATTCTCATCAAGACACTTCGAGGAATAATGTCCCATCTAACCATAATGGTAACATCTGATTTGACTGATGTCTTTCTTCTTCATGTTAACTGAAGAAATTTAATGACATTAATATGGAACTTTTCATTTACACATTATGTCAAACACTTGAGAAACTAGGGTTTATGATTAAAAGTTTACTTCTTAAATTTGAAATACAAACCACCACCTCAAGAACTTTCCAATACTGAAGCAAATCATTAACACATGAATACACATAAATTTTGGTCAAAGACTGGGAAAAACCCCAACTCCTGGGGAAAACCCTAAAAAGAGAAAATTACCATTAAAGGAGAATTCTAGAAATTTTTCCAACAACATATAAATTATTTCTCTTCCAACCCTTACTGACAAATTCACACAAACTGAAACAACAACAAAATAACTCGATTTCTGTGCCAACAACCTGCTGTATAACCTCACATGTTTGTAGTAAAGAACTACACTTTTTTTCCATGTGACTGTATAGACTGTACTTTCAACAATTAATGATGCCTCGAGAATCGTGCCTAGCCTGTAATTAATGCAGCACGTCCTGCCATAATGTTTTATAGATCTGCCTTGGTTTCAGTGCCTCATGCGTGCTGTAATACATATATGATAGGTGCAATTACTACTGTACGACTGCTGCTGGTTGCATTGGGAATCATGCCAATCTTCTAGGGTTTTCTCTCTCCTTTAGTCTCAATCTCCTCTCTCTCTCCTCATTGATGTTGTCTCTAATTTGTCCTTTAACCCTAGTTTTATACTTTAAAAATTGTGACTACTTATCTAACCACCTAATATGTGGTGGAGGTTCATTTACAACATCTAGGGTCATCATTAAATGCTCTTATTTAATAATAACTCACTTTAATTATTAAATAACATTTAAGTGAGACCCAATACAATAAAGTACAAAACATCATTTATTTATATATAACTCAACTTTATACATAAATACACAACAGACAAATTCTTATGTCCTCTTTATCACACAACACCAAAACTATAAAGAGGATCTTCAGAGTTAAATTTCTATCATTAACTTTTGTCCGAAGTTCCATGTTATGCTCCACCTCTTCATTGACCTCACTACCCATAGACCCTTCTCGAATATCCTCCAGAGTAAAATCATTCCACAATTTGGACCAATTTGGAAGCTTTTCCCTATTGACAATGCACTTAACAAATACTTCCCATTTCTTAGTGAAACCCTTCAGGGCTATCCTCACCAGTTCTAAATCTGTGATACTATCTCCTACGACTGCTAACTCATATTTGACTTGCACCACTTGATTTATACCAGTGTAGATCCAAATCCTATGCTCTATCAAGCGCCAAGATGGATCAAATCTCATGAGTTGCAAACCTCTTCTTAGGTATCCATTGATTTGATTCAAACCAAAAGACACATTTTTTATTTAAGGTCCACATATAATATTTTTATTATTAATATTTAATATTATTTATGGCCAACATATAATATTTTTTATTTTGTTAGGAATGAACATTGCATCATTTCCCCACACATGGGTTTAAAACTATATGCAAGTCCCTCATACAACCATGGGTTGTTTAGGAGGCCTTACACATGGTTTGAAAACCATGTGCAAAGCCTCCTAAACCATGTACAATAAAACCATGGGTTGTTTAGAATGCCTTGCACATGGTTTTAAAACCATGTGCAAGGCAAACATTTTTTTGCAGATAATTCAATTTTGTGTTTTTTTCTTGACCCACATTTTTTTTACGGATAATTAAATTTTTACTTTTTTATTGTTTTGTTAGGTAGGAAGATTACAACATCTCCCCCATATTAGATTGTTTTTGTGGCCGACATTTATTTTGGCCTATTAGAAAATTTATTTTTTATTAATAAAATAACGTTATAAAAAGTGATATTATTTTTTATTTTGTGTTACAAAATCTCTCCCATAATATTCACTATCACTATTTTTTTTTGCCGACATGTTACAAACGTTACAAAAGTTACATCACGTTACAAGATCTCTCCCATAATATTTACTATCACTATTATTTTCTGCTGACAGGTTACAAACATTACTAACGTTACATCACAATACAAGATCTCTCCCATAATATTCACTATCACTATTATTTTTTGCCGACATGTTACAAACGTTACATCATGTTACAAGATCTCCCCCATAATGGGCTGTAGAGTGCCTCTCGACGCAATAAGAGGCCACACCTTCGTATTTGTTCATCTTAACATTATGCAACTTGTCCTTTAGTGCCATCTTGCGGCTCTCATTCTTAGCTTCTAATAACTGGTCTGGGGTATCCCAGATGTCATTAACAGTCTTCTTCTCTTCCAAATGTGGAATGAGATGATCCTTTACTCCATCTAGGATCACTCTCTAGGCTTTGGCTTCTAAGGCTTCAAACTCTTCTAGTTCGTCCTTGTCTGTAGGCTTGGTCATCTTGGCAATAGCAAAACCCCATGTCTTCCATTCTTTAAGCACACCAGTTATTCTAACTTTACAAGGAAGATAGTTGTATATGCCATCCATCCTATCTTCATATAGAATGCTCATCATTGGAATTAAATTACAACACATCTTTTAACTTGAAAGACAACACAAATTTTGACTGTGAATCACAACTTTGAAACCTACTTCAGTTTCACTTTGATACCATGAAGAAAATCAATGACTGGGCAAAATCCCAACTCTTGGGGAAAACCCTAAGAAGCATATTTTTCATTAAGAGTAGAAATTTCAATACACTGAAATTTATCTTTTAAACCCCTAGGAAAAAATTTCCTAATCTGAAATAGCAGCAAAATAACTCAGAAACATAAATTATCTCGAAATCTGAGCCAACCTCGAAATTTGTGCTTGAAAATTGCTATACAACCAAAGTTTATGCCTTGATTTTTGTGCCCACTTGTGTTGTAATTAAAGATGTATAGTATTCATTTAATGCAACTGTATTTTTCTTGGGATTCAAGCCACTTTCTTGGGAATCGAGCCCACACATGTGGCTGCAATAAATGCCCAGGTACGACTGCTATAGGATGCCTAGGGAATTATGTTGCTACTCTCTCTTGAAAATCATGCCCTTCTCTTGGTTCTCTTCTTGGTCTTCAATCTTCTTCTTCTCTTCTGATGTGGTCTCCAGTTTGTCTTTTCTCTCTTGTTTTATACTTTGTAACTACCTATCTAACCACCTAATCTAGGGTTGATACACTTTTACAAATCAAGGGCCATCATTTAATGCACCCACATTTAATAATTAATTCACTTTAATTATTAAATACTAACTTAAGTGAGACCCATTCTATAAAGTAGAAAACATCACTTTTATTTATATATAACTCACTTTATACATAAATACACAAAAGACATTCTAAGTCCTCTTTATCACACCACACCAAAATTATAAAGAGGACCTTTAGAGTTAACTTTCCAATAGTAATGAAATGCATCCCTCTCTTAGGAAGGAGCGCTGGGTAATTAGCAAACTAATACTTAGCACATGACTCAATTATTCTTGAGGATTATGCTTCCATGGAGAACATTAAGATCGCCATAAAAATATTTTTTGATGCCTTAGGATCCATATTATAATGGGTTAAATGTGAATGTTACATATAAAATTCTTAGGGCATGCCTACTTGGCTAGTTGGTCATGAATGGTCTTAGTTCTCAAGCCATCCAAAATTTTAAGTTCCATGGCATCGTATTTGCATTTCAAGCCTCACTTAAAGAGATTTATGATATGATTATACTATGGAATTTAAACTATGTTTATAATAGACAACGATTAATGTTTCAAGTTTATCCCTCGATACTTAGTTGAACTTTGAAAGACAAGTGTTTAAAAACCTAATATAGGCCAATGCCACTTGGAACTCTCAATAGCCTCCACATATTTTATTGATTCATACTTTTTTAACATCATCATGGTGACATCTGATTAGTTAAGGCCACATGGTGCATAGGATGTTGCCAAATGGTGCGATCTTGTGTCTTCATGCAAATCTTAAGCCCTATGCATTCGCTAACTAAAATTTCAAATTTTCACACCTCTCATAGCCTATACGTTTCATATATAATCAAATTTTGATACCTCATTGGGTTTCTAGGAGTACGTGCGTAGTGTGAAAACATAAAGAAATTGATTCACTCCAAAAAATAACAATAAAAATTGTCTATTTCTTACAAGAAAAGAGTACCCCAAGTATAGATTGCTTGTGAAAGTTACACCCATGGAAAGGTTATCAATTCTATCCACCTTAGCACCATGTGGAAACCATGCCACCTAGTAACATGTGTTTTTCTAGAAGGTTCCAATGGAGAATCACAAACCCTAACCCTAACTCCTTCCATTATATTTAAGAGGAAGAGGATGACAATGGTTTAGTTCTTTAGCCATCATTTTGTTTCATAGCTTGAGTTGAACACCACAAGTGAGTGATAACATAATAGAGGAAATGTATCGTGCAGGACACGATAATAGACCATAGTGCCCCATAGCTCCTTTGTGAGTTTGGATGTCGTTACCTTTTGCATTGTAATTTTTCTATATTGAAGAGGAAAGGCATAGTTATTCATTTCACTCTAGGTTTTCCTATACAAGTTTCCCCATGGTAAAATTAGATTCTTATTATTTATGTTGTGTATTAAAAAAAGTAGTTTTATGGATGGTGTGCTTATCTATTTATTAAAAAATTGTATATGAGTAAAATCTATGTGAGGTAGAGCATAAGCACATTGTATTGCTAGTAATAGTTTAAAATATGTTGATGATCTACTCATTGGAATATCAAGTTAGTTTGAAAATCATGCAAGGTTGTTAAAGTTTCTATAGGGTTAGAGTGGCATGTCATACTTTTTCAATGAATATATTGCTCTATTTACAAGATTGAGATGTGCCAAGCTTTTGTACTCTATTCACTTCTCTTAATCTCTTTTTTGTTGATAAACTTACAATATTTAGCTGACTTGTTCTCATTTGGCATTTCAATTTCACTTTCCCAATGGAATTTTATAAGTGAATAGGCTCATGAGAATACATTGTGAGTCTCTCTGGATTTACAAGGTTGGTGATTGGAATATTGGATATTGGAGAGAATGCTAAGAGATTTGGCATAAATCAATTATGTTTTATCATTGGGAGATGGATCACACATTAATTAAGTCTTCTCAAATTGTTCATGTCTCATCATTGGTAGATAATTCACAAACTTAGTTTATCGACATGATTCAATTTCATGGTATATAATTCACAAACTTAGTTTATCGACATGATTGCGATTTCATGGTAGATAATTCACAAGCTTAGTTTATCGGCATGATTGCGATTTCATGGTAGATAATTCACAAACTTAGTTTATCGACATGATTGCGATTTCAAAAGTTTTTAAGTCAATTGACATCATCATAAACTTGATTGGTCAAGTTGATCGAGATTTGGATTGAAGTTCTTTGGTACAGAATTGCCACTACTTGTTCCTTTCCATCAATGTATTTATGTTCTACCATCTCTTGTACTTCTACTCTTGTATTGGAGCATAAATTTGAAGAGGGGGTTGTTTTAGACATGAGAAAATCTAAGCTAATTAAAAATGTTATATTAAAAAAATGCAAAGTTGTAAGACATTATTTGCAATATATATTTATTTAAAAATATCCA
>LPNX010771860.1:625361-656030 GCA_001517045.1 Pseudotsuga menziesii | reverse complement strand
ATATTTTTGACAAATTATATATATATATATATATATATATATATATATATATATATATATAATGCGGGTCACGGCTTGAGAGCTTGCTAGGTCTATGGGTGCAAGCCAAAGGGGCTTCACCCTATCGACATTAAATCGATGCCTAACCTCAAAAGATCCAAAGAATTGAACCCCTGACCTCAACCATATTATGTCTTGTTCCCAAAAGACCCAACCAATGAACTACTCCTCATGTATATATTTATATATATACTACTCATTAATACAAATAATTTTAATTTTGATATATTTATTCACATAAGCCATAACAACAATAACTCATGCTACTCATTAATACAAATAATTTTAATTTTGATATATTTATTCACTTAGGCCAAAACACCAATATACTCATGAGCTCAATATGTCACTCAAGCTGGAAATGATAACACTCCTTTACATAACCACTCAAACTAGACCCAATTAATTTTAATATTGATATAATTTATTGACAAGTATGAAAAATATTTGAAATATCTATCTTTTAGATAATGCATTTATTATTGGCAACATTCATATAAACAAAACAAAAACAAGAATTACATACATCCACAAGTGTTAAAAACTTGAGAGGCGTTGATATTAATTTGAGTGTTTTAAGAAGGGATCTTAAAGTCATGGCCACCATTAGAAAAACAAACATCATCACCAAGCTAACTTCAGAATAGGCCATCATTAGAGACCCACAAAACAGTATCACCAAATTTATTTCAAACCAAGACCGGGCCAAGCAAAATTTTGAGAGAGAAATATTCACCTCATTATAATTTAATATTGTATTTTTCAATAAAATTGGAGCATTGAATAAAAACTTCAATGCAATTTTATTTTTGTAATAGGGGAAGGAATTAAGTTGATAAACAATTATTTAGAAGGGAGCCACAAAATATTTATCTCAGCACGAAGGTTTGGCTACACAAGAGACTACATTCAAAGTTTTGACATTAATTATGAATATTTAGTATTTGAATTTTGTTTTGATTTTAGAAAATGTTTTTTTTTAATTGCACCAAGAGGAGCAAGGTGCTCTACAACCCAGTACGGGGGATAATGTAACGTTACTAAAAATATAATAAACTAAGTAATTAGAAAAACCCATGTCGGTTCATAAAATTAAAAAAGTAATTAAAAAAATTCATTAAGTCCATAAAATTAAAATTAAAACAAACTCGGATTTAAAAGCAAGAAAGGGATCAAATTTCTTGAGTTTAAGATATAAAAGAAATACACATCAATAAATTGGATCCTTCTCAGTGCTTGATGGATTTAGGCTTAAGATGAATCTATGCTGGTATATAAACAATAAAGTGTTACAAGCATACCTACGACAAGATTATGTTATTGCTTACTTAAATTGGATTGAGACCATACAATGTTTATGGTAAAAACCAATAGGTTTAGCTAGCCATCAATTTATTGAAAAACAAATAAAAACATGGCCATGAATGTGTATGTTTTCCCTAAGGTTGAGTATCATACGCTTATAGTACATCTATATGGAACCAAATTATACAATTATTCTAGATGTACTCTTTCACATCACTAATTATTTGACGACTCTATGTAGTATTGAAATTTAGTCAAACCAAAGGTGGAATTTAAATGCAAACATTATATGCCCATGCTATTGAATGGAAACCAAAGCGAGCCCTCTTCTATTGTTATGTAACATGTTTCTACATGAGTGTAAGTGCCCACAAACATTGAGTCCTATCACATTAACTTGTACATTATATCTTGATTGGTTGTGAACTTTTGATCATTGTTTATAAACATGAAAACTTCGCCATTACAATCTCCATTACAATGCATTCATAATTGGAACCATAACAAAACCGTTTGACCAAGACAAAATGCAAAGGGTGAAATAGGGAAAATCTTACTATTAACTCCAACATGACCATGCTTGAGCACCTGGACAATGTTGAGATGATCCTCTCAAGTTTTCAGGATAGAATTGTGGCACCTCAAGAAACTTAGTTCCATTCTCATCTTCATTAATGGTCCAAGAGGCTTCATTCCTCAACAACTAAGCGATATCAATGAGCTAGCTTCCTAGATTTGTTCCAAACTCTTCTCATGCACCTAATTCCATACAGATTTACAAAGTTCAAGAAGTTGAAAGTGCCAAGCCTTCCACAACATAATGAGTGCAAATGTGCAAGGAGGGATGGAAAATTTGAGTGTTTTTCATTTCAGACGACTCACCTTTGGCCCACTACCCAAGGAATTGGGGTGAGATTTTAAACTACAATGGTTGGACATCTCTATTAACAATTTCTAGGACATGTTCCATTAGATCTATGTGCACAAGGTAAGCTTATCAAAATCATACTATTCTCTAATGGATATAAAGGAAAGATCCCTTTCATCATTGCCCATTTATTCAAGCAAAGCCTAAAGAAATTTAATGATTCTAAACAATAGAATTAGCGATGGCCATGCTTCTCTTGGGCATTGTTCACCCTTTTTATTATTGTCTACTTCTATGAGTTGGGGCAACACAAACATGTTGAAAATTATGACCAATGCTCATTATAATAACCGAGCTTTGCCATTGGCCTACTAACACCTATAGGGCTTCCAACTTATATCTCCTCCATTGATGCCCTACAAAAACTTAACATAAAGGGAGTGTTACTTTAAATTTATTGTCAATTTAATTTTTTTTCTTGCTTTCTTTGTTAATTTCCCCGTAAAACATATCAATGCCTTGATTCTCAACTACATGGTTGTTATGGCTCCAAAATTTGTTAAGATGCTAATATTTATCACTTATATTCATAGTAGGCCAATGGCAGTTTGCCTTGAACTCTATTTCATACTTCTATGTATATATGCAAGGTAAAACACAACTCATGTGGGTATTGTGAGCAATGATATATAGGTTCAGCACCCTCTTCTCATCAGACCATAGTCTTCCTTACCACATGTAGTTTGTCTCTTCCTCGTCATCCTATAATAGCTTGCCTAAATCTATTCTTCATAGAAAGGAAATGAGTGCATCTACAATACCATATTAATTGCTCTTCTTTGTGTCTTTTTTTTTGTGTTATAAAAGCACAACTAATAATATCGCCGCAATGAAAGAATTTCCTTTAACAGAGGACAACCATTGAACCATCTAGTTCACATATGGCAAGCTTTCAAACAACAAGTAGGGCATCTTGCCAAGATTGAAAGTGATTTTATGTATCTCTTCCGAGATTTTATGTATTTAGGACGTTCGAATTCTCACATTATTTATGATTTAAAAGCATAATTGATGGGTAAGTTTTAGATGTTATGCAGTAAATTGGGAAGAATCCAAAAAAAATAGGATTGAGATGTTACGAATTAGACAAACATACATGACATTGTTTCCCGTGCCTTCTATCAACATTAGGCCAGCTAACATGACAAGGTTTCCCATCCCTTTCTATCAACATTATGCCAACAAAGATGACAACATTTCCCATGTTTTTTATCAGCATCTACTCTTGTTAGATGCAGCGCAACAAACATGACATCATTTCCCATACTTTTTACAGCATTACACTTGTTGGATATAGTGCAGCAAACGTAATATTGTTTTCGGCAATCAATAACCAGCCAGCTGCGCAGCAGGCCGTTGGATCTCAAGCAGCTGCCAGTTCACCATTGTGTCCCATGTTTTTAATTAGCATTTAATCAGCATTTACTCTTGTTGAATATAATGTTACCATTAAAATATAAAATGAAAGGAAGCTTCCATAAATATGAATGACAATATCATACATTAAATAATAATAAATACAAATTTAAATGAGAATATCATACATTAAATAATAATAAATACAAATTTAAATGAATGATAGCTGTACATAAATAGGAATGAG
Source organism: Pseudotsuga menziesii (assembly GCA_001517045.1). Classification (NCBI taxonomy): domain Eukaryota; kingdom Viridiplantae; phylum Streptophyta; class Pinopsida; order Pinales; family Pinaceae; genus Pseudotsuga; species Pseudotsuga menziesii. Next base: position 652,134 of record LPNX010771860.1, on the reverse strand, counting down.
TGTCATACATTAAATACGAAGTTTCAATAAATTTATTAAAGAAATAAATGACGAACTTTCTATATACTCATTTTGTGTTTCCACAATTTATTTTTATTTTTTAATTTAATAAATCCCTTAGAAAATTTCAAATCCATAGACTAAAACAATCTTAAAAATAATCGATAAAATTTTGAAAATATAAAAACAAATTTTTTTTAATTTAATATAAAATAGTTGAAAACGAAAGTCAACTAAATTTGACAAATAGTTGAAAACTATATACCATGCTGTGCAGATATTAATAATAATATGCGATGAAATGGTCGTCTCAATGCTTGAATGTTTGTTCATGACCTAAAATGGTAAATACTTTCTTATCAAAGAAAGTTTATTCATGGTACATCATTAAAATGATTCTGCCGGCATGCTATCTTCGCATCCTTCTCGGGGCTCACAAATAATTTTATGATCAAGAAAGAACCAAATAAGAGATTATGATTGCAAGAGTGTCGAGGATGTTGGTATACTTCCAAAACATATTCAAAATTGGTGGAGCATTTTGAAAATATAAGTTTCCATGTAGAAATGCCTTCCAAAAAATACAAAATTACCTTCCAAATGTCACAGAATAAACTATGTAGAAACCAACCAAATGATCCGATGCTAAAATAAAGGGACACCGCTTGAAAATTTTGGAAAAAATAACCCAAAAAAAATGCAGCTACTAAAAGTATTTCCTGCATATATTTTACACAGGAATTCCGTGCAGAAACATTCATTTGTTCAGAATGCACTTCATGGGAACTGTGACCGTATAGTTGATTACAAGTAACAATATTTTCTTTATTGAATAGATGAATCCCATACCCCATCTTCTGATATAGACAAAATATGTTGCAATGGATGTCCAATCAGCAAAAGCATGGCGTACGCTAACCAAACCAGATTTATTCTTTTGCAGACTGTTCAATGTTACTAGCTTTTAGAACAAGTAATCGAAAAAATTGTTATAAGATCTTATCTTCTATACCCATACAATGCTGTATATACTATAATGTTTTTTCTTGGAGAGACCTGATTTTGGCTGGGATCCTATAGGAACGTACATACATGAATGCCAAATTGCTTCAATGATCGATTACTGTTGTTTCTGCTGGGTTGTTGATGCCTTCGCAACCAAATCAGGTGGGAGGAAATGTGAGAGATCAATCTCGACACCTGTAAATTCTGCTACATCCGACTAAGGACAGCATGAATTTATAGAACCCGCGAGTCAAGAAGCAAAGTGACTCCTAAAACATAAACCCAGGGGATCAACATCACTTTGAAAAGGTCCCTAGACCTCAGAATTATTCGGTTACAACAAAAGTGGTGGGACGGAAAAAATATTCTATAACTGAAGGACATACACAGACATATTAAGGCAAGATGAGAAACTAAGATAGTGATGGAAGGAGCTTTGAAATGGCACTATACTGAAAGAGATCCCTGTATGCTGCACCCGAGAACATCCAATGGCCCTTACAGCAACATAAGAGCAGCAATTTTTGAGTCAAGGCTATTTCCGATTAAAACATCAAGTGAGCAATGTAAAAATAGAGACATCATTTTCAGTTGTTCTTGTATGATACAGTCTAAAAGAACAGAAACGTTTTCTTTGTGATTTTTAATGATAACAAATGGGCACACTTTTATTACATGAAAATATAAAAGCACTGCAAAATTAAACCTACAAACAAGCTTACCTGTTACAATGACAACTAGGTTAGACTTTTAGAAATATAATCTGATATTACAATATGAGTTCAAAAGATAGGGCCCGGGTACACCGCCTGCAGCAATGCAGTCTAACAAATGAGAAGATGCTCAAAACTTAACATGGCAAGCAAACTATATTGCTTATTCCTCTAGCATAAACTTTGTGAGATCATCCCTCCAGTTTCACTCCAGAAATTGAATTAAAGAAATAAAAGTTAGAAAAAATATACATTGGCCATCATATAAGATGGAAGATACATGAAATAAAGTTGCCATTTCAGCTCATAGCATTGCCTGCACAATTTTTGGGAGATCACACAAATACAATCCTCCACTGGAGACCTTCACGTATTTTCAACTGCCTTTGTGAAAAATTTGAGGACTTTGTTAATCACTAGCCATCTTGAAAGTTGAAGCTGCCCTACCTTGAGATTCCTCAAGAAAAGAATTTTATAGCTCTACAGACCAAGACTTGTTTCTGCAATGGAGTACAACTGAGCTCATGGAGAACTGTGCAAAGCAATCAATATATATATATAAAGAATATTTAGTCATGAAATTAAAAGTACCTTGGAAGTCAACATAGTGGAAGATTTGACACGCCATTAACAATTGTACCATAAATTGCTCATTATGTTGTAGGACGAGTCATGGTAGTTGAACCACGCCCAAGTGGAATTAAACCTTGATGGCCATCAAAAAGTTCTACATCTGCAAGATTATTCATGATTACAAACAGTTAGAATATCTGTGTCTTCCCAGCCCTCGTCCCTCAAGACAAACACATGTTTGCATGGAGTCTGAACTAATATGAATGCTTAAAGGAAGAAATACAATTAGATGGGTAAATAGATATTAATCTTATATCAGGTTCTAATGAGAAGAAAACAAGTTACATTATAAAAATAAAAAATCAACTTCTACTTACCATAACCTTAGTTATTTGCTTCATGAAATTAACAAAGGACACCCAGTTTTGAAAATATGGCACAAGCCACGATACGAGTTTAATTCTATTTTAGTAAGCATGATTTTTCAAATCTCCAATATTTCAGATATGAGTAACCTTCTTGTTGAAACATCTCCATGCAACAAAAATGAAGAACACTCCCAGAAAGCAAGAATCATCTTTGCATAAAACTACAAAAATATTAAGGAAAACTATAATGGAGATGAAACTAATTGTCTAATGAAAAGTTAAAAAGATTACAAGGAAGAAGGTAGGTCAAAACAACTAGAATAATTAAAGATTATCTATGTTCCGAATCTAATCCGGATCCAGAATGGAAAGTACTTAAAAGAGATTGGTAACAATAGAATTGATAATGCAAGAAAATAAGAGTATGATTATTAAGGCAAGACATTTCATCTTTATCAGCGATGACATTTTCAACTTCTTTTTCCATCTTTTGCACTAACTTTTGATTGTCTTGTAGCTAAGTTACCAGACATGTTCTTAAGGGCATACACGTCCCGTGTTCGCATGTCCGACACGGACACGCTGTTAGAGCGTGTCAGACACACTTTTTTCTTTTCCTGATTTAGGACATGTGTGTCCTGCGCTATGTCCAACGTGCCTGGATTCCAGGACACATTTTCCACGGAAAAGATGACTAGGTTTGGCTTTAAATAAAATTTGTCACTTTCTTTTTATCATTTGCAAGTGTGGAGAGGGCTCTAAAGTGTGTTTGTTGTGCAGGTGAAGAAGATTTGAAGGATTTGGAAGGATTTCCAAGTGCATTGAGGGTGGATTGCAAGCTCAACCATTAAACAAGAAAAACAATGTTTCAATCAGCTAGGGAAGGAGCTAAAGGGCAACGAAAAGGGAGAAATGCCCCATCTAATGTCTCCCCTCCTATTCCTTCAAGTACAAGCTCTTCTACTCTTCTTGCTAGTGCTCCATTAAACCCTGTTTTAGCAAGACAACAATCCCAAGAGAAAAAATACCCTTTGTGGAAGTATGTCATAAGGAAAGAAGGGCCTAGGGCAAAGCTAGGTGGAGGAGACAATGTGTGTTGGACTTGCAATTTTTGCAAGAATGAGTTTAAGAGCACATACTACTGAGTTAAGGGCCATTTATTGGTCCTTTGTTCTTGTGGGATTTCTTCATGTAAAGCAGTGAGTGTTACCCAAAGGAGGGATATGGGAAAAGAGGATTAAGAAGGCTTAGGCAAGGTAGCAGCAGCAAGCAAGAAAAAGAATGAGGTTCCTCTTCCATTCTTAAGGAAACCTTATAGCATTCGACCTCCATTTCCACCTAGCAGAGGTGATATATATCTAGCAAGAAAGAGGCCATCTTAAGTGGTCTAATGGATAGGATTTTCCAACAAGAGGCGCGAGAAGAGGTGGACCTTACCATTGCATTCTTTTTCTACCTTAACTTTATCTCATTCAATGTTGCATGGTCACCATTTTTTATTGAGATGTGTCGAAGTCTCTTTGAACGAGCTCCAACTGGTTATGTGCCTCCTGGTTTAAAGAAGCTTAGAACCACATTGTTGGTTAAGGCAAAGAAGGAGGTGGATAAAATTCTTGAGCCAATTAGATCAACATGGCCCTCATCTGGAGTGAGTATTGTTTTTGATGGATGGATGAATCCAACACACCATCCACTCATCAATTTATGGTATCTTCCCAAAATGGACCGGTGTTATGGAGAATGAGTGTCCCGAGTATGAGAAATCGACAGAGAACTTATGGTGCACCATTCGAGATGTTTTTATCTCTAGGCAGGATAATAAATACACACCTTTGCATTGCTTGGCCCACTCCTTGAACCCCAAGTTCTACAGTTAGGAATGGCTCAATGGTGGGCCCTCACATAGAGTCCCTCCTCACATGGATGGAGAGATTTAACAAGGGAGGAAGATAGCATTTAGGCGTCTATTTGAGGAGAGAGACTTACTTGATGAGGTGGAGGAGGGCTTTGTAGAGTTTTCCACTGCTACTAGGAGATTTGGAGGCTATGATGTAGTAGGAGACAGGGGAGTTAAGAAGCCCTATAATTGGTGGGAAACTCATGGGGCAACATGTCCTCTTCTACAGAAGCTAGCCTTGAGGATCATCTCTCAAGTTACATCATCCTCTAATTGCGAGAGGAATTGGAGCACATATGGCAACTTGTATAGTTTGAAGAAGAGCAGGCTTGAGTAGTCAAGAGTAGAGACGATGGTGTATGTGCACACCAACCTTCGTCTTATTTATAGGAAGAGGAAGGAGTGGGTGAAGGGAAAGACAAAGATGCGAGATGTCTTTCCTGATGATATGGCTTTGGACAATAGTACTAAGTTGGCATTTGCCAACCTAAATCTTAATGATCCAGTGCTAGAGCCGATGAAGTTTGATGATAGCGATCCTTTGGAGGGGTCATCCTCCACACCAACAAATCTTGATCCTTAGATGGGCGGAGAGGAGGAGGAGGAAGAAGAGAGCAGTGATTTTCTCAATTGCAAGGGATGTGGATTTCACAGGTTAGAGAACTCTTCGATTGTGATGTTCAACCATGATATTGATAGCAAAAATCCTCTGAAATTATAGACAATATAATAATGATATGGCTATTGTAGATATTAGCTCCTCCAATCCCAGGATAAGGAAAATAAATGTTATAGCATCAAATGACCACATGGTTGTGCTCAAGAAAAGACAGATTGTAGTACCCATAAGTATTCATCCATAGGCATACCAAATATTGACTTTCTATGGCATGCCTCTCATTAAGATTTCTATGAGCTTGAAGGTGTATGATCAAAACATAAAGGTTGCTATACACGTATATTCAAAGAATGTTGAAGAGGAAGACACCTGTCCTGTTGGCTTCTCAAGTTTCAATTGCAACTCCAACCCAACGTTGGAAAAAGGGATCAAGCAATGGAGCCCTAGTGCTAACTTGAGTTTTAGATGTAATGAAAGAGCAAAAGAACTGAAAGTGTTCCACTCAAAGTTAGAAGAAAAGGTCCACGCAGAGGAGTTGGAAAAGAACCAAGTGCAAGTAGAATACAAGGGCAAGCAAGAGGCTAAGGTCATCAACTTCGAGAATTTTGACATTTAAAGCCACACTCAAGCCTGAATTTTACCATGAGACGACACCACCAAAGGTTGAGATCAAATAGATACCTCCTATCTCTGCAAAGTCACCTAAGGTTGGACATCGAAATAACAGTAAAAAGGCTCATTTTATCCTTAATTAGAATAAATCCATTGGAGCCTATGAGAAGTCATTGAAGATGACAATTTAGACAAGGGATTTGGTAAAGAACAATGTTACATTTATATTCTTGCCGAATTTATCGATGACTGTTTGGAACATTATTAGGAAACTTAAAAAAAAACCATTTTTTTTCAATTTTTTAAACATCTACTGCAACAACATCAAACAAACACATTGCTACATAAATATGAGAAAAAATGATATATAAAATGAATAAGATCATGTCAAGTGGTACATCAGGCATCGATATTGAAATATGATATCTATCCTAACTCTCGAGTCATAAGTCTTGACAAGATGATACAAAATCACATCAAAACAAAAATAAATGTATCTCATGATAAGAATCGTCATGAGGCATCTAGATACTACAAGCACTAAGGAATCAACAATTCCCTCTACCACTTTTATGGGTAAAGGTCATCACTGGCACCCTTCCTCTGGAAGCAATAGGTGGACGTGTTGAGGCTAATCCTAAGATGGAAGGTGAGCGTTTCACCGCTAAGACTAAGGTGGAGGGTGATGGGGTAAAGGTTGAAGTTGAAGTGGGATGTCTTTCACCTCTTCCCCTGGTTGGAAGTCTTTGTGGAGGTGGTCTCATTAGTTGCCATGCACTCTCAATCTCCTCCAAATCTGTTTTTGTTGGAAGTGGATCTTCCTCCTTTGATTCCTCCTCCTCCTCCTCCTCCACTAAATCATCATCATGCTCCAACCAATTAGGGGCCTCCTCCATAACACGCCTCTTGGTCTCTGTTACCACCTTTTACACACTTGGGGGGGAACGTGGCAGAAATCTTCAAGCCACTAGGTGTGTCCTTGGTGGTAAGTCTCGAGTCAAGGCTGTTACCTTGTTCTTGACTCCTCCGTTTAGGCCAACTCCTAATCGAAGCCAAGGGGGGTAGACCCTATTAATTTCTAAGGCTATTAAGGCTTTAGTGTGTTTGCGGTTGAGTGAAAATATTTAGGAGTTTAAAAAAAGTATCAAGATACTTACAAATAGATTTTGAGATAATATTTAAAATAAAGAGCACAACAACATATGAGAGTAAAAATTTGGTAACACAATTGTTTAATTGACACCAGAATTTAGATACTTAATAGAGATACAAAAACATACCAATTCCTTAAATGGAATCACCACTGAAATAGCAGTGCTGAAAGTACTAAAAGATATGTTTTGTAAATGCTCTTGGTAATTTTATTTTGTGATGTGAAAATGCGTGAATTAGATTAGGGGGGAAGGGAATTCCGAATATACCTGACGATACGCAAAGTATGTCCAAAACACTTATCCGATGCGGTTCCACGCGAAGAATATGTGAGCTAGATTGAAGTCTCTTGGATGTGTCCAACACTACACTAACAAGAGTGTAGCCTGACGATATCTCGAGGTCAATACCTAGTTGTTCCCACTTCCTCTGTGAACTTTTCCTGTAACGGATTAATTCGAGGCGTTGGTTTTTGCCTTGGGAGGTTAATTCAAATGTGAATCTATCTTAACTAGCCACCCTCGTTGCTTTTGATGCAACCAACTGTTCGGTCGAGCTGCAGCAATGCAGAGCATACACACCGAAGTCTTGTTGATTATAAGGAATTTAATCACCATGTTTATTTGTTAAAAATAAATAAAACCTCCAGGAATCTCTTTCGGTTCAAATGAACCTCAATCGAGAAAGCAAGGAGTGGTTAATTTTAAATGATAAGCACAAAGAACACAAGGAACTAAAAGATCACTAACTTTCTAATTAGGCCTACCACGCATCTCTTTCCCCTTACGGGCAACTCGGTGAGTCGATGGGTTAGTATTTGTATTACTTTTGATCAAATAAATATATAATGAATGCACAGATCAAAGTACACTACTCTACAAAAGAAACTAAACTAAAATAGTCAAAACATGAAAAAATGGCACCGACACGGATCCCCCCTGGGGGGATGGGGAGTGGGCTCTGAAGAGCCTACTCAAAAGAGTTTTATTATGCTCAGTTACAATGCCTGATAGGAAATGGCACTTGGCTCTTACAGAAAATGAACCCAATGGCTTACAAATCTTTGGACAGAAAGTTACGAAAGGATGGGGAACTCCTAGGAAGCTCCAGATGGCCCAAAATTCAATTTTTGGGCAACGTATCCTTCTCTTTTTTCATGGACCTGCTAAAAACCTGCAAGCTTTTATCAGTGAAATGTGCCCAAAAACACTTTGAAAGTTTCTTTGGACAACATAAAATAAATGAAAAAATTCTAAGTTAAAAATTTGATTTTAAAGAAGGGTAAGTAATTAAGATGATTGGGATGAAAACCCAACTTCTTAGGGTCTTGGACAGCCTTTGCAAGGCTGCCAATAATGCACTACTATGCTTGGTTTAACTTTAAAATTTAGGCAAAATACTTTCAAATGACAAGTTAAGAATATAACTCAAATTTGCTTGCAAGGGAAAGTAGATTTCACTAGATCTATTCAATGAAAATTGAATGTTTTGTATGGAACTTTCAGATCTAGACTATGAGCTTTTAGACGATAGATCTATGATAAATTTCACTCTAAGATGATAGATCTAAAAAATAAAAGCTAGGAACCAAGTAACCAGGTAGATTTTAAATTTTAAAAGGAGATAGAGCAAAGGACAAGCTTGTAGTTGTGAAGAGCAACCAAAGAGTTTTTGGTCGAAGAAGTTGGACTATGTCGAGTGAAAGGTGAAGATGATAAGAAACAAGCTTGTTCAAGACCTTCTCCACGGTAACCTGTAACTAGCATAAATAAAAACTTGCATAGAGATTTGTGAGATCCAATGATATACATATAAAAGACTAGAGCAACGTGATAATAAACTTATTGAAAATGCCAGATCTTGATCTTTACATACATATGAACAATAGAATCTGTAAATAAACTTATTTAAAGACTCTTTCCTTTAGATTGGGAGCAATCCTGGCAAGGTTAGATTCACAAATCAAGCAAGGAAAATACACTAGATACAAATTACCTCAAGCATAAGCAACAATATTCATCCAACCAAATGCCTTACACCATCTAGCCTCCAAAGCTTTTCTTTATTCACAATGAAAAATATAACAACAGTATTACAATGGCAAGCCTTCCGAAGCAACTCTAAGTTCTAACTAGCTTCAATGGAGAGGATCATGCTTTATTTATAGCCAGAGCAAGAGGAAGTGGGTGCATCTAACAGTAGTAGAGGGAGTCGAGTTGAGAGATAGTCTAATTGAGTTGAAGTGTAGTAGAAGGAGAGTGAAACTGGAGGTGGATGACACCTCACTCACCTAACTCACCTAACTCACCCTCCATTCATTGGTTCCCAATTCACTCAAGTGTGAGCCTTGAGGGTGGCGTCATCTTCCATGCGCGAGCTCCTTACCAACATCATTCATACCTTTTCAAAACATATGATACATCACACTAAAATTTATCCAAGGTTTTAACACCCCTCACATGGATGAGGGGTCCACCACTCATGCTATCACACCCTTTTATTGGAGTTGGCATAAATCTCATTGTAGTTGACGTCATCTCACATACCAAAACATTCGCCACTCTTTATTTAAACAAAGTTTTGATGCCCCTTCATACTTTGATGAAATCGCTAACTTAATAGGAGTCCGCTTGCCATGTCACCCCACTTGAATTTGACTTTGATTTTTTACTTTTGATTTTTGACTTTCGTGCTAATTTGTTGCACTTTCAGCATTAAAATGCCAATCTGATGCATCGTTAACTAAATAATGCCTTTCGGGATGTTTTAGCATCCCGAAACATATGAAAAGTGGCCTATGGGGTAAAGAGGATGCTTTGAGTGTGAAAACCAGCTTAGATCCAAATCTTAGGCTCTATTAAGCGCCGAAAGGGATCAAATATCTAGACATGCAAACCTCTTCGTAGGTATTGCACTCAAGGAGCTATCAACTTTGTTGTGTCCTATATATAGCCATTTATTTGATTCAAATAAAAAAACACATATTTTTATTTAAGGTCTACATATAAAATTTTTATTTATTAATATTTAATACTATTTATGGTGAACATATAATATTTTTTATTTTGTTAGGAACGAACATTACAACATCTCACCCCATACATGGTTTTAAAACGATGTGCAATGCCCTCCTAAAACTATGGATTGCTTAGGAGAACCATGTACAATAAAACCATGGGTTTTATAGGAGGCCTTGCACATGGTTTTAAAACCATTTGTAAGGCCCTCCTAAACCATGTACAATAACACCATGGGTTGTTTAAGAGGCCTTGCACATGGTTTTAATGGTTTTAAAAGCATGTGCATGGCCAACATTTTTTTGCGGATAATTCAATTTTTTATACATTTTTTTTAGGTAGGAACATTACAACATCTCCCCCATTTTACATTTATTTTGGCTGATAATTAATATTTTATTTTTTAATGGTCGACAAAATATATTTGTTACTTCTTACTTTTTAAAAGTAAAAAGTAACGTTATGTAACGTTACAAGATCTACATAACGTTATGTAACGTTACAAGATCTCCCCCATACTGGGCTGTAGAGTGCCTCTTGGCACAACGAGCATCCCCACGACAAAAACAGACTCCAAACCCATATTTTATTACACATTGAAGTTTTTTAATTAAACCATTAAAAAAAGGCCTAATTTTGCGGAAAAAAATAATTTTTTCGGAATTGAACAAAAACCTAGGGGGACCTAGCACATGTCCATACGACTCAATTTGAATGCCTAGCATGTTTATAAACACTGACATAGAGGCTCTAATAACCTCCTAAGGCCTAACCACCAAGACGACTACCCCAACTTTGGAGGTGTGAGTGAAAACTCGGAAATTATTAATCGTTTGTTCAACAACCAATACTTACCGAGGGAAAAAACACTCTAGGCTAGTCTGCTTGATGCCTAAATCTAGGAAGCCGATCCTTTTATAAAATTAACCATGCTAGCACATTTTTTACAATTTCCCCAAGGGGGTATGGCTAACTTCTGAACTTTGAAGAATGAACAATAATATTTGTTCGTCTTTGTCGACTCGCTTGATATAACCAACTAAGTATGACTTAATAGGTAACAGACTCCACCCTCCATGGACTTGTTATCACCAACGTTGTAGTTTCCTTTGTGAGGTGGATCCAGGAAGGATGGTAGAGGGACAAGCGACTAAGGAGGTGGAACCAAGATTGCCTCGACTCCCAAATGGATGGTTGTCACACCAATCGAGGCAGTCTTCGCTTTATGCTATCTTAGCCCAAGACAACAATGGGGGAGACCTAGATCTACTCCCAACAGGAGAGATCAAACCTAGACACCAGATCAGATCAAATGGACTTGAGGTACATAAGGTGTAAGGTAATGAAAACCCTAGATCGATGGATGATGTCACTAGGTGAACCAAGGCTTTGGATTAGGGTTTAATAAGTGTGAGGCTTGATCCAAAGTAGGACACTAGTGACCTATGAAGTAAATACTAGATCTGGGTTTAAGGTACTAGCAATAGATGAAGATATCCGCTGCCTTGGGAAACGTAACCAATGTAGGGAGGGATAGGACACGATTGGGGCTATCTAGTACCCAATGACAGACTCGATGAGTGATATGAAAATGTCAAAGTACCCGAGTCACCATGGAAAAATCAGATCTCAGGGAAAAGAGACCAAAGAGGGAGTAGCGCTAGGGTTGGAGATTAGTGCCTGTCAGATCCAGGGCAATGGAGTCACTATCTACCCAGCGTTGGAGGAAAGCCACTTGGGAAATAGCCCGATCTACAAACCCAAAAAGGTATTTGGTCGGAAAAGTCAGATCACGGGAAAAATTAGCAGCAGGATGGCTAGGCGTTAGGGTTTGGGAGGTCAGTTTCTCAGATCTAGGGCAAACCAACCACTTTCAGATCAACGTTGAGGGTGATATGGTTAGGGGATGACCCGATCTACAAAACCCAATAGTCGTTTGGCTCGAGATCAAGTAGTCCCTTTTTTAGTATTTTTTGGTTTTTTATTACTATGGGATTTTTCAGTATAAAAGTGAAGAAAAGTAGATGTCAATAGATTGAGATCTGGAAGAAAGGGACTAACCTGTAGATCTTACCTAAAAAACCTTGTATATGCCTTGATGATGACAATCCCTGCTATCCCGATCAATTTGAGAAGCTTTGAGCAAGTTCTATGTCCAACGTTTTGCCCCAAGGAGTCAATGCGCCCTCTCTCCTGCACAACAAACGTCAACCATATCAGATTTGTTGCAACATGAGAAAAAAGCTAAACCCTACAGAAAAATGACAAGAAGAAATCATAGATCGCAATGACACTAATGAAAACCCCCTGATAAAAAATGAAGACAATCCAAATGAGTTGAGGTTGAGGTCCCCCTGCAAAAACACCCAAGTTGAAGTCGCCCTCCTATAGACAAGACAAAGATTCCCCAAAAAATATAGATCTCACAACAATTTCCCGAATGCTAGGAAGCAAAAGACTTTCCAATCACCATCTAAGAACACCAGATGCAAAGGAGATCCAAGAATATCCACAAGAAAAGTTTTTCTATTATTCAGATCCAAGAGCCAAAGACCCTTTACAAATGAGAAGCTCTCTCCTTTAAATAGGAATGAGAACCAAAATCTTAACCACTTTCAAAACGAGTGGCTAAGATTAAAAGATATAAATGTCTAATCAATGGTTGAGATGAGCTCAACATACAATACATGGATCAATGTAACCATAGAGTACCAACGTGGACTAGATCACCCAAAAAGAGGGTACCCCACTCAACAAGAAATAAATGAAGCACATGGTGGGTCCATGGAGTGTTAACTAACTCCCTTTGGGTGTCCCCATGGCACAATAAAATAATATATTATTTTAATTTTTTTACTTTGTGCTACATTGAGGAAATCGTGAGCCTCCCAAAAGCTCCAGAAATTAATATAAAAATGCCCCAAAAAATAGGTGTGGGCCCAATCAGGTGCTGCAACTGCTGGAGAAGGTGCGGAGGACACCACTCTCATCATCATGACTCATCCCATGTCATTTCCTTGCCTCAGTAGCCCAAATCGATTTCTTCAATAGCCATTTAATCATTTTTTAATCTACTCCGAGAAACGTGAACCTGCCAAAACAGCCTCCTAAGGTGCCTGTGTTGTCTAACTGAGCCCACCAGGCTCTCTAGGATGGGGGTACTATGGAACAATCAAGTGGCTACACCCCCTATGCCCCATAAAACGCCCTAGGAGATCCAATAAAAACATCTCCCTACTCAAACACATCATCCTGTGAAGCAAAACTGCATCAAAAGGGTAAAATGAACCTGGCCATCTCTGCAAGTTCCCAGAACTGAAAATCAGCTATCTCACTAGACTCAGAGAGTCCAAATCCATCTAGGGTGTATATTGATACCCTTTCTAGGTCTCTACCTGATCATCAACAATATCCAATAGACAATATAATCACTTGTAAATGACTAGATACCAATAATATAACTCAGGCTGTCATCCATCTGCTGCAAGTGTTAGAAGGCTTATACATGTTGTACAAATCATTTAAGTAACAATCATAACAAGTAGCAGTCACCTCACTGGCGGTACATCAACCAAATACATTCCAGAGTTTACAATTTCCATGGGTGTATAGTATATACATAAATATTTCCAATACAAGTAGTACATGAGCTTTCAGTTTTAGCCAACAACATCTCAAGTGACCAGGGGGAATTCTGCACAGTGCCAAACATCGAGACAAACAACCAGAATGATTTAGGCATACAATCCAACTTACCAAAGGCAAGTTCTGTCACCAAATCAGAGCCGAGACACAATATAAACAGGGAGCTTTGTCCAACAAAGGTTCTAGCGAGAGAAGGTCCTCCATGCCACAAGTCAAGTAGTAAGTCGGGTTAAAACAAAACTGGAAGTAAATGGATGGGTGGAGACAATGAACAATGAAGCCAACACTCGCAAGTCAGAGAATGGTGGGAATGACTACCTCTATTCTCCCTAGGGAGGGTAAAACCAATGAGTATAGATCAGGAATTTCCAAGTCTAAGTAGGGACATCAATACACAATACAAATACATCCAAGTCCATATATTTATGACCGCCAGATCATGACACTAAATGCTAGTACATGTCACAAAGATGAGTATAAGAGAAATGATAACCATAACACAATATAATAAATGCGAGTCATAACCATGCAAATAATCCATCTGAACCATCATTTGTCCAATGAGAAAACACTAATACAAATTTGGGCATCACTAACTGCTCTGCAAATGACTAAATGGCTACATCAGTCCTCGAATCTGAGTGTCCTGAGTTTCAGCCCTAACATGGGAGAGTACTATAGTCCACTAACAACATAATGATCCATCAAAGCTGCTTATCTTAGCATCTCATATGTAGGAGAACCGGCTGAAAAATATACTGAATCTGAAAAATAGAATATGGTAGCCCGACTACTATATATGTGATAACATTTGGCTCCATTCGGGACAAGTGCTCTACTGAAAAGAGCGCTTGAAAACCTTAGAATCTCTGGTCCTCGCACTGCTTCTCGCATGCTCGATCAATTCTTCCAGCTCTGCAACCGCTACCAAAAATGTCACCAACTACCTGCAGCATGTCCAGAGCTATACCAAACTCACAGACCGGTCGTCAGAACAATATGTGGATAATATAAAATACTGAAATGCATTAACTGGAAAAACAGAAAGTAAATCTAATCTATAACCATAACCTTTTAAAAAAAGTTTGATGTTTTATTGTGCAGGAAAAGAAACAAAAAGCAGGATTATACTAAGGGCTTCGAAAAGCGAGCTTTAGGCAAAGATGAAAAATTCTACGCTACTGCCGGGAAAAGCTTATTCAGGTCCTACCTACTCTAACCTAACCAATCAGGCAAGTGCTAAGTAAAATGATAGATCCAATGTAACCACCTGCTAAAATGATTGATTGAGCTTTTTTTCCAGTTAATATCCACATCATGCCCTAGAATTTTGGCAAGGTGGTATTATTAGCGATAAGAGCAAAACTGGTAAAGACATCATTTCTTCAAAGAAGGATCTGTGGAGATCATTTTACAAGATAAGCTTCTGCACAAAATGCTCCTAAATCAAACCTTGATGAAATGCATCTTAGCCCAAAACAGCAGACTGTAGATCAACCAAAAATTAAATATGTTGTGGGGTCAACTGAAAATGGTAATCTCTCTACAGTCAGGGTGTGGAATAATTCATGTAGTGCTTGTAATGAAGACAGAGTTAATTTGAAGGATTTTGAACCTATAAAAAAAAGACGATGTTGAGCTTTTGCAAGTTGATAATCAAATTGACAACATCATAGTCAACGAAAATGAACCAAGTGAACCTCAAGAAGGAAGAATGACTGCACAGGAATATGAAGCAGTTGAAGAAAAATATGGTACTGAACCTTTAAATGGATGTGTTGAGATTACAAAACTAAAGGTTAACAATGATCAACTGAGGGATTCTAATCTTCTTGTCCACATTGTTAAAGCTGCCAAAACCAGTTGTATGGATCTAGTAGATAAATTGTAGGACTCAGATGCCTCTAAATCTGAGAAGATTGGAAGCAAGGTGCCATTGCATTATAAGTCTTAGAAGATAGGGCAGATCCCATGTAATGGTGCAGATGCAAATGGAACCAAGTCTAGACTCTAAACCATCAAGATCCAGTCAATAAGGTTCAATCCATGAGTGCTTAGAATTAAAAGGAAAAACCTTCCAGAAGAAGATTCGCCATGGGAGACAGAAAAAGTCTGCCAATAAAGTTCTCATTACCCTTGCTTTGAGGACAAAGCAATTTTGAAGGGGAAGACAATGTTATATACATAAAACAAAGACAGACAGTAGATAAATATAATAATAAAGAGCAATAAACAATTAATAGAAATAATCAAATAATAAATCAGTAAAAATATACAAGAAATTGAATTTGAAAATATAAGAAAAAATGGGAATGATTTTCCAGAAAACTCTGGATGAAGTTTTTTCATTGAAACCCATTAACAAGAGAAAAACCATTGTGGGAGGAAAACTTGGTTTTCTTTCGGAATCTCTTGACGTACACGTTCGAGATAAAATAAAATCTCACTGCTGTAAAAAATTCTGTGTTTGTTGTTAAGACCCGCAAATGTCGAAGAAGATAGGAGCACCTAAGGGGATAAAGAAAAGGAGGAATGGATTCCTGATACAGATATTTTTTGGAGGGAAGTTTGCCCTAGAGTTATGATCATTTCGCCACACACTTCACATTTCTTGTTGTACCTTTTATCTAGTTATGTTGTTTTCAAATGGTGGATTACCTTACTCACCATTGGGACACAATTGGGGCATGCCTTGACTCTGCATTGAGGATGCAGGTTGCACGTATGGGATGCAATAAGCCGAAGGGAGGCTATGTAGCAGCAGGGTGCAGGACAAACATCCTTGATCACACGAGTTCATGTCCCTTGTAAGGGATGAAAACCTTACTACATAGCAATTCGATGTTGTCATCATGCTTTTCATCAAGGGTTATATCCCTCCCATCTGGATACTTGTGACTATTACTATAACTATTGTAAATAGTAATATTTTATTGTTAAAGATGTCCATTATAACACTAACTACCATGTTAACAAAACCAACAAGGTCTTATAAAAAATGCAAGCAGAGAATATATAGACCCTTAACACTCAAATCATTGCAGCGACACCAAATATTGGTGGAGAGCAAGTGAATAAAGGATAAAGCTTAAAGATGAGGACCAGTATGTCAGTTATATCATAATACCTTCAAGTATTAGAAAATGGAGATGTAATTGCGCAATCATAATACAAAGATAATAATGTGTACTGTATTGTCAAACAGAGACACAACTACATAATGCCTAGCAGTCCCAGAAAATAATTCCTGGGCTTATTAGATTGATTCTTCATGCAAGTTACTTTCTGGTGTTAGCTGCCAGCAACAACCACCTTCCCCTTAGTGGATTTGATCATCGGTTATTTAACATGGTTTAACATTAACAGTATTTAACATTATATGTTAGCCATCTCTGTAATGTGTGTATTCCACTGTATAGAATCTCAACAGATGCATAAAACCCTGTAAAGTGTGAAGAAATGAGAAGATGTTGGTGGAAATTCCAGGAAGAGGTCAAAGCAGCCAGTGTGATTGCTCATGTTCCTCTTGCATTTATTATTCCTGGTTACAGAACAGTACATTTCAAATTTAAAGTATTGAATCCTATGATTAACCAAGCATTGATAATGGGATTGTCTAAATGTATGTGGTTGTTAAGGGTGGTAGCTAAATGGTTTTATTATATTTTTTTCTTCATGTGGACCTTAAATGGTCTCATCTACAATTTATTTGCTTCTTAAAGGCATACAACTGCTTGTATGGATAGTGTTCAAACTTCATATGATGAGGTGGATTTTGACAAGTGATGTTCAAACCCTATGGGGAAGACTAATCCCGGAAAGACTAAGAGGCATAAAGCAGGCAAAGTGAACCAACAGGTCATGCTGAGTAAATAGCTATATAAACAGATAAGCAACACAGGACACAAAAAATAAGGTCACTGCAATGCAAGTTAATACAGAACTCGTAAGCTGCACTATGGACCATAAAATGCCTCTTGCAAAATATTCATTGTAAAATTTTAAATCTCTAGAAACATACCTGCATCATCTGTTTCTATTTCTATACCAGCCGCATCTTGTCCAGGCAGATTTCCTGCTACTCCAATGCATGTAAATAGAGACTCATCATCCACCTTCAAGTTATCATATGCGTTGAACACATCCTCTATGGTTGTACTTTCATAAAAAGAAGCAAGATCTCTGATACATGCAATATTCTGATATCATGCAGGTATAAGAAATCAATGGAGGGAATTAGGGTCAAATATTTTATAGACAGCATGAAACTAAATAAGAGATAAATAAAAAAGTCAAAATCCACAATTTCTATTCTAATGATTTTAGCATATGGAGGATTTCAGGCCATGAATTATGTGTAAAGTATTCTATACAGTTACTGTTAGCAAAGCCAAAATTTGAACATACTATACAATCACATGGTGATCTATAAATATGGGAAAGATACGGTAGACAAAACAAACACACTAAATAAGGAAAACATGATAGATAAAAAATACAGAAAATAAGTAAAAAATGGTAATTTGTTGAATACTTTTGCCATCCTTCTAATAAGCCTAAATTATAATAAAGATGGAATGCTTGGCATTAGACAATTTCAATAGAGTCATTGGGATCAGAAAGGTAAGTTTGTTACTGAAAAGTGGAGTGTTAATTGTTGCTATAATATGATTCCAACAAAAGGGCAGATTAATTAGCATAGTGATGCTATCTTTAACATTTTGCCTGAAACATATCAAACAAAAACAACAAAACCATGGAACATTCATCCAAAAACATTAGATCACCTCTTTCTTTTTCCTCTTTTAGAGAAAAATTGAATCTTAAGCTACAGATATACAGAAAACCACCGTGTATGTTAACTCAATAGTTTCTATATCCTTATTATTGTGATTCACGGTTTCTATTAGAACATATGCTATTAAAATGGAGTTCTCTACAGTATTAACAATTAGAATTTCTTCCTTCAAATGGATTCTCTACAAAGAAGAGTGCTTTTGAAGATTAGAATTTAATCTTCAATCCCGTCCTCCTCCTATGGGATGGTCAAGGGTTAGATTCTTTCAATTTTTTTGAGTGCAAGTTTGTCGACCTTTTGCATGATCTAGTTCTGCTATTCATACTGACTTTTAAAGGTGATATATTTTAATCCATATTTATAAATTAAAATGCTTGATATTTCCTAGCATATATTCATTACTCCAGCAGCCATGTTTCTATTATATTTCTACATTATCTAGCATCAATGATTTGTTTAGGGTATCTCCATTCCTGAAAGGATGGTAGTTTGTCATTTTGGGGTGAAATGCTTTCTTGCTTGTTCTTCGATTTATCTAAATTATTGAGGGATTAGTTGTTCCCTAAAATTTTATCATTCCTTTGTTCATCTTTTAAATTTGCAGGACAATTAGAATTTAGAAGTAACCAATTGGCAATAATCAATGTTACATGGGCACAACTCCTTGTGGGTGGATGATGATTTTTCAAACTATGGCTGCAACAATGTCGTAATGTTAATTTATAAAGGTCATCATAGCATGGGCACAACAAGTATGGGTGGGGCCAAAGGTGATTCAGGTTTTGGTAAGGTTCCCCCTTTTTTCTTGCATAATGTATCTTCACCTATCTTCCTAATAGGGTTAGGGTTCTAGCATCTTAAGGTTTTTGTGAAGCTTCCATGGCAAATTTTCAAGCCTAATCTCCTCGTCTCTTTGTCATCAAAGTCTCCTCGGATCTCAATACCTCAAATTGAAATCTTTGGTATGAAAGTCCTTGTCCCTAAGTTTGAGCCAGGTTACCAAAGGTGGTGCCAAGGCCAAGTTTGCTTGGGTCGAGACACAACATAAAAGCATTCAAGCTAAAGTCACCTCAATAATTATCCTCACTCTGCTATATCGGAAACAATCATTCAAAATTGATACAAACACCTCAAATTATGCCATAGATGCAATCCTTAATGAAGATGGGAATCCAATTGTTTACCAAAATGAGACACTTTTAGACATGGTTCAAAGATACCCCACCAATGTCAAGGAACTATAAGGAATTGTCCAAGCTTGTTGGCAATAGAAGCATTATATTATGGGGAAGGAAATGATCATCCACATTAACTAGGGGCCTCTCCAATTTATCTATACTTAAGGAAAATTGAAGAGAGACCACCATCAAAAGTTAGGTCCATGTATCTTCAATAATTCCACCTAAACATCAACTATAAGGGAAACACTAATTGAGTTGCAAATTGTCTCAATTGACTTCCAATTCTGGCACTAATCATTGTTCTCGATTCCCATGGACACAAGACCTTAGACTTGCTTAAGTTCCCTCAAGACAACTTGCACATGAACTCACCACGTTCTCATCTCAAGCATCCACCAAGTAGAGGAAGATAAGATAATTTTATTAATGTCCAACAAATGACCACAAAAGTGAGTCAAAGGGACTGTGTGGTGCCATAGTAAGAATAGTGGGAGCCCAAAAATAGTAGCTCCTATAAAAAGCTAAAAGAAGAACTCAAGCCTAACCCTAACTCCACAAATAGAGAGCCAATCCGGGGGAGAGATATACAAAGAGAGATACGAAGAAAGGCGATCCAAATAATGTACGATAGTGGATCCAAGAGATGTGATACATAAATGGTGAATATGTTGTTGTCATAAGGCACTGGAAGCAAATCAAGCATAGGGAGCATCCCTCCTACCATCTGAGGCTAACTGAAGGAAGCTCAAAATAATACTTTGTTTGGAAGAAGAACATGAAGAGGAACTACAATGGGTAGTGCATCGCTGCTTGGAGGAGGGAGCCTGCTACTGTATTCAAGATGAGGTCATTCGATGCCCAGGGTGGGGCCGAGACTGGCCCTATCGTTGGTGATGGACAGAGGTGGATGTGGATTGTCGTGTCCTAATCAAGCAATTAAGGTCAGTGCCACCATTTGTCTGCCTCTTGGTGCCCTTAGAGGAAGGATGCATTGAAAAGAAAAAAGTGATACTCCGAGTCGACACTTTTCCCAACTGAGACTAAGAATGTCGTTGGAGGGTGAAGGAGGAAAGACGAAGGGCCTCCTGCAAGTATAAGGCTAGAGATCTCTGATCAAGGTATCTGAAGAATCTAGTCAAAGCCTGAAGCCCTATAAGAAGAAAGCCAAGGAAAAGTCAATGAAACCACCAACTGATCTCTTAACAAATAAGATAGCGAAAGATGAAGTGCTCCTCAATCTCAACCTCTCGAAGGTGACATACCTGGTAGATCATGTCTGACCGATCAAGTAGGTGATCTGTCTCTACCCGGAGACGATGAGAGCCCACTCTAAACTGGCCTAAGGAATACGAAGAGCATGTGCTTAATGGCGAAATGTGTAAGGGGGCAAACAATGAGGTCGTCCCCCAAATCCAAGAAGTGCGTATTGCATAGCATAGAAGGTCATCTTGGGACGTAACCCCCCCTTGAGTGTTGATGTAAATGACCTGCAAAAATTATCTATAAATGTCATCTCTAGTGATTTTATTCAACAAATCACTGGTAGCTAAGAGGTAGTTAGGCACGTCTAAGAAATACCTAAATGGAGGAAGATGGTCCATTGCAATATCGAAAGGATGCTAACAAATCTGTAGCACCCACGAACCAACATCTAGAGCGACCTGAAGGGTTGGTCAAGGCGATGGCCTCTAAAGAGAGGTAGGCCAAATATGGGTATTGATCACTCCCTTGTATTGAGTCAGGGAAGCTCCTAAGGCAGTGTAAGAGAGTGACAAGACTAAATAGAGCCTCAAGCCGAAAAGGTCGAGCACCAAACACTGCAAGTATAATGAGTTGAGGTGTTGTCAATTTGCATCGGATGATGCAACAAAGGAGTAGAATATGTACTCTCTTTGCTGAGGTCCAATCACTGCCCAGTAGACATGGCCCCCACACCTTAGATCCATAAAGGACTGTGGGTTGAATGAGAGTATCCATGAGAGACATCTTGGATGAGATGTCATGAAAATGGTGTCTAAAGCATTGTCTCTCAAGAAGAGCATGCAGCAGACTCAAACGAGGTCTTGTGAATTGAACCCCCAAATAGGTACAAGTGCTAGTGATCTCAATTTCTTTTCCTTTAAAGAGGAAACAAAGATTAGTGAGTAACATCTTTGATTCGTTGAAGATTATGACCATGGTTTTACCCAAGTTGACTGTCAACTGACGAAGATCAAGAAAGAGGGACAACGCATCAAACTGTTTATGTAATCCTTTTGGGTATGAGGCCAAGAGAACCATGTCATCAACAAATAACATACCAGAGATCAAGACCTAGTGAAGAAGGCACCCATCGTCGTACTAAGCAATGTTGAAAAACTCTCCAAAAGATCGCTGACTTTTTATAAAGTTGCGAAGTTTTTTCCTAAGCCGAAAAATTGGCTGGAAAAAATCGTGATTTTTTAGTCTCGACTTTTTCGAAAAAGTCCCCCTTTTGGCTAAATTGGCAAAAATGGATAATTTTGAAAAAACTCTCCAAAAGATCACTGACTTTTTATAAAGTTGCGAATTTTTTTCCTAAGCAAAAAAATTGGCTGGAAAAAATCGTGATTTTTTAGTCTCGACTTTTTGCAAAAAGTCCCCCTTTTGGCTAAAATGGCTAATTTCCCCAAAATGAGCCATTTTAGCCATTGGAAAATCAACCATTTTAGCCATTTTGTTGTATACTAACACCTTTCCTCTACTATATAAATGTTTCAAAACTTTGTTATTTGAAGATCAAACCATGCAAGGATAAACTATACAAAATATGTATCCATTTATCAAAGATCACAATGGTGATTGAATTACTTTTTTTCACTATTAGGGAATTTTTTGAGCAAACAGATTTTGAGCGATCATCATAGCACATTGTAGGAAAAAGAGAGCAATGTTTCAAGTGGTAGATGAGTTGGGGCTAAATGTGAGGCTCATGTCGGAAATTCAATTTGGGAGGAATGAAAAATACATCTATGATTTATCACCAATACAAAACAAGAAATACACTTAATGGTTGACAACCAAATCAATAAAAATATACCTTTCAAAAATTAGGTTTAGGTCATAAGATGGAGGGACAAATAAAGAGCATTTATGAAAACCTTATATAAACCTAATCATTGGAGTAGGGAAAAATATGAAGTATAAATCGAAAATAGAATAAATTGTGAAGTAAAGATATAACGAAAACAAGAAACAAGTAATAAGTAAAAAGGAAACTCAAGAAGATGGCATTGATATTAGATAGCTAGATGCTAGTTTTCCTCAGATACATTTATATCTGTGATGTCATTTTGTATTGGTTATCCAATTTTGAGGTCTTGATTGGACAACTATGATATTTCAGGATTCAATATCGACTTTGATGTATCATTTTACATTTGGCATGACTGCATGATGATGATATATATAAGTGCTTTCTCCATATTTATGTTGTAATGTGTTTATTTGATGTTGTTGTTGCTTTATATGTTTAAAATTTAAAAAAAATGAATGTATTTTGTATTCTATAATGTTTGCCAGCTTTTGCCAATTTTTCCTGATTTTTTCGCCGATGTTGCCGAGAAATTGTATTCGATACCCTTGCCATCTTTTTGCCTATGCCGACCTTTTCAACATTGGTCCTAAGTGTGTTCCTGTAAGAAGGATTCTAGCTCATCAATGTAGATCCAAAAGAGTGGGGGAAATTGGACACTCTTGCTTAACCGCAATGGTACTGTTGATGAAATCTTAGATACCATGGGTCATGCGAAGACGACCAAGGAACAACTCATAAATTCTCGTAATGGAAGCCATAAGGGTATTAGAAATGGCAATGTCTCGGAACCTATGAAATAGTGGCATCCATGTGAATGCAAACCATTATACACAAATTTGCAAAATTTCACATATATATAAAGAGTAAGAGTGATACGACCAAAATAGCTAAAGTACACTCCATATCTGAATCAAGATTCAAAATACATCAACAAAAAGGCTCTAAATGGCCTATATTGTCCAAAAATAACTCTAGTCCTATACTAGATAGTAAAGAGTCAATACTACAAAATCTAATCACATAACATAATCATCTGAATCCTCATGCTAAAATAGCAACGAGTGCAACCCATATCTAAACCAAAGTACATCAATAGGGTTCGCCAATCCATTTAACAAGGTTCACTAAATTCTGGGTCACCAGCTATAAGTAGTTCTACACTCAAGTCACAGTCTTCAGAGGATGATACACCAGTATGGAAGGAGTCTTCAAAGAAGAGGAAGCCCAAGTGGCCTAAGGACACCCTAAAGGAAGCTAAGTCTTTTGGAGATCCCAAGATACTTGTACGATAGATTTGGATGCCAGACAGACTTGGCATGGCTTTGGGTGGCTAGCCTTCGTGATTCAGAGCCTTCTACTTTTGAGGAGGCATCCCAACATTATGTGTGGAGGAGAGATGCCATGATGGAAGAGTACCATTTCAAGTTTCGAAAATCGATGCATATCCTCAACTGCCCATTCTTTTTTCTTACCACAACCAAGTTTGAGCACCACGATGAATGTCTGGTAGGTGCAATGATGCCAGCTGCCAACATTTTCTGTAGTTCTTTCTAGACCATGGAGGCCAACTTGGGATTTTTTCTTCTAAGTTTTTGCCGAAAAGGTTTAGCTTCTGACCTTAGGGGGATAGTATGTTGGAATACGTCATCCCGGTAGGCTTTTAACTCATCATATGTAAAAGCAAACACATCTTTGTACTCCTTTACTAACTCTATTAAATCTTTTCTTTCTTTATCAGAAGTACCTTTTCCAATTTTTATATTTCTTGGTTCTTCATCAGTACCAATGTTTATTTCTATGTAATCATCCAACTTTCTTGCTTCTTTCTTTTTATATCTGTCCTGTCTATAAAAAGTGTGCTCCCATTCAATAACATTCATGGGAATAGGGTTTCTTGGCTGATCCTCTTGTTCAGCATGAGAACTTTGCTCATCCTGATAGTTGATTTGACAGTCGGCAAATTCATGCATATTGTTAATAAACCTTATGATCTGATCGTCATCTTGAAAGACTTGCAAATGATCAAGGTTATTGGGGATTGAAGGCCTGAAATTTATTTCAAATTTTCCATCTCCTTTTACCAAATCCTCTGTGAACTCTAATGTCGAAGCTGCAACTGCAAGTCTATCTGCCTCACTATTTTCTGCGCGGGGAACCACTATAAGGTCTAAAGCACTGAAATACCCCATGATGGCCCAAACTGTATTTCGATACTTTTTAAACCTTTCACTTTTACATGCAAAAGTTTTCTTAACTTGGGAAATAATTAGATCTGAATCACCTTTGATACTTAACATTCTGATACCCATATCTTTAGCAATCTCAAGTCCTAAGACTAGTGCTTCATACTCCGCCACATTATTGGAAGCATCAAATTCAAGTCTGTAAGCAAAATTGAATTTCTTGTTTGAAGGTGAAGTTAAGACTATACTGGCTCCTTTTCCAGTTTTGGAAAAGGCTCCATCAAAACTCATTCTCCATAGCTCATAATACTCCTCATCATTAGCCTTTTCTCTGATGGGTATAAGATAATTGGCATAGATAGCATGGTTTCCCAGGTTATCTGTCTCACAAATATACTCATTATTTGGCTCATCAGGATCTTCCACATGGTACTTTCTTTCCTTTTCTCTATATAACTTGACATGTGCATCTTCAAAAGCAGGAATCATGGCATAAGTCCAGTCCATTTGAATAGATCCTCCCAAAGATGCAGCCCATTTTCTTGACAACAACATTCCCCATCTGTCACGAACATCGATGACTACTATGTCCATGGCTACACCTATGTCAGGGTATGCTGCTAGTTTGACTGGAAAATTTAGAATTATACCCACGCCATCGATCTCTCTTGAGTCCATGGCGCATACGTTCTGGTAAGGCCTTGAGATAGTTAAGCCCATTTGTTCCATGACTTTTCTAGTCATAATGTTTGATGATGCACCTGAATCAAGCATGCAATTGTGCAACAATTTGTTCTTTGCGATCAAATAAATGTAGAAGGCAGGATGATCTTCTTTATTAGGATCCCTACTATGTAAGATAATGGGAACATCTTCATTGAAGTTACTCAGCTTCTTGGAAAAAATTTCTTTAGGTTTATCCTTCTCATTTTCTTTTGAGTTGACCAGTTTCTCTTTAGGCTTCTCAAGAGTTGTTTCCTCAGATTTTTCAACTATATTTTCCTTAGGTTTTGCTAAGGTTTTCATAAATATATCTCTTTGACTTGGAATTTTGAGGATCTCAATTACAGGGACAGAGATCTTAGCACTTGACAACCAATTACCCAAATCAATGTTTAGATCTAGAGGGGGAGGAGTTTTTACCTTTGGCATATGCTGACTTGACTTGGTTGGGATCATGTTTTTCTTCTTTTGATAAACCACCCCTTTGTACCTTTCCATAATCTGCTCAGGTGAAGGCTTTTCGACAAAAATCTTAGTAGCATTATCCTTTTCCTGACTGTAGTCCTTGGCTTGCTTCCATTTTTCTTTTGAAATATGATGAACTTGCCCTACATTGTTTATATAGTCATGACCTCTAGAATGCCCTACAAAGTTATTCATTTCAATTTGTTCTTGTTCCATAATGTAGCAGAATTTTGGACAAGTAGATTCTTCATGAAGTTCATCACAAGGCCGACAATAGGGAGGAACCTCATCATTCACCATGTTGTTTGTTTCAAGTTGATTTGGAGGTCTCTGCTCATAAGGAGGATATTTCTTTTTCCATTCCTGGTTTTGTCTCGGCTGGAAATTTTTATGATTTTGAGAAACCTGTGCTTTTTCCATGTTGTTTATCCTATTTTGCATAGCATTCATCTGGGAAGTACAATTTATCATCATTTGTTTCATCATGTCAGCTACTTCTTTCATTGATTCCTTGCCTTCATCCTTTCCTTCAGGCTCTACTGTTTTTCCTCTGGCATCCTGAGTTTTGGAAGATGAAGTGGTGCCTCTAACAAATCTTGGAATGTTAGACTTTCCTGCAGATTGCATGTTTCTGTCAATCTTCTCAGCTATTTCCATGGCTTTCTTCAAGTTGTCAGGTTCTTTGTCTCTAAGTTGGTAACTCATTTCTCCCTCGAATGCTTCTGTGTAATATATGAGAATTGAGGTATCTGATGGTTTAATATCAC
>LPNX010771860.1:606650-625074 GCA_001517045.1 Pseudotsuga menziesii | reverse complement strand
GAGGTTTAAATAAAGTACCCATGGTACTATGTGAATTATTTGATTGAGAAGTATCAACAAATAAAAGGTGAATATCTAAGATTGACTCAGATGAAAGATCATCAAGGATCTTACAAGAAGCTAGCTTGCTTTTTCTCCTATGGTAAACCTTTTCAGGCTCAGGAATGAACTGAAGCAAGCCTTCAGAGTTTCTTCTTGTAGAACGCCTTGGTAAAATTAAAGGTAGTGGAGTCGCCAGATGACTTGAGTAAGTTGATTAAACTACAACATTCATCAAACAGAGCGAAAACAAGAATGAAAACTCAAAAAGTCGTATTCCGGGAATAGAAAGATTTGTCCCCGGCAACGGCGCCAAAATGTTGCCGCCTAATTCGCACCTCGGGCAACGTGGCAGAAATCTTCAAGCCACTGGGTGCGACCTTGGGGGCAAGCTCGAGCCAAGTGCTGTCACCTAATACTCAGCTCCTCCGTCTAGGCCAACTCCTAGCGAAGCCAAGGGGGGTGGACCCTAATGAAAAGTAAAATCTAAGGTTTTTACTCTACGAGAGAAATAATTAATTCTAGGAGTTTTAATATGGAATGAATGAATTTAAGAAATTACCAATTACTGCCAACAAAACTTAACCTTAGCAACACCTTAGCTCAAATTAGATACACAAAATTCAATGACACATTGCGTGATTAACTTATGCAAAAAAGGAATAGAAAAGACTAGTGCCAAAGTGAAAAGTGTGCTTGCAAAAGAGGGTTGCTAGTGTAGTCTCAGTGAAAGTATTGCAGTGTCTCGGTTGGTAAATTTTAAATTATTAAATGAATTGATAAAGGAATGGGTAAATTATGGGTTTGGCCCAACAAGTCAAGTCCCTTTGAACTGAGTGCTAAAGCAGTAATACCAAGTGTCCAACAGGGCGAGGATAGACCTGCTTAGAGTAGCCCCTTGACTCTGTAGTGATTACTCTTTGCAACCTCTCGAGTTCTCAAGAAAATTACTTGTGTAGATTTTCCTATTAGATCTAGTAACTCGTATCCCTTTCTGATACAGCCAACTGATCAGACAAGCTGCAGCGGTGTAGAGCATACAGGGAAGGAGTCTTGGTTCATTTTAATTAGAACAAGTTTTTTGATTTAGAAAAAAGATAAAACCCTGCAGTATCTTTCCAAATTCAGTACTCGGGCAAGCCCTTATCCACGAACCTGTACTCGGGAAAGCGAGGGGGTTTATTTTAATTTAGCAGTGCATAACAAAATTGTTTTTGTTTTTTAATTACTACACTGCTCAAATCTTTTCCCTTATGGTACTTCGGTATAGCGCAGTGGGTAAGTATTCAGGTTACTTTTGCACAACTTAAACACAGTATGAAATGATAAAAAAAAGGACAACTACGCTACCAGCATATAAGAAAACATAAAATGACATCGACACAAATCCCCCAAGGGGGATGGGGACCGGGTTCTACTGAGCCTACTCAAACTTGTTTTTTATTATTCAGTTACAATGCTTCAGCAGAGAATGCTCTTTGGTCCTTGTTATCTGGGATCCAAAGGCTTACAACATGCAAAGGAAATGGGCCCAGCTAAGGGGAAAGCCTCCTGGGAGCTCTGGATGCTCGAAAAAGCTAATTTCGGGCAGAGTTTCCTTCTCTTTTTTGATGGGCCTACTAAAAACCAGTAAGCATATGTCAGTGAAAGATGCCCAAAAACACTTTGGAAGTGTCTTTGGGTAGCATGCAAAAATTTACAAAAAAAATCTAAGTAACTACTGATTATAAAAACAAGGAAACAACTAAGTGAGGTAAGCTAGAAAGCTTGCCTTCTTAGGATCTTTGCTTGCCTCTTAAGAAGAATGGCAAGCAAATCTCAAGCACAAATTGCTAGATCAAACTTTAAAATGCATAGAAACTCTTTCAACAAGCTTTTTTTAATTTTCAAATTTTTTAAACTTGTGGAAAAAGGGAAAAGTAACTAGATCTAGAATTTTAAAATGTACCTTTGAAGCAGACTAGAAATAGAAACTTTTAGACATCAGATCTACCTTTGATATGACTTTAGATGCTAGATCTAATATGGAAACGTTTGAAACCGAAAGAAAATTTTAAGAAATTTGTGGATCAAAAGTTAAAAAACCCAGAGTAGAGCGAGCAATAAAGGACAGAAAATGCCTCCTTGGTGAGATTAGAGGGACAAAGCTTATTTTCCAATTTTACTGAAAGAAAGGTAGAGCACATTTGCTCATCAATACTCTAGCTTTAGCTTCCTGTAAAAGATTATCAACACTAGCAATGGGGATTAAAAAATACCTGTGTAAACCGAAAGAGACTACAACAACAATGTAGATCCAAGCATGAAATCATACATATATCAAATAGTCTTCCTCGACTTGCAATAAAAGAGTAACCTAACAAGAATTACCTTTTATCTCTACAAAAATACCATTTCCTTCCGAAAGCAAGTTAATCCCAAACATATGCAAGCATGAAAACAAATACAGGTTACCTCACAAATGTAGAATGAGCTCTGTCCAAACATCCATAGATCCCACACAGAAATTGCCTCCAAAGCCTTTTATTCACAATACTCAATAAAACTGTTACAACATTACAAGCAGAGGTTCCACCTTTTGATGATCAACAAAGGAGAAGAGACCAACTTATGTAGGAAGAGAGAGACCCAGGGGGGTCTCATCAATACTGAAGAAGAAGTCAGAGTTCAACTGAGCTTGAACAGAGGAGGTGATTGACACCTCTCTCACCAAACTCCCTCAACGAATCATAAACCTCCCGCACATACCATCCAATGAATAAGACTGAAGAAGATGCCATTCATTACCCACGCGTGAGTGTACGGCTATGTGACGTCAGCTTTACCAATAAGATACTCACGTGGAATGGAAAAGGCATACCCAAAGTTTTTATTACATGTCACGGTTATCAAAGGGGGCCCACTCCTTTAGCTAGCGCAACCCATCATCTACCTCACGCATTCCTTATGAGTTGACGTCACCCTTATTTAAACTCAAATCGCATATGATACACCTACCTTAGATTATATCCAAAGTCTACAAATAACACGCGATGGAGGGGGTCCACTTCTTAATGCTTATTCGCTATACCACATAATGGTTAGCGTGAACTTCAAATGTTTTGACGTCACCCTTATAAGACTTCGCTATCTCCACACAAACTTATCCAAACTTTAAAATGCATTACCTCACATGGAGAGGGTCGCACTCTTTAGGGGACCCATGCCATGTCACCCCATAACCTTAATATTTTATTTTAAAAAGACTTTTCAACCTTTGACTTAAGTGCCAATTTGTCCAATTTTAGCATTAAAATGCTATTTTATGCACTTTTAGCCCAAATAATGCCTCACGAGGTGCTTCGGCTGCCCAACTGATGTAGAAAGTGGTCCCATGGGTAAAGTGGACGCTCCGGGTGTGAAAACGAGTGTCCCCACGTCAGAAACGGACTCCGTATCTAACTTTTATTACAATCTAAAGTTTTTTAATTAAACCATTAAAAAATGGCTTAAAAAACGGAAAAATTTATTTTTTGCGGAAATTGATGAAACTCTAGGGGGACCTAGTACATGTCCATACGACTCAATTCGAAGGCCTAGCATGGTGAAAAACACCGACACGAAGGCTCTAATAACCTCCCTAGGCCGCAACACCAAGATGACTACCCCAGCTTTGGAGGTGTGAGTGAAAAACCCAGAAATTATTAGTCGTTTGTTCAACAACCAATAATAACCAAGGGAAAAAACACTCTGGGCTAGTCGGCTTGATGCTCAAGTCTGGGAAGCCGAGCATTTTATAAAAAATTAAATGCTAGGACATTTTTTACAATTTCCCCAAGGGGGTATGAACATGTGTTACAAAAAAAAAAACGGTCATGGAGGCCTGGAAGGACTTCTGAGCTCTGAATATGAACAAGTATCTTGTTCATCACTGGCGGCTCACTGAAAGTCCAACTAGGTGCAGCCTAGTCGGTAACAACTAGTTCAGCATTAATTGTAGACCGTACAGCACGTTTTTGTATTGGCTGGGTGCGATTTTTCGAGGCAATGTGGGCACAAAAATCAAGATACTCTGCTACTGTCACAGTGGGCACAAATTCCAAGGCCTGCTTCTGGGCACGAAATTCAAGGACCATACAGGCTGAAAGTTGACAGTCCATACACTGCAGAGAAGGCATGCATTTCGAGACTGGTTGCACAGAATTCAAGGCAGCTTCAGCACTGATTTCAAGGAAGCCTGTTTGTCTACTGGTTGAGATAAGTTGTACTTGGAATCTTTATTATACTGCTGTACATTTCATTTAAGAAGAAATAACGCACTCTCTCACAGGTTTTCCCTTGGGATTTTTCCTAGGCCAATTTGGCTAAAAAATCTTGTGTCTGAAAATTTCATGTGTGGCTGAGTTTGAATTCTGTTCATTAATGTTTGTAAAGTTTCCTTCATGTTTTCAGTCATGGTCAGTTTATGAGTAAATCCATAAGCAGCTGATATGTTGACTGGGTGGATATTAAACTTGAGCACTAGAACTTGAATACTGGGTTGGGGAAACACTCAAAAATTTACAGTGCCAATCCCAGGGCGATGGAGTCAAAGGAACAAAACCAATGAAAGGGAGAACAAGTTCAATAAACCTTGGTCCTTAATATATTACAACATGAATCATGGAAATCAGTAAGAGCTCTCTTATGGTGAAAACTCAAAACAATGGTATTAGGCTGTGCCTCATACAGTGATTTATTACAAGTTCTTACTCTGATGATGATTGGTAGCTGTGTTATATTCATGCATAAAACAATAAGGAATGGAGGAAAACTCTCTCACAACCTTTCCAATGTGACAAAACTCTCCTTCTATAGCCCTAATAACAAGTTCTAGCTTATCCACATACCTTATCAACATCAAAGGATAAGAACTAGAAACCACTGACAAATGGAGAAAAAAACCATTGAACTCAAATTGCTCCATAAAATATAACAATAGGATCCAAAATAGAAGAGGATCTCCAAATCCAACCATGATTCGAAATGAGGAAGTGGCTCTCTTTATATAGTAGAGAAGCCTAACCTCCTTTACAATAAAGTATTCATACACCCCTAGATCTAGCCTAGGGTGGAGTGAAAACTAACCAACTCCATTATTTTCTAACCAACCTCCCTAACTTAATGCATAAAATGAAGTGGTCAAATTCCCAATTTACAATTCCAAGATACTTTGGTCCCTCTCTTATGAGGAATAATAAAATATTAAATCCTCTTTAACAAACACCCCAAAGTGGTTGAATCCACTTTCATCCTTCAAAAAAATATTAAATCCCCCTTTTAACCATATGAATTGAAGAATGCCTCCAATAAACTCCGATCGACCAAGCAGCCAAAGGAGAGGTTGATCCTCAAAATGATGGCACGAATAACAATGCAACCAACATCCAACTAATCAGGGGTAAGATCAATCCTCCTTAGAACTTGGGCATAGGTAATAAAGGTGGTCACTAACCCAAAAGTTAAGCTGCTCCAATCAAGCTCCAAGGAATGACCATGATGGGGTGCCCTCCAATAGAAATCATTCTCCAAGTGCTTGTTTTATGATTTGACTAGCATCAACAATTTCCATAGAGTGGGGTTATGAAGGTTAGACCATACTAACAAAAGCATCGACCCATCAAGGCCCCCGTACCTTTGGTTAAGTGTTTTTTCAAATGAGGATTCCAATGGTCTTATTTAGATGCTTGCATATAAGTCACTCCATCCAACCCTTCGAAGGAATTCGGGACCCAGCTCATGGTGCGCTTAGATGATGCGTATCGACCTTTCCATAAGCGAATACACCCAGCAAATGGCCCCACCCCACAGTTACCAGCCAATACTACCCTCGAGGCTTAGGCAAGCTTCAGTCAGCTCGATCATCTGTATGTGGTCTCACACAAATGCGAACCCATTCCACTTCAAAGATTTACCTAATCGCCATCTAATTCTTAGCCCATGAGTTGATAACCAGATGAATGTCCATAACGAGACCATTGCAATACTCTTTATCAGTTCCATCAATCTCTTTGAAATTATCAGAATCAACGAGATCTCAAACAGAGGACTTAAACAAAGGCAGAAGAGCTCTTTGTTTAGATGTGCAAAGACGATCATGCACTATAACTGTAGCATTTGAGAATTTCAGTTTATGGTAGTGGTTCCATCATGAATTTGATGTTTGAATCAGAATTTGCTTCATTCAGGCAATGATCTGCCCTACCAGACGGGGAAATTATAGCAGTTTGTCATCTTTATTTGCTGAAAAATAAAACTGTACAGACGTGTCCAGCCCCTAAGCAATCTCTAGGACAAATCTTGAACCTCTGAAATGGTGGCAGATCGCTCATATCTGTGATAGACCTGTATGATTTTCCAAATGATCATCAAAAAGCCTCCTCAAAATGCACATAAATATGAGTTTGATAGCAAGATCAAAGAGTCGGCTTAGGCACCAAAGATTCTCACGTTTTCTCTTTAATTTTATGCTCAGGTGGGCACCAGATCTGATATTGTTATTACTTATATTGCCCAGAATTGGTTTTCTGCATAAACTAGTCCAAACATGCCCAGAATTCCTCTGCTCTCTGCTTCACAGCTGCCCATAAATGAGATTGCGTTTGCTGATGCTTGAGAAAGCTACTAAACCAATGTAGCAGCATTCTCATATCTTTCATATGAGCAAGAGAAGGTTCTGGTGTCCTGAAGCATCTCCTATTCTGCATACACAGGGAAGCCTCCATTTCTGGTATCAAACCCTGCTATATCATATATTCTTGCGTATGGAATCTAAAGTATTTCTATGAGGACAATAGTTCTCATCCAGATTAGATAGAAATAGGTTCATTCTTGTAGAAATTTGAACTGGCACCTTTGCTTTGCATAAAATATGCAGCCTGCACACGAAAGTCAGATCGCATTGTCTTTGATAAGCTGATTGATAATCTTCATCACTTAGATCTCAGAAGTGAGATCGAAACCATTTATCATCAATTGTGAATGGAATAGATGGCATGCTTGATGGGTTACTGCCAACCTGGGAAGTACATCATTTCTTCTGTAAAGTAAAAGTCATAAAACGGCCTTCAGAAAATGCCAAAGTTTACCCAAGCATAGGCATTCTCCTGGCTGCTCACAGCAATGCCAGACTTGCCATCCTTTCACTGCTTACCATCCAGATGTAACTCTAAGTGGACACTCATGCAAAATAGTGGGTAACACCATCCATATATCAGATACCTCCAACAGAGCTAGGGTGTAATAGAACAACCCTCCTGAACACAGGCTACCAAAACTGCTGAAAAATGGCCCAATACCAGAATCTAATGCCCAGAAAAAATGTCCATATACCACAAGCCACCATCTGATCTAGGGTGTTGGAGATCCAGGGAGCTGAAGTCAGGGTCCTGTTATGCACAAGTCGCTCTGGAATTGGCACAAAACAAGGTGCAAAAGGTGACCCAATGCCAAGCGCTCTAGATCACCATAAAGCTCAGCAAGTGAAAGGTGTTGATATCATCCATACATGTGTAAAACCAAGAATAAGCAAGTAACAATGAGCAAAACACCTTGATCACATCAATCATCTATCATTAACCAAGGCATCAACATCAAGTGCAACTCTACCATCAAGCATCCAAAACCATCTAGGAGAATCATCAACCTGCTTTGTAATGAAAATCATAAGTGGACACCCATGCAAAATGGGGGGTAACAGGGTTCTTACATCTTAGGGTATTTTCCTCATTGGGCTTTGGCTTTATTATAAAATGCAGTTTCATCCTTTTGTTATGGGATTTTTGTGAAAGTGCTACCACCATTCTACCCATTTTACTTTTATAATGTTTTTAACGATTGTTATATTAGTAGAAATTGGTTTTCAATGCATCTGTCTGGTTCTATTCTCTGCTGATGGTATCTTTAAATTCACTCAACATATTCTGGATGAAAAGGGTAGATAGAATCCACACAACCATGCCTGTAATATATAGGGTGTCATATGAATGAAAGTAGATGTTTACAGATTTTAGCAAGGCTTACAAGTTGCTCCACTCCGCTTTCTGTCAAATCCGAGAAAAATTACACTTATTAACATTTAATACTTGAGATCTGCATGCATCCAAGAGCACTTTCTTTGAGTATAGAAAATAAGATTTATAAATTGCCATTCATTCAGCTATATTTCTAAGATGTTATATTTGATATCTGGACCATGGTTCGGAACTGAAATTCTATTGCTTTTGATAGAGATATGTGTATCTTGAGATGTCCTTCAAGTGGTTCTGCCTAGCATGGAGGTAGACTATCAGTAAAGGTAGGAGTGTGGAGTGTGAGATACATTCTGCCTGTAGTCGTAGATTTAGTGATGGAGACATGTAGAGGTTGCAGTGAATTCTTGCGGTTGGATGTAAGGAGTGCAGTGATGCACAAGTTTCTAATGTTGTTGGGTGAGGTGCATGATGCATGTGCATGTGCATGATGAATAGGTGTGCATGTGCATGGAACATGCACGATGCACATGCAAGAGATTTGCTCATTGGATGTGCATGCATGCATTTTTTAATGCACTGGTGTGGCTTTTTAATACACTAGTGTGATCTTTTAATACACTAGTGTGATTTATGCATGAGAGTCGATTTAGGGTTTTGGAACCCTAATCTCACCGGCAGATTAGAAAAAGGCATTCAGGGGGCATTAGTCATTGATCACTTGTAATATTCAGGTGTCCAGAGAGGAGGGCGGATTAGTGCATGCAAGGGGGCATATTCTTGAGAGGAGAAGGCGCAGCTTAGCAAATAGAGAGCGTTCAAACCTGAGATACATCGGGTTCACTTCATCTGTTGCAGAGGGAGAACACTTTGGAGATAGAGATTGTTACCAAGAGAGGTTGATCCAGCTACAGAGCACAATATTGATTCACTAGTCAATGAGGGGCGCATTTCACTAGGGAGGGAAAGCTCTGAGATAGAGTTCAGTTGATCTGAGAGAGGATAGAGCAAGAGGGGCGTGGGGCCTAGATCAAAGAGCAGTGATACAGAGAGGGGCATAGTCAAGAAGCAGAGAGGCGCATATGGGTAGAGGAGCGCATTCCCAGCTACACCAGCTATTCCTAACTAGTTCTAGTTATTCCAGTAGTTAGCAAACGCAAGATAAGTTTGGGCTGGTATCTTTCAAATTCTATTGTAAACTGCTTATGATATAAACCTTCCATCTCTCTGACCGGTTTTCCCAGGGTCATTTAACCGAAAACATTGTGTTCAATTTCATGTGTGATTGCTATATGTAGTTGAAGAATAGTAGACACCTCATGTGTTGCAAGTTATAATATATTGCTTTATGCTTTTATATTCTCTGGGATTGAGATCAGTATTAGCATATTGCTTGGAATTAGAGGGATTTATGACCGTGCTGAGATTGGTAATTTTCAGTGAGCCCTAGATATCTGAAAAATCTACAGCTTTTACTAGTGCTAATTAGTAATTTATGTTTTAAGGGCCTTAAACACCATTACATTTAAAATAGGAAACCTTACATTAAAGCCATAACTAGTTTTATCTTACCAAAGATTTCTTTGAAAAGGGCCAAAACTCAATGTCCTTTTCAAGATAGGTTTGATGATGACATGTCTTTAAAAAAGTTGGCCAACATTGGACTACTTATTTTCAATCTTCCACAGAGTTTCTAGGACAAGGGAGTGTGGGAGTGGGGAAACCCACAAGGGGGATGTGTGGAAGCCATCCCATATTTTAGGGAAATTTCAAGGAAACAGGGGGACGTCAGAGTCGTAAAAATCAATTTAAAATATAAAAATGATAAATCCAAACAATAACTATTACCATGTAAAAACTAAAAATGGAATTCATCATTATGGAATGTACATCTATTGCCATATAAAATTTCAAATTTGTAAATGATATTGAACTATTACCGTGTAAAAACTAAATATCATCATTATCATTATGCAATGTAAATCTAAATTCAAATTTGTAAATGATAATGCAATAGAGGCTGAAGTCTAAAATAGTCAAATAGATAGTGAACAATGAGCACCTAAGATAGGCGAGTAGTAAGATGTTTGATCTCAAGAACATCATCCCCACAACACTTTTAAAAATTTTTAATTTGCATTTATGTTTTTTGAAAAAGATAAAAATCAGGGGGGGGGGGGCGCTCTCAGTATCCCCCCACATCTTCCCTGAGGGGGAAACACATTCAATCATTGGGGAAAGATTTCTCCACGTGTTTCCGAGTTTCCCCCAAAACGAGGACCTTGGAAAACATTTCCCCAAGAGTTTCTCTGTCTCGGAAGCGTGGGGGAGCGAGGAGGCACGATCCCCACCGTGGGGGACACATCCCCATGGAACACTGCTCATTTTCTATGTGATGAGTCATGACTTGATGAAATTTATTTACACGTTTAAAAAGAACAGTATATGAACTGGGAAATGTTTCAGATACATTTATCCAATTCTAACAGAATTTGAATTTTAATCATTTTTTTAAAACATATAGAAAAAGTGCAAGTTGTCTATGAGAAGCCACGCTTCAAAATAGATATTTGATTTTATCTTGATCATAAATTGATTCTCAAACTATCCATCTACCATCAATAGTATGGTCTGATGAGGGGGTTCGAATTGCTTATAAAATGAAAACATGCCCTTCCTAAGTAAACTCTTATATTTTAATCCCGAGTTGTAATCAAACTCTCCATTATTATGGCTTTTCTTAATGGTTTTGTCCTTTACTCGTGCATTATATTAGATGTTTGCATTCTAATTTCACCATCTCCAATATACAAATTCTGTAGAAATTTCCTAAATATAGAACTACAGAACAAAGACAATTTATAATAAGAAGAATAAATGAAAAATGGCAGTGTTTCATTCAGAAAGTTGTACTGATATTGTCAACTGGGTCTAGCCCAAGCAATTATGGGGTCGAGTGTTATCCTCCCCACCGAATTCTATTCCCGTAATTAAATTGTTGAGCTCATAATGAGTATATTGTTGTAACAGCTTTGAGCCCTGTTACTGCCCTGCCCTTGGCCCTAAGGAATCTAGGGTTTACCATGGGTACCATCTGTGGAATGAGGAGAAGTGCTTCAGGGTTTTCCCCAAGATATATTGGTTAGCTATTTTAGCTCTAGACAGACTCTGCATAGTTTTGTCTTGTATTTGGAATTGACCATGCACTAGCTAGGCTACTTGACTTTGTAATGATGTTTTATAAAGTTGTTTTAGAAGTGACGCTCAAGTAATGTGAGTTTTCATAAAGTATCCATTGTTTTATTTTTATGAAGTGACTTTATGAAATAAAGTGCACATATTTCATAAAGTGAATAGTGACTTTATTAAAATTAAATGTAACCAAATTTGGAGGGAAAGTATCTCGATCGTTGATCATGTAAAGGAAAGATTAAATCTTGGCCTTTGGATTTAGGGATTGGGGAAGGTGTAAAGACACTTTGTTATAAGAGAGAGCCTAGGGTAGTGTGCAAGACAAGGAAAACATTTTCCAAGTGTGAGCATTTGGCAAGTTAGATTTTTAGAGAGAGGGAGCACAGTTCTCAAAGAAAGGGAATGAATCCCAAGGAGAGGCATGCTTCCCAAGAAGCATTGATTGTTGGGTCGTACTGTACAGACTGTTGGGTCATACTTTTCTGTTAGCATGAATTTCAAGGTGTTGTTTTGTTGCATGCAAATCGAGGAAGGCTGTACAGGCTGTACGGATTGCTAGGCACGCAAAACGAGGTGTTGGGTATAGTTTTCGAGGAGGTGCTACTATGGTGAAGGCCATACAAGCTGTACTACTGTTTGAGCAAACAAATCGAGGTGCTACACACAAAACGAGATGCTGGTACAATTATTTACTGCTACTTAAATGCTGCTGTAAATAAATTATTTTTGCCTAAAAATGCTGAATAAAATACTCTCGGACTAGTTTTGCCCAGAGGGGGTTTTTCTAGAGTCATATTGACCAAAATTTTGTTGTTTAAATGGTTTATCAATCTGTTGTTATATGTCTTTTTCCGCTGCAAAACAAACTTAGTTTCAGTATTTCAACTTCAGGGTTGTTGGTTTAAATCCATGTTAGTTGCAATCGAGGAAACATAAATTAGTAGCAATGCTTAATCAAGAAATGCATCTTTTGCAACCTCAACTACCAAATGTTATGTTATTTTGATGTAATACAAAAAAACGAAGTTCAAACATAAAAATAGATTTCAACCAACCTTCCTAGGAACAGATGGGGCTTGCAAGTGCGTTAGCAGTCCCAACCAATATGCATTTGATTTCATATCAGACTCATGCCTCATCAACAACGTTCTTTTAGCCTGGAAAACACATCCCCACCCAATTCATCAGCATAAAAGGAGTCTTAGGAACACAATTGAACAAAAGTCCGTAGGAAAAGGATGAACAAAAATAAAGCGAAAGAGAGCACTACATGAAAATTTAATGAGCACTGAGTAGAAGCATGGATCTCAAAACAAAACTGAATATTAACATATATTTTGTAAGCACATATATTGGTTGGAAACACTTATTCAGTTATTTTTATTCACACCCTTATTTGTGGTCAGTTTAAGGTTTTAAATATGAAATTGTCAGATATTACTTGTTTATGGTTTAAGCTTTAGATAGAAACACCAAGAATTTGTTTCCAGATTTGAAACACTGAGGATGCGCATGACAGTCAGCCTGGGATATGTTTCCATCCTGCCAGAAATAATTTCTGGTGGATCCTCCAAAAAGATTTTAATTTTTAGTTAAAAACAGATTAAAAAAATTAAAAACAAAAGTATCAGACCTTAAAATATTAACATTTTCCCATAATTTAAAAATTAAAACCATACCCCATTCTAAAACACACCAATCTGATGTGTGTCATGTGTGCAATGTATACATAGCATACATTTCTACAATGCTTCCATGCCATGCCAATGTTTACACCCTCATTTTATATGTGAGCAATGTTTACATATCATGACTTAAATCTTATGGCTAATACAATATATTAATGGGAATTCTCTTTTTGTGTGCATTTTCAAAATTATGAATGGTTTTGATTCTTGAAATCTGAATTTTCTATGTTTTCAGTTCATGGAGTTCTTTTGGATATATATTACTATATACATGTGTTTGTGTGTCATTTCCTCATATATCCAGATCTTGACTTTTCAAAATATATGGCAGATCCATATCTGAATCCTGCTAACTTATATCTTTATTGGTCACAGTTTGGAATAATGTTATCATGTTATCAGAACTGGACCATTGACCAAACCAGCCTATATCCCAAAACCCGGAACCAGTAAAAAACAGGAAAATAACACCAGTTGATAATTAAAAAAACATGGAATATTTAAGTTTTGAAAAAAACATATATATTCATGTACATCCATGTGAATCCAAACCATTAGACAAAATATGCAAAGTTTTTTTATGTACAGAGAAAGGGTGCATATGATCAAAATAGCAGAGAGAAAGGTTTAGGTTTAAGGTTCAGAATTTGAATTTTTTAGGTTTTAGAGTTTTAATGGGTTTTGGGTTTTGAGTTTTAATGGATTTAACGTTTAGGGTTTTAATGGCAGGGATTCGAATTTTGGTTCAAGTTTAGGGGTTTTATTTTATAAATTTATTAGTTTTTTCTAAAATGTGTTTTATATGGGCCCTGCGCCTTTAGTACAGTACTGTACAAACCCGGCCAGTTTATGGTAAAAATGGCTATTCCATATAGAACCAATAAGTTATTTTATGGAACTGGCCTTTTTTGGTTGGAAACACTAGTTCTACTTGAAAAACCTCTGGTGCTAGTCTAACTGGCCAACTCTAATTAATATTTTAAAATTGGCTGGATCAGCTGGTTCAACCAACCAAACCTCCAGAGTTGCCAAATCGGGGCCTCAAACCAATTCAGAGACTGGTTTGATGTCCAAACTAGCTGATTTGTCTGGCTTCGTACTGAACCAGTCCAGGACAAGGCATGCAGGGCTTGGGACAACTTGCCTATAAAATCTGATTTTTACTTTTTGTACTTGTTTTCAAAAGCAAGGGATTGAGAGCAAAGGAGAAACTCAATATCTTCCATAATGCTGAGGGGAAATTGAGTGTTGCCATTGCCATTCTGTATTTATAATGGAAAGGGGTTGACTCACTGATACCATGGGAAACTAGTGGAATTTCTTGCTTCCCCCTTGACCCATGCAATGGTCCCTAGTAGTCGAAAACCCCCGGAATATCATCTTAAATTAATAGCAGTCAAATGGGGAAGACAAAATAAAAAATTGTCTCCATTATAGCATGTAGACTTGGATCAATGCAGAGTGAAGACGGTAATTAAAAAATGCTGTTAAAAACATAAAATTCTTGTACATGAGTTACGGAGTCCATCCTAGGAGAAAAATTCACTGAAACAAAGAGTCCAATTTGAGAAAGAGTCTCCAATGGTTTGGAATCTTGTTTAATTTTTAATGTTTCTAGGTACTTTTGTTTTTGGATTTTGAATACATTTAAATTTTCTTAGAATTTTCAATTATTTTGATATTTTCCTTATCACCTCCTTTTCTCTTCCCCCGGTAATTTGTGGGAAACTTCTATTGTCCCTAAACCCTACAACCATGTTATGGAAACATGTGAAACATAGCTAAAGCCTAATAGTCATGGGTTTCCATAATTTGACACGAAAATCATGGACGACAAGTGTCATTGTAAATATAGTTGAGTCAATTAGATTATATCATAGTAGCAAGATCTGGCCGTAATAAGAGTTCGTGTACAAACATTCACATGGAATTTGAGATTTGACAAATATTTGACATAGTAAGTGTAAAGTTTGTCGTTACACCAAAACCTGCAGATGTTGATGAATATTTGAAACCCAGCACAAGGCCTTATCACCAGGAGTGGCGGTTAGTCCACTTGTTTTTATATTCCCAGAGGTGTGGCGGTTATACCATGTGGAGGTACCCGATACTCCAACACCCCGCCTTTGGCGTAGCTCGGGGGAATTGAACCTGAGACCTCTGCTCTGATACCATGTAAGGTTTGCCGTTACACCAAAACCTGCAGATGTTGATGAACATTTGAAACCCAGCACAAGGCCCTATCACCAGGAGTGGCGGTTAGTCCACTTGTTTTTATATTCCCAGAGGTGCGGCGATTATACCATGTGGAGGTACCCGATACTCCAACAGTAAGATACGGTAAAGTTTACTAAATGATTAAATATATTTACAAATTTTAACTTTTAAAGATTCAAGAAATGTTCTATTAAAATTTAATTGTTATGATTAAAGTGGAATTTCAACTAGAGTAGTAAATGCTCAACTATTCATTAATTATCAGTACAAGAGTGGAACTATAATAATAGCATATCCAATGATAATTCAAGTCTTATACTATTGATAACTTCACCATCACTATCACACGACTATGACCACATTCATTCATCTTCAACCTATGCTTTTTCATATATAAAATATAAACTCAAATTACATGAGCAGAAATGATTTTGGATAGAAAAAAAATGTAAAATCTGGATACAAAAACTCGAGTACTATTTCAAACCACTTTCAAACAAATTTATAAGTATTGTTCCAGGTATTCTTTCA
The DNA here is from genome assembly GCA_001517045.1 of Pseudotsuga menziesii. Taxonomy (NCBI): domain Eukaryota; kingdom Viridiplantae; phylum Streptophyta; class Pinopsida; order Pinales; family Pinaceae; genus Pseudotsuga; species Pseudotsuga menziesii. The sequence goes on along the minus strand of LPNX010771860.1, from coordinate 609,419 downwards.
AATTAACATCTAAGTCACACATGATTTAATCAAAATTAAAAAATACATATACACTAAGGCCATGAGTCCATACTTCTTACCTATGAGACTCTAATTTCACGTTTTTTTTAAATCTTCTAAAATAAAAAAAAATGCATATTTTTCTATTTATGAGATTTCTATTTCCATATTTTAGTCGTACTAGAAATTTTCTTTATGTATTATTTCCATAGCGAATCATATGCATATCTGTATTTGTACTTTAATATTGCTACTATGGATTATATAGCAATCATAACCAAATTGGGACAGTTGCAAATCATCCAAATTTCAGTTTTAAATTAAGAAATCATCCCTATGAGAATCCCAGTTATCGTATTTTGGTCGTCTTGTCTTCTTTCAAGTTTTCTAAGTTGACTTGTGTTGAAGCTCAAGTGTCCAATGATACCTGTGTGATTAATTCTAGTGAGATTGGTACATATTTATTTATATTTCCCATTTGTTTTACCTTCACATCTCCATGTCACGAAATTTCTTCCCTTCTTCAAGTAGCATTACACTTTTCTTTGCTTCTCTATGTTTTCTTAATCTCTTTTCTTTGCTTTTGATTCCAAACCTATTTGGACGCAGAGGACCACATCCACTTCTGTCCGACCCAAGAAACAGGGCCAATCTCGGCCCCATACCAATGAACATATGGTTTCATCTAGGTCATAGATGCAGGCTCCTCACTCAAAGCAGCGACAAATTATCCAGTCTAGTTCCTCTTCCAGACTTACATCGTTTGTATCACAGGCCCTAGATCCATTCTCTTTGTACATCTCTCTGCTATAGCAGCTCTCCATATCTGAATAGCTTTTTGGTATCTAGGTGAAAGTCATAAATTTTTTTTGCATTGCACTTTTTCTAGGAGTTGTGTAACATACATAATAACAATAAATAAATAATAATAATAAATAATGATAATAATAATTAATAACTAACAATTAATGACTAATGAAAGGACACATCATATCTAAAAGACATGACCTATTGGAAGGACATGTCTTACCATTATGACCAGTCAATGGTATAAGTACACTGTCACATGGTCATTGTATCTCATCATCTCATATTTTATACATTTATTATATACTGTCCTCTTTATGGATTATAATCTGATGTCATAGTTATATTGAATATTCAACTATCAAACATCTTCTTAGGAGTCTTCAATGATGATACCTGAGTGTTGAGGTTGAGGTTATCCTTGATGGAATCTGCAATAATTCTTTTAGCTCTTAACATGTTGTTCTAGTGGTTTTCCTTTGCCTCTTCTCCCTCTTGTTCTGGAACCTCCACATTGACACATTTGTCTAGGTCATTCTCCTCTAGGATAAGAGAGATTTTATACTTCCATGCTCAAAAGTTATCTGCTCCTTCAAGCTTATTCTTAACCTTGGTGTGACTCATCATTTTGACATGAGAACCTCAAATGGAAATAGCAAGGACATAGATCTTACCAATTTGAGATGCCCAAGCTGATTCTGGATCTGGTTGACTAAGGTTCCATAGAGAAACCCTAATTTTCCAAACTTGGAATCTTGAAATTTTGACTGGATAGAAAGATGCGCCTCCTTGAGGTGAGTTGTCCAATGAGGTCCTTTCCAAATTCAGTGGAGAGAAACTTCAAAAACTTGCTGCCCTAGTTTCCTCCAACAATAGTGATTAGGTCAAAATTGAAACTTCTCCAAACTAGAATCTTTCTCCACCAAAAGATGTGCCTCCTTGAGGCAAGTTAGCCTATCCCTCTTTTCTAGAAATTTCGGGAAGAAAATTGCTAAAACTTGGAATCCCTAGTTTCCGTAGCTGCACAATGCCTTATTTCAAAATGGCTATGCTATGATGTTAGAGTTTTTACCTTAATTCACTTAGGTTAGATCTTTAAACTAAAAGATAGACGAGCATAACAATACACAAGCACACAGATTTCCCTTGGGGAAACCATAAAGGAGAAAACCCCGCAACTTCTTCAAAATAGTTTCGTCACTTAGTACAATGTCAAACCAAGATAGAATACCCAAAGATAAGACGTCTTCAACGGCTTCTTCTCCCTCACTCGTGCACTTATCTTTCTCTCTGTTGAGTGAACTTGCTTGAGTGATGTGTGTCAAATGAGGGAGGGTACCTCCCTATTTATACTTTACAAGTGACTGACCAAAAACCCTAACTAGGCCGACTTCCTAACCTAATAGGGCTGACTTCCCTCTTGGGAGACTCGAAATACATTTTACAATATTTCTTCTAGGGACTATTGCCCCAACTTACAACGGAGGTTTTAGCTCGATATTCTAGCATGACCAAATACAATAATGACATCCCTGAACGGAGTTAAAACATCTTCGACGAAGGTACAATAAAATACAATAATAATATACAATAGAATATCTTCCGAAGTTACATTTTCAATAACACAATGGTCATATATAACATGCATGGGACCTATTGTCACATACATAGTAGTTGGGCTCCCATGATTCTAGATCAATCCTTAGCACATTCCTGAGCCAATCGTTTACTTTGAGATCAGCGGTTTATGAGAATCCAATTGATGATCACTCTTATTATACAATGGACCTAGAGCTTACAGATGATTGGTTTTATGCCATGACCCCAGATTTGATGTACTGATTTAGCCATTCTTTATTTTTGGAGCATAGTTAGATTCAGTGCCCACGATATGTAGCAGCAGTGTTCAGTGTCTTTCAAATTGTTTAGAATAGGTGGAGGTATATGATCCAGGTGATATAA
>LPNX010771860.1:585691-601698 GCA_001517045.1 Pseudotsuga menziesii | reverse complement strand
TAATTACACATTTGCCATTCACAAGTCACGATTCACAACACATTTGTCATTCACAAATCACAATGAGACACATAGATGCATGTCGAAACCATATTTCTCATTAATTCATCAAAATCAAAATGTATGCAATGTACATATATGTCAGAATGCCACTGGGCATTGGCAAATGCCAAAATAGACTAAAGTCTAATAGTAAATACAAAAAGGGGTGGATCAAGATGGGAGAATCCCATATGTCAGTAGTCCTCCTCCATGCCTGAATCAACATCAACATACTCATCACTGCCCTGATCCTCATCCTCCTCCCCCTCGTCCTCCTCTCTGCCCATCTGATGACCTGCATCTCCTGCTGTGGAGGATGACCCCTCCATACGATCACTCTCATCAAAAGTGACCGGCTCTAGCACTGGATCATTAAGATCCCTGTTGGCTAATGCCAACTCCATACTGCTGTCCAAACCCATATCATCAGGAAAGACATCCCACATCTTTGTCTTTCCCTTCACCCACTCCTCCCTCTTCCTGTAAATAAGACGAAGGTTGGAGTGCACATACACCATTGACTCTGCCCTAGACTGCTCAAGCCTGCTCTTCTTCACACTGTACAAGTTCCCATATGTGCTCCAATTCCTCTCACAACAAGAGGATGATGTAACTTGAGAGATGATCCTCAAGGCTAACTTCTGTAGAATAGGGGATGTTGCCCCATGAGTTGCCCACCAAGCATAGGGTTTCTTACCCCCCCTATCTCTAAGCACATCATAGCCTCCAAATCTCCCAGTGCCAGTGGAAAAATCTACAAAGCCCTCCTCCGCCTCCTCAAGCATGTCGCTATCCTGAAATAGCCGTCTAAGTGCTATCTTCCTCCCATGTGCAATCTCTGCATCCATGTGAGGAGGGACTCTGTGTGATACCCCCGATCCACCAGTGAGCCACTCCTGAGTGTAGAACTTGGGGTTCAAGGAGTGGGCCAAGCAATGCAAAGGTGTGCAATTCTTATCCCACCTGGAGATAAGAATATCCCGAATAATGGTCCATAAGTTCTCTGCCGATGTCCCATACTCGGGACACTCATTCTCCATGACAATGGACCTCATGGACTCAATCATGGAATCCCACCCCTCATAAACCTCTGCTAGGATGGGCTGGTCCGTGTCTGCAAACCGCAACAAAGAAATGATGGGCTCCATGATCTTAATGCTAAGATCTACCGTGTCCCACCAACCATCATCTAACACCTTGTCCTTCACCTTTTGTGAAGCAACCTGATCCATCCTTCTCCAAAAAGACCAAAACTCTAAAATCACCATGGACCCAAGAGCGGTTTTGACCTCCCTCAACCTCTTCAGCATGATGAATGAGGAAGCAAACCGAGTATCTGCAATCTTCAACAATGAAAGTTGTGTGTACCGTTTGTAGATGGTGAGGGCATTTGTGTGGTTTTGTACAAAGTTACGGATATGGCGTGCATCCTCAATAAGGGTGCCAATCCATGTCACATTCGAAGGAATGGCTTTCGGTGCTAAATTCAAGGAATGGACAATGCAAGGTGTCCAAAAAACCTGTAAGAGCAATAAAAGCATGTATCAATGACTCTACAACACTAACATTGCAATGACCAAATTCAAACAATGAGCAAATTAGAAATGAAAGAATGAACATATCTGTGGATATTTAGCTTCCACAATCATGCCAGCAGCCTTGCAAACAGGTGCATTGTCCGTGATGATTTGTACACACGAATCAACACCTACTTCTTCAATGGTTTTGATGAATAAATCACCCATAAATTGTGCATCCTTGTATTTCCCAAGAGCATCCACCGCTTTCAAGAACAACGGTCCATTTTGGGAAGATACCATGAAATTGATGAGTGGATGGCCTGCGGGATCCGTCCATCCATCAGAAACAATACTCACTCCAGATGAGGGCCATGTTGCTCTAATTGGCTCAAGGATTTTATCTACCTCCTTCTTTGCTTTAATCAACAATGTGGTTCTAAGCTTCTCTGAACCAGGAGGCACATAACCACTTGGAGCTTTTTCCAAGATAGTTCGAACCATCTCAAAATACAATGGTGACCGTGCAACATTGAATGAGATGAAGTTGAGGTAGAAGAAAAATGCAATGGTAAGGTCTACCTCTTCGCGCGCCTCTTGTTGGAAAATCCTAACCATTGGACCACCTGTAGATTGCCTCTTTTTTGTTTGATAAGTATCTCCACGCCCATGAATGCTAGGTGGAAATGGAGTCTTGGTGCTAGAGGACTTCCTCAAAAATGGAAGAGGATCATACTCTTTTTTCTTGCTTGCTTCTGCCACCTTCCCTAAGCCAACCTGATCCTCTCTTTCCATATCCCTCCTTTGGTTAGCAGTCACCACTTTGCATGAAGAAATCCCACAAGAAGGAAGGGCCAACAAATGGCCCTTAACCCGGAAATATGTGCTCTTGAACTCATGGTTGCAAAAATTGCATCTCCAAGACACATTGCCTCCCCCACCAAGCTTTGCCCCGGGCCCATCTTTCCTTGTCACATACTTCCACAAAGGGTATTTTTTTTCTTGGGCTTGTTGTCTTGCTAAAACAGGGTTATATGGAGTATGAGCTCCACTAGCAGCCGATGGAGCACTTGACGGAGGAGGAGAATCGGTTGTGCTTGGTGGAATAGGAGGGGAGGCCCTAGATGGTGCATTTCTCCCTTTCCTTTGACCCCTACCTCCTCCCCTAGCTGATTGAGACATTCCTTTTCTTGTGTGATGGTTGAGCTTGCAATCCTCTCCACAAATCCGCCGGAATGCACTTGGAACCGCTTGGAAACAATGGATAGCCTTCAAATCTCCTTCACCTGCACATAAAACTCACTCTCAATGATTTGCTTCCTTCCAAATGACAAATAGAAAGATAAAAAGTCGAATTTAAGTGAACGCGGCTGTCTTTTTCGAGCGGTTACGTGTCCTGTTTTTTGGGTACGTGTCCGATTTTCGGGACACGATGTAACTGCGTGTCCGATTCGTGCATGAGTGCGTGTCCCGTATTAGGATTCGTCCGAAGGTCGAATCCCCTTCGTGTCGGACACGAATCGTGTCCGATTCGTTCCCCACGGGACACGAGGGGGGTATAGGGCGAATCCGGTTTCTTTGCCTGCAACACAAATGAGGTGTCACCCAAGATATCTATGGGACTGCCAAAACCAAGTTTCTACAGTTATGGAAGGGGATTTTCTTATCATAGCATCATCAGGCCACTCGACAGAAACCAAGAATCACAACATCATATATCTATCAGGGAATACAACATATTGATCCGTCGACATACATACACAACATATAGTATATATCATTTAACATGCATTAACTAACATTCCATGATATCATATCATCAGATGCCCGACACACTTAAGATAAGTTCATTCACAACAAATATTCATTCAACATAGACATAGATATCAAAGACACAGATTTAACGTGGAAATCCATATGAGAAAAGCCACAAAGGCACTCTTCATCTGGCATAATTAATATCTTAAGCGCCTTTGGTCTGCGCACATAGCTTGTAGACTCATCTATAGATATTCTTTACAATGGTTTCACTCTTCTCATAGGTCCCTCTTTTGGTTGTCCTCTATTCTCATCCAATCGTCCCTCCTTGATCATCTATTGGTCATCCCCACACAGCTTAGATAGACCCTTATATGCTTTCTACAATTCTTGGTTTTCTTGACGACTGATTCTTAACTATTAGTCGACGAGTTGTTCTACTAACTCAAAACATCCTATTTACATTAATCCAGGCACTATTGGCCCAATTTACAATCATGCTTGTTTCCCAAAATAGATTATAAGTCTAACTAACTCTTACTAATTAACTCTTACAAAAATAATCGAACTCCTGGTTTCGACTTGCTCTTCTCCTCTTTTGTCGTAGCTTTTTTTGTCGCAGTCTTGCTTGTCTTGCGACCGAAATCTTCATCTTTCCGACCAAAATTTAATTATCTTTTCTTAGGGCCAATATTTAGCTAGTCTTCATAGGCTAGTAAAGATCTCCCCCTTGATCATTCTTTCGTTTGATCTAAAGTGACAAGAGCACGTCTGGTGTGACAACTACCCTCTTACAGTAGTGGACGAGGCCCCTGCGGTGTCACCTAGTTAGTGGACGAGGCCCTTGCGGTGTCCCACCTCTCCCATCTCGGATAGGATACCTTTCGTGGCAACTACACTTTGGGTGATAACAGGATCGTAAGGAAAGGTCCATGGATCCATAAGAAAAGGAAAAAAAAATCATGTGGTATTTTTATTAATCTCAATTGTAATCATTTTAAGAGTAGGGTTAAAATAATCTAAATTGTGACCTTTTAATAAAACGATGCTATACATAAAGATAAGAAGAAGAAAATTTGCTTCTACTTTGTATTTATTTTATCAAAGAAATCTCAGAAGGGAGATTCAAAAATCTATAAAGTGAAAGTGATAAGTATAAAAGGAGTAACCAAATCACAAGGCTACTAAGGTTTTACTAAATCAAGCCAAGGTTAATTAGGGTATTACAAAGCTACTAAAAGTTTACTAAACGAACGTTGGTATTATAAAATAATACCTAGGTTTGAATCGAAGGATTATAAAAGAAGTATACTGTAATATTCCCAAAAGTGACATGCATGCAAACCCTAAAAATGACATGCATGCAAACCCTAAAAGTGATATGCATGCAAACCCTAAAAGTGATATGCATGCAAACCCTAAAAGTGACATGCATGACATCTAAGCATTATTTAATGATGCATGCACTCAATTAAGTCTCCATGCGCATGCATACAAGTCAACTGCAAATTAGAAGTTAAAGTGACCTAATTAGGTCAAAAGTTAGGGTTTTCACAGTTGAATGTTATAAAAGAAAGATCAAGTGAATGGAGACTTTGCTTTTGGATTATTATTATTTTGGAGCTCTTGAGAAGCAGCACAGCTTGTGGCCACAGCAGTTAAGGTTGGAGACAACGTCTTCAGCTAATGGGATTTCGACAGCAAGACATCTGCCCTAGTCTCCTTCAAGATAAACCATCCACGTTTGTCACCGTATCTATTGCATTCATCATTATCCAGTATTCCAGTATAAGTCCGCAGGTTATTACAGATTCATCCGTACAGCTGGGGACATTTAGGTGGGAAACCCTAAGTCATTCACCAGGACTCTGGATCACCATATTTCTTCCGCATGCAGCCTGCATCTTCATTGATATGATCACTCTACTGCATTGGGTGATTATTAGCTATCAGATTGTCCATCCGAGGCAGCTAGCAGCATTTTACAAGGTTGTGGGGGCGTGAGCAACAGATTGGGAGATCAATTCGCTAGGGCATCTGGAGAGGTCAAAACTTTTGCTTGCTCCGGTCAGCCTCTCCAGTACGGGCACACGTTCCTTCCGACTTATTTCCAGCTGAAACTGACCATCCCTTCAGCAAAAATGGCACACTTATTTGATTCAGCCAAATGGGGTATTGCAGCAAAAAACCAGGTCATTTCTTCATCAGCTCAACTCATCTTGCATGCATATTCTCTTTGGAGCATTTTCAGCTGGCTTATCAGTGGTAAGTGTTCATTCTATCCTGCAAACCCTAACCCTAAATTCAGCTATAACATAGGGAAATTTTGCATGGCAGTTTGCATGCCCGACTATTTCAGTAAAATTGCACAGAAATAGAAAATATCAGGATTTGGGATATTACAGTGGTATCAGAGCATGATCCATGCCAGCTGTGGGCACATAACAATTGAATAAAAGCGCATGTTGATACTTGCGTGTACATGCAAATGCATGTCAGTGATGTTGGTGAAGTGCATGTCAGAACAAAGGTTTTTCTCTGCCAGCTTGTGAGAACATGAAGACAATGAGAAGGATCTTGACTGGAAATTAGCAGAGGTTAGTAGTACTTCAATACTTGCCTCGATATCAAGAGTATCTAGCCTTGGGTGATGAGGTATGTGCGACATTGTCCTTTCAAGATTATTGCACCATCTAGTTCGAGAGCCAGCCCAAGGATTTGGATGAGGATCTCCTTAAAGGCATAGTTGGGGAAGAGAAGAAAGATGAGCATGAAGTACAGGTTGTTGGTGAGCTTCATTTGGAGTTAACAGTACATGATGAGGATGTGCATGAGGAGATAGCATTAGAGCCATCCTGTGAGTCTAGCGACACAAGCACATTTGCTAATTAGATTGTGGACAAACCATGTGATGAGTTGGAGTTGGTACACTCTTCATCACCTACAGCAGGAATCCAAACAATTATGACAGGCGAAATACATGAGGTGCAAGGCAATGAGCACAGCAGTCGAGATACTGAGTAGTCACACATGGAGGTTAGGGAGAGTTTATACATGCATGAGATAGAGCTTCCCGATGATAGTCACCGAAAGAAGATTGAACGGGTTAAAGAAAGCATTCTAGCGATGAAAGAGAGGACCAAGATACTCCGAGACACCATAGTACAGCGAGATGTTGAGCTTATAGTTCTTTGAGTTGTATGTACCGAGTCAAAGGTCAGGCTATCTAGTATTGAAGAGCAATTGGATTCCTTGATGGGGCAGCAAAAGAAACATACTATTACATTTCAAAGCAGTCCTCTTAAGGAGTACAGAGACAAGGCTTGCAGTAGCTTGAGTCCACATTTGCATAATGGTGGATGGTTTTTACAGGTTGGCCAGGATCAAGAAATTGACCAGCAGTATATGAGCATTCCAGTTGAAATCAGAAGGGTAGAATGTCAGCTTGGTAGGATTATTCCTTGTGATGGTGCTTATGGACAAGGTACTTTTCGAGGGTTGGATTGGAGAGAGATTAAGAGTTGGTGTCCTATTGAGTGGGCAATTCTTGAGAAGACATTCCTAGCCAAGAGTATAGTCCCACAAGATCTTTTAGATATTTGGGATGAAATATGCACAAGTTTGCATTGGGATCCAAGCAGAAGAACTTATGAGGGAAGGATACAGTGTTTACTGATGGCGTTACTTGGGAGTCTACATGATGCTCCTTGTGTCGATACTACGAAGGGCAACGATGGATGCATTTTGACCTCTGCAATTCTCAGATTGATTTGGGACCCTAGGATTACAGTGACTAACAGTTTAGTGATTGCTAGAGGTTGCTTTAAGGAGGTCTCTGGTGATGGTACCGTACAGTGCAGTGTTTTGAGCAAAGCGTGCAATAGATCTCCTAGGATAATTTGGGACCCTGGGATCATCCCCGGATTTAGTTGGTTCAGTTGATTGATTGTGGATTTGCGTTGGCATTGCTTGAGGACAAGCAATCTTTGACGAGGGAGGACTGTAATGTTTGCAAAAGTGACATGCATGCAAAACCTAAAAATGACATGCATGCAAACCCTAAAAGTGAGATGCATGCAAACCCTAAAAATGACATGCATGCAAACCCTAAAAGTTATATGCATGCAAACCCTAAAAATGAGATGCATGCAAACCCTAAAAGTGATATGCATGCAAACCCTAAAGTGACATGCAAACCCTAAAAGCGACATGCATGACATCTAAGCATTATTTAACGATGCATGCACTCAATTAAGTCTCCATGCGCATGCATGCAAGTCAACTGCAAATTAGAAGTTAAAGTGACCTAATTAGGTCAAAAGTTAGGGTTTTGGCAATTGAAAGTTATAAAAGAAAGATAAAGTGAATGGAGACTTTACTTTTGAATTATTATTATTTTGGAGCTCTTGAGAAGCAGCACAACGTGCGGCCACAGCAGTTGGGGTTGGAGACGACGTCTTCAGCTAACGGGATTTCGGCAGTGAGACATCTGCCCTAGTCTTCTCCAGGATAAACCATCCAAGTTTGTCACCGTATCTATTGCATTCATCATTATCCAGTATTCCAGTATAAGTCCGAAGGTTATTACAGATTCATCCGTACAGTTGGGGGTATTTAGCTGGGAAACCCAAGTCATTCACTAGGACTCTGGATCACCATATTTCTTCCGCATGTAGCCTGCATCCTCACTGATAGGATCACTCTACTGCATTGGGTGATTATCAGCGATCAGATTGTCCATCTGGGGCAGCTAGCAGTAGTTTACAGGGTTGTGGGGGCGTGAGTAGCAGACTGGGAGATCAATTTGCTAGGGCATCTAGAGAGGTCAAAACTCTTGCATGCTCCGGTCATCCTCTCCCGCACGGGCACACCTTCCTTCCGACTTATTTCCAGTTGAAACTGACCATCCCTTCAGCAAAAACGTCACACTTATTTGATTCAGCCAACCTGGGTGTTGCAGCAGAAAACTAGGTCATTTCTTCATCAGCTCCGCTCATCTTGCATGCATATTCTCTTTGGAGCATTTTCAGCCGGCTTATCAGTGGTAAGTGTTCATTCTATCCTTCAAACCGAAACCCTAATTTCAGCTATAAAATAGGGAAATTTTGCATGGCAGTTTGCATGCCCGTCTATTTCAGTAAAATTGCATAGAAATAGAAAATATCAGGATTTGGGATATTACATATACTACCAAAAGTGCAAGTCTTAAGTATTTAAGTATCATATAAGTTGTAATCAAGGCATCTTTTGAAGGAAACTTGATGTCACACCCCGGTTTTGACCCCGTTTGCATGATGTATATAATGTAATTAATCGTGGTGAGGAGCTAAAGGCAAAAGCCCCACCATCGATTTGGTTGTGTATGTTTCGGCAATAGGGATAGTTGCCGATGGTATATCGTGCTATCCGGCACATTATGGTTGGCATAATGTAAATACGCACATCAATTAAAATAAACCCACAACCAGCTACGACAGTGCAACGTTAAAATGAAAAGGGCATGATTCCAAAGGATAAGGGTGTGGGGGGGAAAACCCATGTGTTACCACCTTGTTGATTTGTCATCTTCCCTTTGTCTCATCCAACCTCTCTAATGTCTTGTTGAGTAGTTGAGGCAGTTATGGCTGGGAGTTGAGGTAGTTATTGCTGAGTAGTGGTGGGTGTGGCAGGAGTGTCAGTCCTTGCCCACGTGCCCACTTCACCAGCGGATTCTTCCTCTTCCCGTCGCGTGGGGGGCGGGGGACAGAAAAAACATTCACACACTCTTCCCCTGTCTGTTCATTCTCTCCACTACGTGTTGTCCCCATGGCTGGTTCGTCCCTAACGTGGGTTTGTCCATCCGCACGCAACAGGAGGTCGACTCATTTTCCTCACGCGCTGGTCGGGGGTCCTTCTTTGGTTTTCCGACTGATGCAGCGAGCTGAGAGCCGTGCTCTTCCATCCACGATTTGCTGTGAAGCACCATTCACGTTTTCGGCTGTCTCACAAACTGGTATAATCGTGTAATTTTCCCGTCATTTCAATGTTTAAATCGGAACCGTTGTTCTTCCCGTGAGTCATGGTTGCTGTCGTTCTCCTCAAGATTTGTTGTGGGGCTGTGGTCTCCCTCACGTTGTGATTGTTGTGGCCTTCTTTACATTTGGGGTCGGGTGCAAGTTGCTCTCACGCATAGACTGTTGGGGTCGTTTTCCCATGTTGTGAGCTGTGCTCACTGATTACATTTCAGGGCTGTTGCCTTTCCCCCATGTTCACTGATACGTTTGGGACTGTGTAAAGTTGCCATAATTTCAGCGTGTGTTGTGGATGTTGGATGGTTGTTGACTGCCACATCCGGTGTTTGTGCTTTCCTCTGTCCACGCTAGGAGTTTGGTTTTTCTGTCCCTGTTTTGGGACTGTGTAAAGTTGCCATCGTTTCCATTGTGAGTTTGGTCTGCTGAAGTACCCTGGTTTTGGGTTGCTGCTAAGTTGTTTTGGCCACGCTAGGGCCAAGAACAACTCTGAGTTGCCTATCCGAGCTCCTTGACAACTTGGTGAACCCTATGATGTTGATTTGGCTGTGTGTTGGCAAACTAGGGCTATGTGTAAGCCTGCATTGACCCTTTTCCCTGGAGGAATCATGCCCAACTCGGGGGTGGCAGCGTTGCTGAGAGATTGATGAGCACGTTGGCCTATGGTTGGGTGGAACGTTGCAGCGACGTAGCTAGTTGCGGGGTGAGTTCTTTATCAAGAAGATAAGTACTACTGATTATCTCATATCTGTAATTTAATCTACTCTTTCATGAATTTTGATGAACATGTTAAATGCTGGAATTTGTGTGTGCTTCCGCTGAATGTTGAATGATTATGTGCTCTGGTATGTTTTATGCATCTTAGTATGCATTATGTTTAAGCTTTGTAATTTCAGCATTGATGTTTGTTCATGTTCATGGGGCTGTTTGCCCGTTTGTTTGTTTGGTGTTGGTCGCGTCCTCTTCGCCGGTCGGAGGGTTGGGGACGTGACACTTGATGAAAATACCAAATGGAGTCCAATAGTGAAAATAAAGGAAGATTTTCTAAAACTTATGAAAAATACACTTTTGCTCTGTGTTACGTTGTACCAGTACCAACTTACTTTCAGATATCTTCTCAGGGGGAGGGATCGTTTTTCTTCTTCAGGGCTAGGATGGGGATATTTTCTGCATTTTCTGAGGGATGGTTATGGCCGGACCTCTTGATTTTGTCTTTAGGAGTACTATAGATTAATGGCATTGTTGACTACCTCATTTTAGGGCCTCTAGCCTTGAGGTTGGTGTCTGAGGCTCCTAGGGGCAAGTCACTAGGTCACATGACCCCGCTGTTTGATTTCCACACAGGTGGCATCGTTCCACACAGAGGCCCTTGCCTCCTCGTTTAGTCACCCTAGGCATTCCTCCTGGCCTCCATTCAACACAACACCCTCTCTCTGGGAGCCTGCACCATGATGACATCATCCTTGATGCCCAGGCCTTTAAGCTTGATTGACGGGGGACATTGATGGTTTTTTTTTAGCATATTTGGCGTTAGATGGGACATGAGGTTCCCCTCTTGCTCACTCCATCCTTCAGAGCGGAGCTACTTGTTCGGTTTTAGCTATTTACATCAATTTTTGGTAAATTTGGGGGAAAATACCCCAAGTTCCCCTACTTTAGATTATTTTATGTTATATTTTAACATTGACATTTCAGTGGCTTGTCAACATGGTTATTTGTAAAAAGTGAGGTTGAGGCTATAAATAAGCCCTCCTCACTCATTTGTAAATCATAAGATCTAGAATCAAATATGATACTTCTTCTTTTTCTCTTGTTATATGGGCTTATGATGTGAGGCGCACGTCTTGGAGAGTCTCTTCTTTGGCTTGTGAAGTGGAATGTGGATGACTGCTAGCGTTTCATTTGCACGTACATGTTGATGCTAGAATGGTTGGGATGTAGCTTATGCACAAAGGTGATCTATGGTCTTTCTTTGTTCATCGTTGTTAAATCTTGGTAAGAACATCTCTATCTCTGTTGAATGGCGCTATGCTAGGGCATTCTATTTGTTGATTAGGACTTCATTATCAATATTTTGTCAATTTTGTATGGTTTGAAGACAATCTCTTGAAGTAGTCTTCTTTATAAAGGGCCTTGGATCTCTACTTTGCTATTTGTTAGGCTCTCCCAATGAACCCTAGGGGTTGTTGGTGGATGCCCTAATTTTGCAAGCCTAGAGGAACTCTTCTTGTAGGGATGCTTATCATCGATCCCTTATGCCCTGGGATTGAGATAAGAATCATATCCCTTCTCTTGTCACTTGTTTATTCAAAATGTCATGCATTTTCCTGTGTAAATAGTGCATTTTCATGGTAGATTAGGGTTAGCCTTAGGTCTGCATTTTCATTCCAAAAAATCCCTAAAAATATAACAAAATCAAGAAAAAAAATTTAAATTTTTTTCAAGTTTTGGGCCTTCCTAAAATTTCGGCCTCTCTCTTAAAAACTCAGCCCGTTCTTTTACCCCCAAAAAACCCTAGGGAATCACTTTTTTCCCTGCCTGCAAAATGACCCGTAAATTTCAGTCAAAACTGAGGTAGGGTTCGCTGATTAACACCATTGATCTCGACCTTGAGTAAAATTTTCCTTCTCTGCTAAAACGAGCTGTACTGAGGGTTTTTGTGACTCCTTAAGGGCTGTTATACACCCTATAGCCGCTGCTCTTGTGGAATGATTAAGGCATCCTGCTGGTTTTCATTTTTCAGACCCTAATTATTGACTAAACCGATGTACTCAGGGCATCCTTGAGCTCCTTCCAAAACTCTTAAACCTGGTGAACTGGAAAGAACTTGAAGTGATATTAATGCATGTTTACTGCCGGTACTTCGTTGCTATAGCCTATAACAAGTGACTGTAACAGTTTCCCAAATATTGCAGATCTTAACTACTATTTCTATACCAAATGTGAATGCTAAATAATGACATTGATCAAACTAAATTATACACAGAACTGAAAAAGGTTTTTATGTGGATGCAATCTAGATGCATTGATGACGGTACTTACTGTTAAATAGTGGATGTAGAAATGATTTATGATTAATGCTGAGGTCTGATATATTGTTTGCATTAATTGCAACCTAACACCTACATACAAGTGACATGCATTGGACCTGCTCTTGATTACATTACCACTTTGACAAGTACATTGTAAACACAATTAACCAATGTTACCCCAAGTTTCCGGGACGGGGGGACGTGGGAGCGGGGAAACGCACATTCAGGACGCATGGAGACCACCCCCAAATTTAGGGATATTCGGGGGGGACGTGGGGACGTCTCTAAAATTATAAAATTAAAATAAAATATAAAAAATAATAATTAATTTGATGTATATTAATGATTGTGCAATGTAAATACTAAATATATCAGTTTATTTTCTAAGTAGAACCAAGTAGGAATTGTAAAATGTGAAAATAATGGGAAAATATTAAAAAAAAATTCACAGGGGCATGGTTGGGGAGGGAAAGTTTCGTCCAGGAGTCCCCAAGTCCATGGGACGCAGGAAGCGTGGAAACACGTCTCCAACCCTGCGGGACGCGTCCCCGTGGAACACTGCAATTAACCTCTCATTATCAAAATATATTGCCAAATACGCTTTGCAAGTACCTTTTCACCTAACTCTCTTTACTTAACTCCATCTTAAGGCATTGATCTTTGGTATAGGGTGTTTGGAAAGTACTTATGTGATTGAGTGGCAGGCGCATCAAGGGCTCTCCCCTTGGAGGTCAAGACTCTCCCAAGCAGAAGTTAAAGGGGTGTGACTAAGGTGACGTTGGGTCACAACTCCTTGCATGTGATTATTGGGCACTAACTTTGCTAGTTTGTCCGGTAACAATGTTAAATCTTAAGCGGTCTATTCAAGGAAGGAATATTACTATCGCTATTTGTTCGAACAAAGACAACAATTTCATTACCGTCAACTTGGGCAATCAATTAGTTATTCAAGAACCGAATATAATCGAAAGGACTGGCATTTTTGGCGATGTATATAAAATTAAGGACTTAGTTATAACAATTGATGGTTATGAATACATATTTAAATTCAACGTTACAACTATGTACAAAGGAGAGGTTGACCTAATTCTTGGTTCAACTTATTAGAATCACTAGGTACATTCATTTTGAACATGGAGAAAAAGTTTTTGGTGTTCCCATATAAAAAGAAGATAATTACATTACAAGATGTTACTATGAAGTCATGCTCAATAATACCCTCACCTAAACACATGAAGGACGTATTAGAAGTGATCCTTCAAGATAGCCAGAAGTTGATACAAATGTTGTAGGATCGACAAAAAAAATGCGACAAGGTCATCACTGAAAAAGACGAAGAGATTTCTCGCCTAAGAAATCATAATCAGAAACTAATTGCAAAAATCATGAAGTCCAAGGAGAAAAAGTGGGGTTTTCAAAAGTTAGAACAAGAGAATCGAGATCTTGCGAAGGAATTCAACAATAAGTTATCAAAGAAAGATCAGAAGCTTCTAGCTTAAGGAACCTTAATCAAAGGTTGCTTGAGCAAATCAAAAGATTAAAAAGGCAACCAAAAAAACAAGACATTCAAAACAAAGTTGGAAAGTCAGAAAAATATGTAGAGCTTTCACACACTTAAATGTTCATAATCGAAGTTTACTTACTCAAATCAATAAGCTAAAGAATGACAAGAAGTTGTTACAGAGTAAGTTAGAGAAATCTATTAGCAAGGAATCCTTAATCAATAAAGAAGCAAGGACCAATCTTGTCGAAAAAATAAGTCATCAAGTGTAAAAATCGAGACGTTGGAGAAGGAAACCAATACACATCCAACCAAAATCTTACCAAACAATAAATCATTAGAAGTATCTAAAGAGGAGATTTCCAAGAACATGACACCAAATACAAGCATACCCTATCATCATCCTAATTATACAGGTCATCAACAAACTAATTGAAGACAAAATAAATATGCCAGGTTAAGTAGAGATCCTACGCTATTCACAAGAAATTGAAGTATAGAATGTTAAAGTTTGTGCAGCTGCGAGACCCATTCTCATAGAGGATGGTACCCTAGTCAGTTGACTAGGATAGAGTAAGACCCTAGAAGGTACCCTAGGGCCCCCAGTAGTCTCCTGGGGTTCTTGGTCTAGGACCAAGCAGGTTGATGCCATGGCAAAGCCCCTAGCATGTGGCTAGGGCCCCTATATGCCTCTAGGGTATTCTGGTTTGGAACCAGGGACACGATGTCCAAGTAGAGCCTGCAGGTAGAGGCAGAGATATATTCTGGTCTTGAACCAGGGACACGATGTCCAAGTAGGTCCTGCAGGTAGTTGATCAACTTTCAATGTAAGACTGAAACTCAGCTTAGTACTGAGAACCATTCTGCGAGAGAATGGAGGACCCAGTCAGGGTCCAGGGATTGATCAACTTGATTTAGTGTGACACTGAAACTCAACGTAAGGCTGAAAGCCATTCATTAAGAATGGAAGATAATGATGTCCCCTCTCCTAATCGGTTATTGCTAGGTTGCTTCTCAAGGGACTGGCCACCCCTTGACGATGTCCCTAGTGCCTAATCCTTAACAGAAGTGTTAAGGACAAAAATGATTGTACCAATGTTGCAAACATCGGCGTGGCAAAAAAATCGGCAAGGTCCAGGAAACATCGTTTCGGGATATCTCGGCAAAACATCGGCAAACATCGGGAAAAAATCGGCAAACTTAAAAAATAGAAAAATATTCATTTTTTTTCAATTTTTTAAACATCTAAAGCAACAATAACATCAAATAAACACATTGCTACATGAATATGGAAAGAAAACCGATATATAAGATATATAAGATGTCTGGAGAATCGAGATACATCACACATACAAAATGGATTATGTTCGTGCATCTTAAGTCATAAAAAATATAACAAATGTATCTCATGATCATCATCATGACTCACGAATCATCTACAATGAAGTAAAGTAAATAAACTATTGATTCCCTCTACCCCTTTTACGGGAAAAGGTAATCGCTGTGCAAATGGCCTTTCCTCTAGAACTAGAAGTAGGTGCCCTTGAGGCTTGTGGGCCTCGTACTGGACTCTGACGTCCTCTAAAAGAAGACCCTGCAAAATGACGTCCTCTAGAAACTGGAGAAGGTGGCCGAAACTGATGTCCTGAAGAATGAGAAGGTCGAGGAGGTAGTCCTGCAGCTCCTGCTCCTCTACCAGTACTAGTGCCTGTGCTACCACCAGGTCTATCTCCCTCTAGCTCTGACTGTGGCACACTCCGAGAATCGGCGTGAAACTCCTCTAGAACTGGAACATGCTCATCCAAATCCTCTGAGACTGTATGAGTCTCACCATGATCACTATCAGTAGCATGATCATCCTCTAGCCAATCAGGGGCTACCTCCATAACAGGCTCCTCACACTCTGCCCTCCATGCAGCGGTGGTGTCAATCTCATCCAATGAAATGGCCTTCGCATCAACTTTTCTCTGATACTGCTTCACCCACAACCTGAGATTGTAGTGGACGTAGACCAAATCATTAAGGCGCTGAGTATCCAACCTGGAGGAGGATCATAAATATTAAATATTAAAGTGGCATAAATCTATAAATTAGAATTTAATAATTTAAATTTTATATTATATAATGAATTTGAAAATTTGAAATTCTA
>LPNX010771860.1:537048-576206 GCA_001517045.1 Pseudotsuga menziesii | reverse complement strand
GTTATATGGTATTATGAATATGGACCATGGTTTATATCATGTTTTTATGCTTTTCATAACTAATTCAATGTTCTAGGTGCTTTTGTTATCAAAATATATATTTTTTTAAAAACGCTTCCGAAAACGCTTCCTAACCGGATTCTTTTGAAAAAGGCGCTTCCCACTTCTGCTTCCGCACCCGCTTCCCGCTTCCGCTTCCGCTTCCAAGTAACCTTGATTGTCACCGGTGATTGAGGACAAAAAGTTTTTTCCATTCCTATCATCCACTAGACCAAATTTCCTTAGAACCGACACCAAGAAGCCAATTACTACAAGTCGCTTAACATGGGAGTTCCTCGCTGAACCAAGCTGGGGTTTATTCCTTCTATGCTTGAGAGTACTGAAATAAATAGGAAGGAGACATATGGATGTGTGTTTTCCCCTTCTCTTATGCAATGACAAGGAGGTAGCAGGTGGCTGGGCATGTCAACTTTAAATGCTTCCCACCTTCATAACTATTGAAGTGACTAGGGCAGCTGGGATATTCCAACCTACGCTGTTGGGAGCGGGTAGTGGGAGTTAAAAGCAAAATTTTCAAAAGATTCCGTTTTGGAAGCATTTTGGGAGCGTTTTTTATATCATACATATTTTAATATATTTTGATGCAAATATATTTAAAAAAACATGTATTATGCCAAATTAGCTATAGAAAACATAGATATAACCAATGTTCCATGGTGTTTCCGGAGCGGGGGAGCAGGGAAACGCACAAGGGGGACGTGTGGAAGCTACCCCAAATTAATTACTTAATTTCTTCAATGATAATGGTCTTCCTTTTGCATTAACTCTTGTCTTGTTTTCCCATTTTGTACAGTAATAATTGTAATATTTACAATTATTAAATTTTTGAATGGTAAAGGTTTAGTTTTTTTAATATATATAATAATAATATTATTAATTATTATTATTATTATTATTATTTGAAAATGAAGAACTTTTAGAGTTTTTAAAAAATATATATAACCATAGTAATTATAAAATAAGGATACTATTATTATAATATTTTTTTTGGAATGGAATGAAGTTAGGGTTTATAGCGTTCAAGAAACAAGCGTGGAGGGCGACCAAGAAGAAAAGGGACTGAATGGGTGTGCAAGTTGAGCTAAGCGCTGAGGGGGATTGGAGTGGAGGCGACAGAGACCAAAGGGATCGATGGATCGATGGAGAGTTGCAATGGATGGCGTGGAGGAGGGAACGCATGCAAGAGAGCTGTGGGGGGGGCAAGGGAGCAGCAAGAGGGACAGGCAGAAGAGGCGGCTAAGAGTGTAGCACAGAGGAGGAGGCGTGAGGGACGTTGATGATGGGAGCTTGTGAAAGGAGGCAAGAGGGAGCAGGGTGTGAGATCGAGGTGGTGGGAGCTGCAAGCAGAGCACAGGCCACGTTGGGGGTGGTGGGAAGAGAGAACCACACATGTGGAGTGGAAGCAGTAAGAGATTACGAGGGTGGAGGTGTGAGCAGGCGCAGGGATGAGCAACAAAGAGGAGGGTGATAGGGGGCAATGATTGGGAAGCATATGAGACAAAAGACACACGAAGAGGAAGGAGCGTGGAAGAGGAGATGGAAGCAACTAGAGGAGAGAGCGCAAGAGTAGTGGGAGAGGAAGTGCAAGAGTGAAGGCAGATGGGGATGTCTGGGTGGACATAGTGACGGTGGTGGACGTTACAAAGATAAACAGAAAATAAATTAATAATTAATAATTAATAATAGTTTAGGATAATTAATGAAACATTAATTGTAAATATGAGGAGGCCAACCATATTTAAAGGTGGTCTACCCATTTGTAAATCATCCATCAATTATTATATTCTTACATTCATTTCCTCAACAAGGAAATCGGATACGCTTCTTGAAGTCAAACAATCGAATACGGTTGTGACATTTGGTATCAGAGCGGTTGCTCCTCCCCTAAGCTTGGATTCAGCTCCTCCCATTTTGAGCGCGGTTTCAGCTCACCCTCCTCCCTCCGCCTATCACTCTCTTCCTCCCTCACGCAGCACTCATCCACAATCCATCCACCCTCCGCTCTCCTCTTCCCTACAGACACCAAGCTCTTATCCCTCCATCTCTCATTCCTGCTACACCTTCAACCTTCTATCACCTCACTCCCTCCCACGTGCTGCCACAAACCCAACGCCCTCCTGCCTACGCTATTCACTAGCATCCAAACTCCATCGCGTCTTCCACCCACTCTTCCATTCAAACCCTCACAGTCACCCCCATCTACCACTGCCTCTCATTCTCACGTTGCAGCCACTCTGCTAGCCCCCACACGCTCCTCTCCCACACCCCTACATCCATAACCTGCCATACCTCCTTTTCATTGTGCTCCCCTCATTCCACACACCAACCCTCCTCCACTACACCCATTCATCCTGCTCTCTCCCCCGACATATCCACTTCGCTGCCACTCTTTCCCCAGCACTGCGCTCCTCCTGGAATTCCATGTTCACTTGTTCTACTACATATTCTAAATCTCGTTTCATCTCATTTTAGGGGAAGCAGCCTTGCACCCCACTGTTTTGATTGGGCCACTATTGCTAGTTGTAATCACAAGTTCCTATCACATTTTTGGTCTTCAGTTGGCACTAATCTTTTGTTGTGAAAATCATGAGTCTCTAACTACTCCATCTGCAATCTTTGTCTTCCTTGTCTACCTCATTTTTTTCCTTCATGTTGGAGGACTAATTCTGCTATCATCAATCTCTCGTCTCCCTGTTGTCAGCATCTAGTATCTTTCCTGGTTAACCCTTCACATCATCACCTAGGAAGATTCATGTTACCAAACGTCAAGCCTGTCTTTGGGTCTCACACAGACTTCCTTTTTCTATTTGATTTTATTTTCCATTTTAGGAACTTTAAATTACTTTAAATATATTTTTTCCATTCCTTTTTTAATATGAAAAAGATGAAGAAAAAGATCAACTCACCTTTCAAGTGCACCTGCATAACTCATCTCCTCCTTTTATGATTCAAGGTGTTTGTCTCCTAACTCTACACACTTTCATCTTTGTCAAGGGTCATGAATCTCCAACTTAGATCTCAGTCTCCTTCATGACCTTTCATTTGATCCATTAGTCTCCTATCCATAGGCTCTATGCCTCTAATTGTTTTCATACCAGGTTGAGCAAATTGTACATGATGTGAGATGATTATTTCACCACACAAGATAACTTTAAGTATATGGTCTTCAACCTAACAAAATAACTCCCAAAAGTACTAGAGTATGTTATAATCCCTATTTAGTTCAGTTCACCCACATGTGGCTCATTATACTAGTATACACTGACATTAACTGTAAAACTAGTCTAACGGTAACTTTATTTACAAACTTAACATTGATCATTATTCTATCGTGAAATTTTGGAATTAAGATAAAGAATGAAAATGCAAAAGGAAATCCCCTCTCAACAAGGAAGCATTCATAAAGGGATGGTTAGAAATGGAAGGTAATTGAAGAATATACTAAGGAAGATACTTGGAAACGATGTTTACTAACGTCCAATTGTGAAATGGCTAAAAGCAATGTCAATATTCTAACAGATTAATATTGAGATTCCATGATTACAGTGAACTTCTAAGAATGTTTTTGAACTTGAATTCAGCAGACTAAAGTTGATACCACTTAGGATAATATTCATGATTACCAGGCATTTTAAAAATTTAATGTGATGAAACATTCAAATCATACAAAATATATAAAGATTTATACATATTTTGCAACCACCATAGCTATATCAAATGGAAAAAACTTGCCAATTTCCGAAACAATTAAAATCTTTCAATTCTCAGTGCCTTGCACCATGCTGCATCGATCAAGCATTGTATGCACATGATCAACGTTTCTAACCTTTTACAACAAGAATTCAAAATGAATGTCGCTCTTTTAATGGTTTATTACACTGAACCATGAGAATTTGCAAAAACACCTTTCCAGCTGAAGCTTGGGTTGAGGTGCAAATCTCAGGTGATTATTGGCAACAATCTTCACCATTTTATCTTTCAGAAGATGAAAAACCAACAAGAACCAAAAATTACCTCGCAGGGAATCAGAAAATGGTTCAAGAAGACTATTCACATCCTCCCCATCAATAGTAAACCCCCAACGATTTGGGGTTCGACCAGCAATATATGCACATGCTCTTTCATCAGTGTCCTTCAAGAAAACCTGATCACAAAAACATGGGTGTGTCTGTGAATCCTCATGAAACACTCACCTTCATCCAAATATAAGAATTGTTACCATGTTGTCAACAATCAAAATTTTTGAATCTTTAAAATATGTTAATTCATAACAGAGGTGACTGAACCATCAATTCAAATTAAATAGCCTTAGAATAATCATACAGCCTTTATAGGGAGAACAATTTTCAAATTATGAAGCATTGTTGTTGTCTAAAGAACTGGCACAACTAGTGCTTGTTTGAAACTAATACAAAAGTAAACATACATTCAAATTAAAAAGTCAAGAAAAAGTGGCTATGTCAACTTCCTGCATTCTTTTAAATGTGACAACTCAATACAAAGCCTAGGTAGAACCTAATAGTAATAAAAATCAGTGGTCAAATGCTTGGAAGCTCATATTGCTTTCCAGCAACTTTTAACAAGTTTTAAGGAGTGCAATTTGTGTGACTATGTTTGAGAGCTCATAACAATGCCTTGTAAAGAAAACTGATGAGCGTTACCAGCCAAGGTAACTTCCCAACATTAACTCTGCTCTGTGAAGAAACCAAGCCAAGGTAACTTCATTTCAAGTTTGACTCGGTCACAAGTCAGCCTTTAAAGCAGAACTCCGACTAAAGTCAAAATGGTGTCTGTAAAACACAGAAATAAATAACACTTGTTTTATCTAGTTTTCTGACCCGATATCACAGGAAACAACCAATAGACAGGTCAGCTGTCCAGAATCCATCGTGTTTGCAGTAATATTATCGTGTGTACTTTGAAAAGCGAAATCATTAAAAAATAGCATTATATGTTTAACGTGAACTTTTCATATTAATGAAATCTTTTTTCGGAAATTCAGTGTCTTTTATTTTCCATGTTTTTACCTAGTCCAAGTCAAACTCTTACACTCTAGCCTCACTGAGTTGACCACTGAATCAAGTTTGGTCACTTTGCTGATAATAATAGCAGGTGGCTTTAGCAAAAGTTTCGGTAACATATAGACAGAGCCTAACAAATAACATAGGAATTTAATGTAATGTCAACCAATTTAACTTGCAATATAACATTTATAGTTCATTCAAGACATTAACTGTATAGCCAACTCAAATTCGATTATTTATATCAAGGGTTTAACATGATGCATTTTGCACCTTAATTTCAGTGTGGAGATGCAAACATCCTCATGAAAAACATCTTACAATAACCATGCTCTCAAGACTCAACTACATCTATTTCTTTCATTGTGTGATTGACCCTTTATAGCTCAAGAGACTGCAAAGAGTCCAAACACAAACCTTCAGTAATGGACAATGCTACCTCCCCAACTCACACTTGATGATAAAAACCCTAACCCAGGAGGTGCAACCCGAGAGGGAACTACTAGGACAGTTAACACCTAACTCTAAGTTGAAGGAAATGCCTAGAATGGTGGCGTACCCATCCTGAAAACGCCAGAACACGGAAACAGTTATAAAACATGTTGGAAACGTCCTTGGTCATACCATACGGCGTTTCCAAATCTGGAAACACCTTACAGTACGGCCAAGGGCATTTCCAAGGCATTTTAGCCATTTTTAGTGACGTTTTGGGCATGATTTTGAAAGTTTCCAGGGTTACCTAAGTGCCCATGAGGGATGTGGGCTCGGGAAAATACCACCTTGTTCATCTCGATAACCGTTTAAGACAAAACTGAGATAGGGGATTGAGATCCTGATTAACCTTTAAGACAAAGTGATATTCTCCTTTATCTTACCTTTTCTATTCTTTTACTTAAATTTGTAACATTACCATTGATTGTTTCGGGATGTTTGAGAGTGGTTCCAACTTCATCAAACTTCATATGGAGAAAGTAAAATTCATATCCCATTCAAAATCCAATAGGCTTAACAATCTTCGGGATTTCAATGTTGCCAGGATTGTAGCATTTCCATTGGATTCTATCATGTATGAGGATACGAGATTGGCATTAGTCAAGACCACCAAGCTATATATACGATTTTGCATCATGTAATCATTTATGTTTATCATTCTTATTTTCTTGCAAGATGTGTTATTTTAAAAAAACTATATATCTATATTTTATGTGGTTTATATATACCACATTTCCCCTCACGTACCCATTTTGAGGGGTCGTGTTTCCAAGCATTCTCATTGTTTCCACATTTCTTGCAACTTAGGTTTCCACTGGTTGTCACGTCTATTACCAACTATTTTGTACAATAGTTGAACTTCCTATTGAGCCGCCAGTTATCGAGCATGATGAATGCTCATCTCCAGAGTTCAGAAGTTCAGTGTGTTCCAGAGTTAGCCAGTTTTTAGCTGAACTTCTTATTTTTTGTAAAATACATGTTCATACCCACTTGGGGAAAATGTAAAAAATGTCCTAGCATTAGTATTAAGGGGGATTCTGACCTAATTGTCCGACAAGTTAAGGGTCAATTTGCGTGTAAATGTCAAAGGTTAAAGAAGTATAGAAATACAATGGAAATTTTTTATGCCCATAATATAGAAGCAATCCCTAGAGATCAGAATAGTGTTGTCGACAGACTAGCAATTTTAGCTTCGACACTTCAGACATCAGATGAGATGTTAGAGGGGGATTGTTTAGAGGGGGATTGTCCTTTGGAAATCAACTTTAGACCTTCAATTCCTGATAATATTGAACATTGGCAAGTTTCCCAAGATGATGAACAAATATTGAAATTTATTAATCATATTGATGAATTTTCCAATTATAAAGCCAATGAACATGAGGAAGGTAAAGAATATCAGGATGAGGGTAACCGCTTCAATCCTGTGACACGTGGCTTTGTCGCCTTAGAGAAAATCTTTGACAGACAAGATAGAAGAAAGATGTTGACCCGGGTTCAGTCCCCGGCAACGGCGCCAAAATGATGTTGTCCGCCGAATGCACACCAGCAACAGAAATCTAATGAAAGTTGTCTCCTCACTTGAGAAAGTGGGAGAGGTGTGGCCTTGGGGGCAAGCACAGAGCCAGGTTCTATCACCTACTCTGAGCTCCTCCGTTTAGGCTAACTCCTAACGAAGCCAAGGGGGGTAGTCCCTAACAAAGAGTTTCTATGGCTCAATGTTTTAAATGTTTTTTGTATGTGGTGATGTGGATGGGTGTTTGTTTAGGAGTTTGTTGATGGGAAGATCACAGATTTAAGATTAAAATAATACAAAGATATGCTTGCAATATATTAAATAAAACACAACACTGATTAAATTAAGCAAAAGCATCCATAATGAAATAATATTTGAACAAATACACTTCAAATATAAAAATAGAATAATCACAAGACCAGTGTCCTTATCCAATGGGCAACGTCGTCAAGAATTGTAATGTTGGGATGCTTTGCTCTTTGTAAATTTTAGCAAGTTTTAGTGATCTTGGATTATTATGGCTGAGAGAACAGGGTATCAAAGTCTAACCGGAAAAGTATTCTAAGTCGTTCCGTTCGAGACTTGTCGGCCCGTCCAGTATCCCAAGCTAGGTGTTCGAAGAATTTAACCAACAAGCTGAGAAGCTTAGACAACGGGGGGTTCCAATGCCCTTACTATGAACAACTCGAATGCTTTTGACAACGTCGGTGCGTTGGTTGTGGGGTGAAAGTTTTATTAATGTTCTCACTTGCTCAATTAATCAAAACCAACCACCGTTCTGGGTACGAATCCAACTTTTTAGGGTCGGCAGAGCATACTTGTTGGCGGAAAGTAACAAAGTAAATTTTAGAAAAGGGAGTGTGAGTTACAAATTTTAAGTTAGGAGCACACAGTTCAACTCTCCGACAGAGAGCCCTCTTGACTTCGTCTTATGACAGAAGTTCAAGAGACTTTAACTAATCTATATGCTTGATGCAAGGATAATGCAGTGGGAATGCTCTTCGACAGAGAGTGCTCTTGACTTGGGTTATTGCAAGTTCAAGAGACTTTGGTTCTTTTTATAAGACAATCAGCTTGTAAATTGAAACCACGTGATAGCTCAACAAATTGTAAAACAACGAAACAATGACATAGCAAAATGATAAACTAATTGCAAATGAAATAAATGAGAAACTAATGTTCTACAACAACAAGAAACTAATCTAGCAAGGAGAAGTAAAAAATTGACTTCAAGACACACTGTCCCCAAAATTTCCAGATAGCTGGTCATATGCAGGAAGACAATGGGGAAAGAGAGGTAGCACGCAATGTCAATGCGGCACTTGGGATGAAATCCCAAGGTACTTCTCAGGTCAAGACTAAACAATAAAAGCTCTAAGTACAGAATTAAACTACTCTAAGTATGCAAAGTAAATCTAGGCTAAGAGCACAAGACACTCTTCCCCAAATGGGGAAGAAGAAACCAAAAGATGGGAGGCCTTATCCCACTTTGCCCTTTTATTAAGAGAGTACAATATTTAGGATTTTCAACCTTAGAGAAAGAAAAAGAACTAGGAAAGACAAAAGGAACAAACCTTAATGGTTGTTTTACAAAAGGAGAGTAATTTGGAAAATTGTGTCTTCTTTAGTTTCCCAAGTATTTGGATCTTCTTGGTTTTGGTACTTAGTTTCAACTCTTCTCTTTGGTTTTTGTTCTTCTTTGGCTCAATCTTTAAGTCCTTCTCTTAGGATTGCTTCTCTTCATATCTGCACACAACACAAATCAACTCAAAGCACCCATCAACTATTAATTAAACCAAATCAAATACAAACTACTTCTAAGAAAGAGATCTACAAAAATGAAACTAATTGCAAGATCTAATCTATGATATGAAAAAATAAACAAACTAAGCTTAACAAGTAGATCTTGCAAGATACAGAAGAAACCAAGCCTAAACTAAGCAAAAAAGAAGGAGAAACAACGAAAGAGGAGATAGAAGAGATAAAAGGCGAAAGCAAGGGAAGGTGGAGAGGCTAGCAAGAGCAGATGAGAGCTAGAAAATGAAAGTCGAGAGCAAGAAGGAAGGGGCCAGCAAGCAAGAAATCAAGAAGATCAAGGAGCAAACAAGAGAACTGGAAGAGGGAAGTTCGCAGATCCAGGTAACCAAAAGTGTTTTTTGAAACTTTGTTGGTGGAGGGAAGGAGAAGCTCCGATTGCTATGTCTCTTTCTTGGATTGGGAAGTGCTTAGAAAGACCTGCAAGATGAAGAAGTTAGATGGAAAAAACCACTAGTTCATGAAGAAGAGCTTGATCTCAAGCTTGTCCTTGACCCTTAATGATCCCTGCAAAACCCTTACAAACAATATCAAATCCGAACAAGATACTCATAAACTAGATTGTTAGCCCTTCTAGAGTATATAATAAAGAATGATTTAATAATTGAAAAAGCAAGGTGAGAGAGATATCACCAAAGACAATGTGAATCCACAACTCCAAGACCTCATGCATGGACCTCCAAAGTCACAACTTTATTCCAACTTCAAACAAATATTACAATAATTTTGGCAGAGTATTCATGCCAAAAATCTCCATGAGAAACGAAGGAGGCAATGCCATCCTTTTATAACAAAACTAACACAACCCCTACCCTAAAACAGACTCGACATTGAAAAGAGCCAATGGCACAATAGACAGAATCGACTTCCCAACCAAATCCCTGTTAATTCCTGGCTTGGAGTGCGAATCTATTCAACAGACTCGAGCTGCAATAAAGGAGAGTGGGGAGGTGGCCTCCACTTTGGCAAGGCGTCCCCCACTCTTTCTTGGAGAAATCACCCATCGAACAGGAAAAAGCCAAGTGTATCCATGTGCACCAAGAGAGATCTGCGTGAGTCTTTTGACATGCGGATTGCCACAAGCACCCAGAAAACACAGAGTTGACTCACTTGGCTGCTAGAGAAAATCACATCACGGTGAAATGCCACGAACTGCTCTTTCAGCTGCCAATGCCGATGTAACTGTTGGTCCACTCAACCATACACATTCGCTTGGTATCCAAATCACTGCGAGTCCTCATGTCACATTGGTTCAGCGTGAGTCCTCCTCACGTCATCCTTTTATGAAACAACCCGAAACCATACTTTAAACCAAAGTTTGATTTGCCATGTCATTTTTCTTATGAATCAAATCGCATGCCTTGGTAATGGATACTTTATTCCATGGTTTAAAATAATAATATAAAGCTCTCCACATAAGCGTCAGCTTCATTAATGCTTATCGTGAGCTCACGTCACCCTCCATGCTAGTGTGATCCATCCACTGACACTATGGTTTAATTTCTTTAATTCAATGCATGGGAGGGTTCACCCATATCCCAATCGCATGCATGCTTTCATATCCTCACGTCACCTTCTCCATGCATATTAATTTAAACTTCAAACTTTAAACCAAAGTTTATGTGACATCTAATTTTGAGAGGGTCGTAAGACTTATGGCCCACATGCCATGTCACCCTTTACCATAAAATATCAATTTTTGACTTTTTAGTTTTTTGCATTTTATGCAATTTGTCCCTTTTTAGCTTTAAATGCCATTCTGAAGCATTTTTGGCCGAAAGATGACTTTCGCGATGCTCTAGCTGTCTGACTGATAGTGAAAGTGGCCCCTGGGATAAAGACGTTGCTCCGAGCTTGAAAATGAGCCCAACCATGCCGAAAACAGACTCCTGATCACTCTTTTTTAACATTTTGAAATTTCTCATTTAAACCATTAAAAAATGGCTTAAAAAACAGAGAAAATTATTTTTCTCGAAATCCAACAAAACTCTAGGGGTACCTAGTACATGTTCATTTGACTCAATCGGAATGCCTAGCATGACAAAAAACATTGACATGAAGGCTTTAATAACCTCCCAAGGCCGAAACATCAAGACAACTACCCGAGCTTTGGAGGAGGGAGTGAAAAACTCAAAAATTATTGGTCGTTTGTTCAACAGCCAATAATAACCAAGGGAAAAAACACTCTAGGCTAGTCGGCTTGATGCCCAAGTGAGTCGAATATTTATTTGCTCATACAAATAATATTACCAGAAAACTTGGTAAATGAGATAAGCCATAGGGCAAATACATATATTAATGATAAGATAAGAGATGATATGTTACAATGGTGATCCTGCCTTAAATATGGCTTGGGCATTTGAAATGAGGAGACACCTCATTTCATAACCTAACTTAGTTAACCTAATTATTTAATGATTATCTTATTTTATGTTTGTTACATTGCCACTCTCTTAAAAAGGCTTTGTCCTCAAAGCCTTATAATGTTGACACGTCGTTCTTTGTGATGTCGTGGCTGAAGAAACATGTCAATACAAACTGCTAAGTCTAGAGCATAACTTTCGATATGTGGGTGGGTCAATCCATCCTAAATTGATTTGTTGTTGACTGCTGGGATTTCCGACTGATCTATCGTTAGGAGCTTTGATCATATTAGTATCATTATCTTTCGACATTTCCCACTTTTTAGAGTTTCGGTTTTTATGGTTGGGGTGTCGATAGGAAATTTTCACAATGTCATTTTCTTTTACGAGTGTCGTCTTTTGAGTTGGAAGTTGTATTTTCATCCCTTGAGGTTTGAAGGTTTCCTTCTGTATCTTTTCCAACTCGTTTTCCAACTGCACGTAATCATTTTAAAACTTCTTAATCACTTCTACTTGCGCTTTTCTGTCATCTTAAGACTTCTTAAGTTGTTCCTTAAGATCTTTGTTATGACTTCTGATGCAATCATTTTCTTCCTGCTTGTCTAGAAGTTTCCCTTCAATGTCTTCCATAGATTGTTCGGTCTTCCGACTATTTTTCAACTTCTTAATTTTTGTGACTAGTGTTTTGTTATGATTCCTTAATCTGAAAATTTCTTCGGAATTGTTGGATAGTGTTTTATTACTTTTTGCGATCTCCGACTTATGAGTCTTTTTAGAGTCATCATTTTGTTGTTGAAGAACTTTTATCTGTTGTCGATACTGGTCGATCACTAACTCTTGATTTTCTAATTTATGTCGTATCTGCATTAGTTCTTCATCCTTGTCGCTAATGATTTTGTTCAATCGTTTTATTTCCGCTTCATAATCATTTCTTTCTTTCTTTATATCTTGATTTTTCAATCTTTGATTAAAATCATTTTCGCTTTTTAATTTCTCAATTTGGGCAGACGGTTTTTCTATATGATTTTTCTGATCGGAAATTTTTTGTTCCTTGAGCTCTTTTTGCATCTCATGTATTTTAATTATTACTTCCAAGTTCGTATTTGTGTCTCGTAATTCTTCATTGTCTCTTCGATAACACTTTAACTTGGCTTCTAATTTCTCTATTTGTAGTCGCAACCTAGATTCCATGATCTCTGATTTCTTCGACAGTCAATGGTCGTTTGGACTATAGCTAGTTGTCGATTGTTTTTTTTTTCTTCAATTTTGTTCTTCCTTGACTAATTGGTCTTCTTCGTTAGGTTAATAACCCCTTTTTTTTCATAAATAATTATTATAATTTTCTTTTTATAACAATAATTATTAATTGATTAATTAATAATATTTTTAAATTAATGACTTATAAACTATATATATATATATAGTTTTTTTTTAATAATAATTAATTATTGTATTTAATTATTATATAAAAATCTTTGTTTTATTATTTGTTTTAATAATAATAAAATAAGGTTTTTTTTTAAATATTATAATTAAAATATTATAATATAGTTTTTTTTTTTTTTTTTTTATGCAAGTTGTGGGAATTGAATGGTGGATGGACGACGCCGATGGGAAGATTGGAGTAGCGCGGGGGATGAAGAGGAAGGGCGGATGTGGTGTGGAGGAAGAGGGTGGATGTGATGCAGGAGGAGGCACGGTGGAAGAATGGTAGTGGAAGGGTATGGCGGTTGGGGTGGAGGATGAAGTGGCGTGAAGATTGAGGCGAGTGAAAGGATGAGGGGTTAGCGTGGAGCCAAGAGTAAAGGAGGCATGAGTGGAGGCGCACGGTGGATGAGTGAAGGCATGATGAAGGAGGAGGCGCAGTGGAAGAATGGTAGTGGAAGGGTATGGCAATTGGGGTGGAGGCGCACGGTGGATGAGTGGATATGCAACACGGAGTGGGAGATGCAGGCACAAGGGTTGGAAGGTGGATGGGGCAGATGGAATTGGACAAAGTAGCGCGCAGGTGGAGTTTTGGGAAGAGAGCAGCGCGCAGGAGGGATGGGCATGAAGGAAAGTGGAGCAGTCCTTCAATTGGATTTTCAAAATTTTAAACGATGCTCCTTTTAATCTCCACGTAGTGATGATCTTTTTCTCTTTCTTCAAATAGTATTCTTCAGATTTGCAACCAATATTTCTTCAATTTTTTATTTTTATTTTTATATTTTTTTTTGGTCAATTTGAAATCTGAAAATGGCCAGAAGCCAAGACTGGTCAAAGACCATGTGTATGGAGAAACTTTGAATTTACTCAGATAAAATCTGAAAATTTGGCTAAAAACCAGAATAAGCACAAGCCTTAGAAAGGGCTGGCTCTGATACCAAATGAGCCAAATATTTATTCACTCATACAAATAATATTACCAGAAAACTTGGTAAATGAGATAAGCCATAAGGCAAATACATATATTAATGATAAGATAAGAGATGATATGTTACAATGGTGGCCCTGCCTTAAATATGGCTAGGGCATTTGAAATGAGGAGACACCTCATTTCATAACCTAACTTAGTTAACCTAATTATTTAATGATTATCTTATTCTATGTTTGTTACACCAAGTCCGGGAAGCCGAGCCTTTTATAAAAATTTGAATGCTAGGACATTTTTTACATTTTCCCCAAGGGGGTATGAACATGTATTTTACAAAAGTTAATAAGTTCAACCAAAAACTGGTTAACTCTGGAACACACTGAACTTCTAAACTCTGGAGATGAGCATTCATCATGCTCGATAACTGGCGACTCAATAGGAAGTTCAACTATTGTACAAAATAGTTGGTAACAACGTCCATAGTAGTTGGGTTACCATGATGCAATTGATCGTCTTTTGCTCATAGTC
Organism: Pseudotsuga menziesii; assembly: GCA_001517045.1. Classification (NCBI taxonomy): domain Eukaryota; kingdom Viridiplantae; phylum Streptophyta; class Pinopsida; order Pinales; family Pinaceae; genus Pseudotsuga; species Pseudotsuga menziesii. Next base: position 562,058 of record LPNX010771860.1, on the reverse strand, counting down.
CGAGCTAGTCCTACAGAGTGATGAGCATATTTTGATAACATTAAACAATGGTTGAGTACATTCAGAGACTTGTCAAAGTGCTAGAGCAGTTGTGCCAACTTACCCCCTTTGTCGATAATCCCTCTTCATGAGTCTTGAGGGAAGCTTGCTAAGTCATGGTTTATTCTGAGCAGAGCAATGCTAGTACATATGAATCATGAGACTTCCTTGCCTTGCTAGTGTATCAGAGACAGATCCAATGCAAGTACATGGTTGAGCATGTATATGGCATGTGGGTTTTGCTTTATGGTTTTCTTTTACTTGTCTTAGTAGATTAGACTTAGCTTGGGTAGTGATATCGCTGGTGATCATTATCTTCTTGAGTGTCAATTGGGAACAGTGGAGTAGTGTCAATGTTGTGTTAGATGTGTGGTTTCCAGTAGGATTATCCTTTGTCAGTTGAGTTCATCTCCCATTTCTTTGTTAGCGCCATCCTTCCACTTGTCTTTCCATCATTTGTATCATCTATGTAGTAGGCTACCTTATGACTATGGGCATGACTGGTATGATCAAAGAGCTCTCCCCCACTGTGACCTCTGTGTATTGATGGGCCTCCATGTTTTGCTTATGTCTCAGCTCTAGAGTGTGAAAGTGTCCCCATTGGTCCTCTAAATATAAATAAATGCAAGCCAAAGAGGCTAAAGAAATGAAAAATCAAGCCAAAAGGATAGACTGAGATGAAAGCAACTGAAGAACAAATGCAAAATCAAAATAATTATTGGCCATTTGTGAAATGAAAATGTAATGATTATTCCTCACAGAGCCCCAAGAAGGGTGTGGATGTGAGATGGAATTCTGCTAGAACCTTGTCAAAATGCAATTAGTTGTGTACTCAACACAACAGTTCTAAAAAAGATCTTCATGGAGCCTGAGTCAAGCTTGGAAGTGAGCTATAGGTTACTTGCTAGAATCTAATGGGGACATCCTAAACACTCTACCCATATGTGAGGTACTCCTTTCCCCTATTGTTTTCCTATCTTGCACATGTCAATTAGGCTCCCCTTTTCCCATCTCCTCGGAGAAACCACCAGGTCTATTTACTAGTCACACCCTTTGACCAGGCCTTAGTGTTTTCACTACACCTAGAGCTCGCGAGGGGTGGCCTCTGCTTTTCAAAGGGGTGAATGTGAAAGAAATCACGTAATCGGCACCTTGTTTACATTGCACTATTGTTCCTACCTTGACATGTTCTGTATACTTACTTTGCATTTTTTTATCACCAGTGTATATTACTACTTATGGTTTTAAGTCTACTACTAATATATTTAAAAGAATAAGTTTTAAACCCAAGCATGTAGAGATTTTGATGTATGGTGCTCAGCTACATCCCTTGACTAGTTTTGACTGGTCAAAATGTTGGTCCTCGAGTGAATTTGGATACGGAGGTTCAAAATTGTATTTTTAGTACTTACAAACCCCTACTACATAATTCCATGCGTTACCTGGTAGTTGTTGGCCATGTCTCATGAAATGTTTAATTATTATGATTTATAATTGGTCATATTCTTATTCATGGACATGGATTTTGCTACCAAATCATCTACCAAGTGCTTCGGGCCATATGAGTACATGTCCCTAATGGATTTGGACCCTCTGAATCCATCTATGCACTTAGATCAAACATCTGGGCAAGGGAAGTGAGCATTTTGGCCTTTTATGTAATCTGGAAATTATCAGCATATTTAATTAATAAAAAATCAACATACCATGACTCAGCAAAGTTACCCTAAGGATAATGCAAGTGGCAAATCAGCATGAAATTAATATTATTGTACTTTCGGCATATATTGGACTTCAAAGGACATAGTTAATCTATGTTGTGTGGTCCCCACTCATCACTTGGTCTCCTAGGGTAATCTACATCCTCATGGGAAGCGCATTAGTGGGGCAGCCACTTATGTTTCATCATTTATACATCCTTAGCATTGTAAAGGGGGTTGCCTAGGGAGACTTAGACCCCTAGGCAGCCCCCCTCACCTCATTATTGAGTTATGTTGTGGCCCCATCATTTTCCCTAGGGCGCACTTCGAAAAAATCGCCCCCTCTCAACTATGCAAATGTAAACTCAAAGACATATCTCAACCATTGGATCTGATTTAGAGGATTTAATCTCATCCCTTGACATCATTGGGATAGGGATTTTGTACTAGAGAGCTTTATATTAAGAGATCTCTCACACATTGTATGGACTTGTTATCACATCCATAGTAGTCGAAGCTACCATGTGCAGCAGACCACATTTTGTCCTAGATGAGAGCCAGATGAGTAGTTTTGAGATGATCATCAGTGGTACATTCAGTCTAGAGCCAGCATCAATAGTCTTCCCCTTTGTCATGACTAACCCTACATGACCCCATTGAGATGATTCCGGTTTAGCCATGGTTCATTTTTCCAATAAGCAGAGCAGGCAGTTGGTATATTTCTATGGCCCATACACAGCTACAGGTAATTCTAGAGACAAGTATAGGGCAGAGCAGATATGCATATGCAATTGGATGTTTTATTTGTCTCTATAATCTATTTTAATAACTATGACTATATGTGATTTACTGACGGTGGTATTGGGCTATATTTGATGTTTTTCAAACTTGTGTCATGAGTAGTCAAAGGATCTTTTGTGCAAGACCATTATGCATGCTCACTGGAATTGCCTACCTTACACAAACTTACCCTTACTCGTGCTATGTTGGCATCATCTTTCACTCCTCTCCGTACATCCAATATTCTTCCATTTGGTTTTTATCCTTGACTTATGACCTGAACCGATGAGATTGAAGAGCCTTCCCTCAGTCTCAGCTCCATGTTTTGCCTATGTCTTAGCTCTAGAGTGACCGGGTCGTTTCTTTTAGTCCTCAAACCAAGTATTCCCTAAGTTTGAAATGAAATGCATCGGAACGCATAAATGCTATATCGAAAATTTAAATGATGCAAAAGGCCAACTACAATTAGTTGTGTTTTTAAACACCAGGCCTAAATTAAATGAAAGTGAATAAACTGGTCAATGGCCAAGGGATGAGCACTCATCCTTTGTATAATGTAAGGCCATTTGTCCCTACAAGGAAACAGGGTGGCAACTCTGTTGGGGCTATGGATGCTCGTTGGCAGAAGAGTTAGACCGAGTCATTAGAGCCCTCAAGGCTATCCAGGGCACCTGCCCTTCGAGGTTGGCTAGTAATGATGTGAAATGTGAAATTCTTTGTAAGTTGAATCAATTGAATTATGAAAAGGACACTTGTTAGAGTCTACTAGAAGCACGCCCAACTACTCTACCCATTTGTGAGACACCTTCTTTCCCTAGTGTCTTCTGTCATGCATATTGTCACTGTGGTGCCTTATATCCTTTATTACTTTGAAAGATCACATGGTTAGGGTATACTAAGTCAATCCCTTTGAACTAAACCTTGTTTTGTCCACCTCACCCATCCTAGCAGTTTGGTTAAGTCTGTAAGTGAGTATGTATCAGGGGGTTCACAATGGATTTGATGGTTACTTTGGTTCAAGTTATACTATTATGATGTTTTTTATTACCACCGTCATGTTAAACATGCTTTAGTCTGGTTATTAACATAAACTTGTGAGCATTATTCATCCTCGGCGCATACGAGATCATTCAAATTGTTGCTCAACCTTCAGTTTGAGTAGTTTGACATGGTCAACACGCTTCTCGAGGCAGTATGACTACAATGTTCGAGATTGTATGCTTGTCACTTAGATGTGTCCAATGCACCATTTCCATACTCAATTTATGGTTGTTGGCCATTATACAACAATATCATGGTTTATTTTATTATTATGGCCATAATTTTATTATTGGACATGGTGTTGGCTTCTAGTTGCATATTAAGATGGATATATGAGGTATTTGTAGTCATTATTAATGGAATTGAAGTCTTCAGTTCATTTGGTGCACTCAGATGATGATTTTGGAGAAAGGAAATGGAAATAATGGCACATTTATTCTACACCAAGGATTGAAAGTAATAGAAAATATTTTTGGGCATACTTGTGAATTCTCTGAGGCACTCATGACTCTTGTTGTTTCTAAATCTCTTTGGGCGCTAAATTTTTATCTTCCATATTCCAACAAATGTTTGTGTTGATCTTGCCTGCAGGGGGCAATTGCTTGGAGGGCGACTCTGTGGAGGAGTCTCTCTCTCTCTCTCTCTCTCTCTCTCTCTCCACGACTTCGTTTTGACAAGGGGTTATCTTTTGTATCTTGCCTAGCATTTGATTACTATTTCTCCCTATTGCTCTTGCATGCATTTCTTCTCTTGTGAATTCAATTCAATCACATCTAAGCTTTCAAGTTGACAATGTTGGACAAAGGGCAATATCTCATGGCATCTCTCAATTCCAGGTAAGTTCCACTTCCATTTTCTAGCTATTTTCTTTACATTCCATTGTCAGAATAATTTAAACGATAAAACCCTCATTTATAATAACAAGGAAAATTCGCAAGACCACATCACTGAGATTTTCAAGATTCCAAAACATGGATATTTGCGGCCATCCCCAAAAACCCCTAGATCCTCTAAGAAGTCATCATTGGATTCCATTTTCCCAATTACATCAAGCACTAGTACTTTGGGTAATTCGCCCTCCTAGGGTTTGGAGCTTACTTTCTTGTGTTGTAGCTTTCCCTTGCTTGTGATTCCTCTCACACTGTTAGATCTAACATCCAAGCAAATCAAGTGAGTGTTAGGGTCTTTAATTGTTGTCTAAATCATTATCTTGGGCACCTTATTAATTTCTCACTTCAATCCCCCCAAGGTAGTGGCTTGGCCATACTTCACCTAGCACTTTAAACCCGGATCTATTTAATTAATTAAGATGGTAAGAAATTAATCATTTGGGATTATATTCATTCATGATAAATATTATCCCTTCCTTTAAATTCTCTCTTGATATCTACCTTTTGGATCTAGGGTTTATCCATGGGTCATCTTACGTTAAATTGCAATATTGAGATATGGTGTCATGTCTTAATTAGGGTCCCCCCCTTAGCATTTTATTGGCTTAAAGTGAAGAGAATCCTGATCGGAATGACAACCGGTACATATCTGGGGATCAGGATCCTCTAGGTTCACCTCTTTAGTTGCCCAACTCATTAACCATCCTGGATAGGATAACCATTTGGGGCAACTACAAGTTGTGTGATAACAGGATTTTTGGGCATTTGGACAATCAGTAGAGATAATATTTTCGAATCTAAAACTTGTGTTGTCTCGTGGTTTATGTCAATTAATAGNAGCCTTCAAATCTTCTTCACCTGCAAAAAAAACCACTCTTTGAGCTCTCCCAACATTTGCAAATGACAAAATACAAGTGAAAATTTGTTTTTAAAGAGGGCCCAGCCATATTTTTTTCGGTTTGAGTGTCATTTTTTGGGACACATAGTGACAGTCATGGGACACACGTGTCCGAACACGGGACACGCTGCAGAGATGTGTCGGACATGTTTTGTCAGCGTGTCCGTGTCCGACACGCAGACATGGGACACGTAACCCAAAACAAGTGTGTCCGGTTTCTTACGTTAATAGTGATTTCCTTTTGTTTTTCCTTTGCAATAGAAGTTCTTTATGGTGTTTCCACTTATTTTTTGTGGTAGTTTTAACTTGCAGGTAGGAAAGCGACTTAAAGAGGGGTGCACTAGTGGGGAAATCCCTATCATCTCTTTGCCATTTTCGTGAAACAAAAACACAGGGAGTGAATTCTATGCTCTTATGCTATTATTTTCTCTCGGTATTTTCCTTGTTTGCAATTGGAATTTCTTTTGAGAAACAAACTTACTTTGGGTTGTTTACTTGGCAGGAGGAAATGCGCACTTACCATATTGGGCAAATCAACTTGTGGTTGGGCTTCCACAAATTTCCCTATTTCATCTTTGCGAGAACAACTTGTCACCACAACAACATAGCTTCGAAAATCTAGGCTCTGTAGATGATGAAGTCCTAGATTGGATCTAGGCCTACATCTAGTATGAAAAAGAACTGGCTCTGTAGATGATGACACCTATATTGGATCTAGGCCTACATCCAGTATGAAAAAGGACTGGCTCTGTAGATCATGAAGTCCTAGATTGGATCTAGGCCTACATCCAGTATGAAAAAGGACTGGCTCTGTAGATCATGAAGTCCAAGATTGGATCTAGGCCTACATCCATTATGAAAAAGGACTAGCTCTTTAGAAGATGAAGTTCTAGATTAGATCTAGGCCTGCATCCAGTATAAAAATTGACTGGCACTACAAAGATATTCATCCAGTATGAAAAAGGATTGACACTATGGAAATGTACATCTAGCATGAAAAAGGGTTAGCACTGTACAACCTACATCCAACATGAAAAAGGGATGGCATTGTTCAACCTACATCCAACATGAAAAAGGGTTGGCCCTGTAGTTGATGAAGCCCTAAATGGGATCTAGGTCTACATCCAACATGAAAAAGGGATGGCTCTGTAGAACTTCTCATGGCGTATAGATTTGAGAGATGTCACTAGTCAATGGTCGACGAGATGAGAGTTGATGCAACAGTCATGATGATCCAGTGATGATGATGGCAGTGATGTTGATGACCAGTGATGACGACGATGGCCAGAGATTGTGTCCAGTTGTGGTGATGCAGCAGCCATGATGATCCAATGATGAGGATGACAGTGATGTTGATGACCAGTGATGACGACGATGGCCAGAGATTGTGTCTAGTTGTGGTGATGACCGGGTCGAAAGAATACCTTCCTTACACTTCACATATGCACCAAGAAATATATCCATTAAGCTCCAAGGAAAGAAAACTTCAAAAATCCAACCATGAAAATGAATAAGGAAAGGTTGCTCTTTATATAGAGAGTTGGTTCAACCTCCTTTACAAAAGAATAATAATTCTCTCTCCTAGATCCCAAATTTACTCAACAAACTATCCAATAATAGAATAAAGTGGTTAAGATCCACTTTTGTCTCAAAGTAAAACATTAAAATAATGCTACTACATAACCAACTCATGTTGTAAAGTCAACAATGAGTAAACTAATGAGGTGGTTATGCAAAGTGTCCTCTCAATGTGGACATCTCCAAGGAAAGGGGAATAAGAACGTGTGATACTCCCCAAGGAAAGGGGAATAAGAAAGTGTGATACTCCAACATTCAGCCTCCAAAGGCCTCCAAGTGTAGCGATCCAAGAACAATTCTCATGTCAAGAAAATGCTCATTAAAAGAACATGTGTGGATTACGAGTGAAAAGTGAAATTTTCAAAAGCTTCCGGGGTGGGAGCGTTTTCGGGAGTGGTTTTTATATAATATATATTTTTGGATATTTTGATGCATATGTCAACAAAACCATGTGCATCCATCAAAATTCAAATCATTATACACAAACATGCAAAGTCTCTCATGTATATAGCAAGTAAGAGTGCATACAACCAAAATAGTTCCGAGTGCAATCCATATCTGAACCAAAGTACATCAATAAATAGGCTATAAACTAGGGATTCTTCAAAAACTAGTTTTGAGGATACCAACATCAATATAAACAATCAGCACCACCAGCATCAAGATACATACAGGGATTCTTCAAAAACTAGTTTTGAGGATACCAACATCAATATAAACAATCAGCACCACCAGCATCAAGATACATTCAGGTGTTGATGTGTTTGATTAAATGGCAATCCCATACCCTCATACATGATAGAATCCAGTGGAAACATTGCAATCCTAAAATCCTAAAAACTGTTAACCCTGTTGAATTTTGAATGGGATCAAAAATTCTACTTTTGCATTTGAAGTCCGATGAGGTTGGAACCACTCTCAAACATCCTAAAACAATTAATGGTAATGTGGTTTGTAGTTGGTTCTCCCACCGTGACCTTGAGTGTGGTCTATGGCTTGTTCCCCCACCGTGACCTTGAGTGTGGTCTGTAGCTTGTTCTCCCACTGTGACCTTGATTGTGGTCTGTGGCCTGTTCTCTCACCGTGACCTTGAGTGTGGTCTGTGGCTTGTTCTCCCACCGTGACCTTGAGTGTGGTCCGTGACCTTAAGTGTGGTATGTGGTTTGTTCTCTTAGCATAACCTTGAGTATGGACTGTGGCTTTTCCAGCATGATCATGCATATCCTACTTAGCATGATTGTGGAAGCTCCACTGTGCAAGAGTATGACTGTGTGTTTCTTCACAGTGTGATTGTACTCTTACCTAGCGATGTGTTCTTTGACAGTATGACTGTAGTGGGTATGACTGTGTTGATAAAGTATCTCTTACTGTTGAGTAAGTGTCTGAAGTCCATATCCTACTGCTTTAAGCCTCTCTCTCAAGGTACGACATTTGTTTACTCAGTTGACTTGTCCCTTCGGTGAGAAGATCAACCTAAAGTATCTGAGTATAAGGCTGACTCAAATATTGGTTATGATTCCTTACTGCTGATTTCTACTGTACATTGTTTTATCATGTTGTTACTGTACAAGGCATTTAATGATTCTCGAGGACCAACTCTAACGCAGTGACTAATGGAGCGTTAAGTTGAAAGAGATGAAAATTCTGATTGTTTTTATTACAGTTCAAATTTTATTAAGCAGTACTATTTTGAATCTGAGTTTACATGTTCATGCATTCTTACTATTTATGTTAAAAACTCTTCTAACCCTGAATTTTCAAAACAAGCAACAAGGACTTTGGGGGCTCTTCAATTCTGCAACATTCTTCGAATATGAATATGAAATGAATTTCCATAATTAGAAAAAAATATTCAACATAAATTTAGGACTTGCCAGCACCCTTTTCGTGGCTGGAAATTTCTACTATCAACCTCCACAGTAATGACTTGCTATTCCAATCAAATTTTTGCATCAAAATAACAATTTCCACCTGAAAGTATATGCCTAAAATGAAGAAAAATAGAAGAAATATGTGGTTGGAAATTTGTCGTGAAAATCCTTCTATACCATACAATTTTCAGCCCCTAAAACATCTTTTATAGCTGCAAAATTAGACATAAAACCATCAATACATGGGGCAAAAAATGGCTAAAAATTTGTGTTTCTGGGCACCAAGCCCTGCTCCATGTGGCTGGAAAAATCAGCATGGAAATCCTTCAAGAATGACTGGAAGTCATCCTGAAAATTATCCCAAAAAACAGACTTGAAATATACAGGAAATCATTGAAACGAAACTAGAAAAATGTTTTCAATATTATGCCCAAAATTATCATCACAAATAGAGGCATATTACTGCAAATCCTCCACTATGTTTGGTTGTTCCAAAGGCTCGAAATCAAATATGAAAATGATTTTTTGTGCCCTCATACATGATTGACTCCTAACATCTAAGGAGCTATTCTTTAACTCATCAGCATAATAATTTTGGAAATTGCGAGTTGTGCTCTACATCCATATTTGGACTACTTTCTTTGTATGAAGGTTTATCATGCTTTAGTGTGTATTATATTACATTACAAATATGGTAATGGTTACCTATAAAATCTAGCATATTCACAAACACTTATGATCCTCTAAGAATCAAATTAAAATACAAGTAAACTAATTTTGAATGACAAACAAATAAAAAACTATTGTCACAACAGTACAACTGAATGCTTCAATAACTACACCATACAATAATTGGGGTAACCATCATTAGGAATCTAAACCTCCCTTAGGATTTATACCAACGAATTTTAGAGGTTAGAAAGGTAGATAGCAACAGCAAGATGACCTAAACTGCATTCCATGTTTACAATGATATATATTCCATTACAAATGCCAAAGTGGAAACTACCTCAAGAATCAAAATTTTCTCTGTAGCCTTTCCATTCATTACTGCAAGGAGCAGCACGAGTTTTCTTTCTTACCTGTTGACTTTGTAGGTCTGTAGGAGAAACTTGGAATGTAACAGGAACTTCTTCAGCGTCATTTTGGTCACTTTTCTGAGCTGTTACAGTGCCCAAGTAGTCGAGAACACAAGCTTCAATATCTTCCTCAGTGAAATCACCAACAATACTAACCTAAAAAAGGACAAGTTAAGAAAGACAAGCTAATTAATTAGTGTAACATGGAACAGAAGAACAATGCAAACAATATTTTTGATATACAGAAAGCATTTAAGAGATTTTTGAAATGAAATATTTCTGAATAAGCTGTATTGCTTTGTTTAAGACAAGCAATTATCCCTGTAAGTTAGTTAAAATGACAATGATCAGCTGACTAGAAGATATGACATACCTCCATATTATCAGTTACAAATTGCTTCATCACAGCATCTTTTACTACAGGTAAGGTTAGCCGCTGTATTGTTTGTGGTGAAGGCTCAACAAATCGCTCATCACCTTTCAGCATAGCATGCATGAGGCGATGGGCAGTTGCTCGCTCTAAGCTTTTAGGTATAGCACGATAATGTGATGAGTAAAGTCGTCTTGCCCTCTCAAATGCATCTTCCAACCATACATTGTGCTGGGGAGTCATATCATTCAAAACATGTTCTCAGACAGTAAAGCAAAGGAGTTACATAGATCTCGACATTTCTAGAATAATAATAAAACTACTGTGAAAATAAGTAATAGTGATTCTCCTACATTCTTTAATAATGAACCCATCCTGATAACTTAAGAACACTGCATATCAAACAATTTATAAGTCACCCACAGAACTAGAGAAATTCACTATGATTAAATTTGGGACACACCATGGTGATCCAAATTCTTACTCATAAAGCATCTTCTCAGGAGGAATGAACTACAATTTCCCACTAGAAAACATATTTAGAAATGTAAATTGACAAAACATGCCAAAAGAAATCATCAAAACCATTTTTAATGCACAATTTCTACAGAAATTGTTCGGGGGAGCTGACTTCGACATAAATCAATACATATGCTTTTTGCTTCAATAATTCAGGAAATATTAGTAACAATATACTAAACATTGCACAGAATTAAAAAGTGTAATGTACCTAGGGAGGTACCCAAGAGGATAATCAATATAATGAGGACATAATCATGGATAGGCCCACTTGATAGTTGGTGGTTAATAAATATGCCCACTAAGTAGTTATAAGAAACAATATAATAATAAGCAGTAATTGGCATAGGAATACCCATGAGAAAGTATAAATGCATACGAGAGGCGCTCTACAGCCTAGTATGAGGGAGATCTTGTAACGTTTGTCGATATTATGTTGGTCAAAAATAATATTGCCGAGTATGAGGGAGATGTTGTAACGTTTGTTGCTAACAAAATAATAAAAAATAAAAATTTAAAATATCCGCCCAAATAAATGTCGGCCAGAAAAACAACCTAATATGGGAGATATGTTGTAATGTTCCTACCTAACAAAAAGATTAAAAATTAAAAAATTAATTATCTGCCAAAGAAAAATGTGGGTCAGAAAAACAACACAATATGGGGGAGATGTTGTAATGTTCCTACCTAACAAAATAATAGAAAATAAAAAATTGAATTATCCGCGAAAAAATGTTGGCCTTGCACATGGTTTTAAAACCCTGTGCAAGGCCTCCTAAACAACCCATGGTTTCATTGTACATGGTTTAGGAGGGCCTTGCAAATGGTTTTAAGACCATGTGCAAGGCCTCCTAAACAACCCATCGTTTTATTGTACATGGTTTAGGAGGGCCTTGCAAATGGTTTTAAGACCATGTGCAAGGCCTCCTAAACAACCCATGGTTTCAGGAGGGCCTTACACATGGTTTTAAAACCATGTATGGGGGAGACGTTGTAATGTTCGTTCCTAACAAAATGAAAAATAATAATAAATATTATATGTCGGCCATAATTAACATTGAATATTAATAATAACAATATTATATGTTGACCTTAAATAAAAAGATGTGTCTTTTGGTTTGAATAAAATCAATGGCTATATATAGGATACACCAAAACTGATAGTTTCTTGAGTGCAATACCTAAGAAGAGGTTTCCACCTCGTGAGATTTGATCCCTCTCAGCACCTGATAGAGGCTAGGATTTGGACCTAGGCTGGTTGCTTCAATAATTCAGGAAATATTAGTAACAATATACTAAACATTGCACAGAATTAAAAAGTGTAATGAACCTAGGGAGGTACCCAAGGGGATAATCAATCTAATGAGGACATAATCATGTATAGGCCCACTTGATAGTTGGTGGTTAATAAATATGCCCAATAAGTAGTTATAAGAAATAATATAATAATAAGCGGTAATTGGCATAAGAATATTCATGAGAAAGTATAAATGCATTTGAGTATCATGGTATTGAGACATGTTGGATGTTGGATGTAATGTGTTGTAGAAACCACGGCTTGTAAAGTGATCCCTTCCATATGGACTAATTGATGGTGTTACCCTACTTTAACAGTTCTTCTCTACATTCTTGTGTTTATTCTTGAGTCGATGAATTTTGGCATTTACAAAAATATGTCGAAGGGTTTAATCTTGTATGTATCAAGGTATACTACAAGTGGTATCACAGCCGTTTCTTTGGCCAAGAAATGGATGACATTTTTTTCTTTTGCAAATTTTTCGAGGAAAAAAAAGACGACACAATTCAGAGCCATTTCTGAAACTTGTTGTGTAGAATTTGAAGAAACTGGTTGCATATTTGATTTCCTCTAAAAAATAGCCTAGTTAAAAAAAAAATCGTCCAAATCAGAGTTCAGGAAATGGAGTTATTGCTATTGTTTAAAAGTTTTTTCAATGACAACCACGGGGATTGCAATTAAATAGCTTTTAATAGAGTGCCCAGATTTCAGTCAAACCAGTGCCAGTAAATGCAGAATGACCATGGCATTTCATAATTGTGATCATAATAGTGATTCTAGAGAATAGTTACAATGTTACATTTCAAAATTTTCACCGAAAAATTTAAAACCCTCGCTGAACAAAGGTACCCATTGAAAAGTAAGTTAATTCTTCAAAACCCTACTTTTGGCTGTGGGTTTTTCCTCCAAGAAAGATGTTTTTTAACGGAGAAAGTAGATGGTCCTAGTATTGAAGAATACATAAAATAGATAAAGTCAAAACATCCAATATGTTTGAAAATAGATATATACCTTAATTTAAAGGATGATGCTAGCATATGGTGGAATCATGATTCATATGGACTCAACTATGAAGAAATAAAGGCACTTTCAGATATAGAATATCAGTAAATATTTTAAGACAGATGATCTCATGGTACTAACAAGGATACAAAAAGAACTAAGGTTGTATTTTCATGCATAAACTTCCTTTTATAGGTTCATTGTGCATTAAATAGGAAATTGTTATTATTTCTATAAAGTTTAAACCCTTGTAGCAAGCATAATTACATCAATGTAAACTTGTTTAAAAGACTGCAAGTCCCTGCAAATCATATCCAAAGCACCCAAGTTGAGGGTGAGAATGTTCAAATTTTTAAAGACTTGAAGATTGCTATGGATAAATATGTGTTGCATTCAGATTTTCATGCTATAGATATGGATAATGTGGATATTGTTTTGGGATATCCTTGGATGGACTCAGTTGGTACAGTTAATATTAATGTGGAAAAGAAGTTTTTGAAGCCTTTGTACAAGAAAAATAAAATGACATCGCAAAATATTTATGTTGCTAAAGGGCCCAAGGTGGCACATGAAAAAGTTTTTGTAGCCATAGTTACATATATCACCGATATATTGACGACATCACGATATATCGTGTGACAAAGGGCTCAGCGATATATCGCCGAGAAAAAATCGCAATATTTTCCGATGTTTTAATGTGTCACGAGTCATGACACATTCATTGAACCACAATAAATAGGGTAAATATCGCAAGTCGATAGAATGTGTCATCTTGCTAAAAAAAATACCTCAATTTTAAAGATAAAAAGGTTGCGGCTGTGTTTTTTGGGTTCATTTTGCACTTGGCATTGTTGAGAAAGCGGTCCACGCCGGTTTTGGGCGATTTTCTACAAGAGAACAAAGGGAAAAACGATTTTTCCATTGCCATTACCGGATTGTTGTGGAGTGGGGTTCCATCTACCAAATCTTTGTTTCTATTCAGGTATGTATGATTTCATTTTTTTTCTTTTTGCTTGGGATTTGTTGGTTAATGTAGATTTAGTGTAGGGTTTAGGTTGGTTGGCAATGGCCATTACAATCATAGGGTTTTAGGTTGGCCACCCTAGATTCCTTTGAATGTTTTCATAATTTCATTGTTTTCAAAATTTCAAAGATCCAAACATCCATTAAACATTTTATTCATTTTTTTGTGGCATAGGTTTAATCTCCATTATCCACTTCAACTTTCAACTTTCAACTAAATAGTGGCACAATTCCAAAGCCATTGGATCCAATGTGGGAGTATGGGCAGCCAATTGACCCTAATAATCGACAAATGTTGAATTGCAGACTATGTGGGAAGGATATTTGTGGTGGAATTAGCCGCTTGAAATACCACCTTGCCAAAGTTTCTGGGCGTGAAGTCGATGTTTGTCCTGTTGTTACACCAAAAGTGATGTGTATTGCAAACCAATCCCTTGTTGATATGGCTAGGAAGAGGGACAAGAAGGAGGAATTGAGAAATTAACTTGCATCTAGAACACAATCACGAACCATGGGAGCCACAAGTGCCTCGGGGGTTGGTGTTGGTGACCGTGACATGCATTCCTTCTCCTCATCTACACAACCCTCAAATCCCACTATGCCATCTTCAACCTCACCTTTCTTTGGGTCGAGGCAACCTTCTGTTCGAACCATAATCAAAAAAAAGAAGGAAGAAGCTGATAGAATTGTGACGAAATGTTTTCTATGGGGTGACATACCTTTCAACATCGCCAAGAACAACCCCTACTATCATGCCATGTTTCAAGCTGCTAGTACTATTGGTCCACATTATAGGGGGCCTTCCTATAATGATTTCAAAGGGAGACTCCTTGATGAGGAGAAGGTTGATTGTACCCGGAAATTAGATGAGCTTAGAAAGTCATGGGAGACCACCAGTTGCAGTGTTATGTCAAATGGATGGACTGATGGGAAGGGCAGATCCATTATCAATTTATTGGTTAATTGTCCCAAGGGGACAATTTTTATAAAATATGTTGATGCATCTCCCTATGTTAAAGATACACACTTATTATGTGATTTGTTGGATAACTTTATCCAAGAGATAGGTCCACAATATGTTGTCCAAGTCATTATAGACAACTCTTCCAATTATGTTGTTGTTGGGAGGATGCTTATGAAGAGGTATGCAAGCTTATATTGGACTCCTTGTACCGCCCATTGCATTGATTTGATGCTAGAGGACATGGGAAAACTTCCTTGGATCAATTCATTGATTCAACTCAGAGTGTGACAAAATATATATACAATCATACATATGTTCTTTCACTCATAAGACGCTTCACGGGAAACAAGGAGTTGATGCAGCTTGCAATCACACGATTCGCCACTCCCTTCATTTCTCTTTAGTCTATGCACAAGGTTATGATGGAGTTGCAGCGGATGTTTCTTTCTGATGAGTGGGCTTCTTGTGTCTATAGCACCAAAAAGATGGGCAAGCCATAGCTCAAATGGTGCAATTTAATCTGACTTTTTGGGCAAGGGTGCCATCAATGAACCTTTGGTAAAGATTCTTCGTTTAGTTTATGGTGACAAGCCTGCAATGGGCTGCTTGTATGAGGCCATGGATAGGACCAAGGAAGTTATCCATCGCTACTATGAGGACAAAGGGGAGGTGGGATTCACAAGACGAGCTGAACTATGGAGTGTGATTGATAAACGATGGAATAATACTCTCCATCGTCCCATTCATGCAGCAGGGCTCTACCTCAACTCTGCTTTCTCCTATGCATGTGGATTTCAATTTGATGATGAGGTCATGGATGGCTTTCTCTAGTGTGTTCAGAGAATGGCGTTAACTCCCTTTGAACACTCAAAGATTTCTAGACAGATGGAGATCTATAGGATGCTATGCTATGAACATAATAAGTAATAATTAAATAATAAATAATTAATAGCTAGGGTAATTAAGAGACACCTCGTTTGGGTGAATAGTCACCATGAGGACCTATTTATATGGGTCCCTTATCATTGTAAAGATCAATCAATTATCTATTGCAATATTCATATATTTATTATTCATGGCTTATTTAATATTCCAAGTCTTCTGATAATATTATTTGTGTGAGCAAACTATTGTTCGGCTCATTTGGTATCAGAGCCAATATGATTCTGGCTTGTGGCCAAAATTGTCTGGAGCAACCAAGTCCGGTTGGTTCGTTAGTCGAATCCGACTATCATTGTAATAATGAAATATGAATAATAATATATTGGATGATGAATGATAATTACAAAGGATGCTCGCCTTTATAGGTTTTGAGCGTATAAAGTTGACAGGTTACGCCCTTTCATATAATAATTACTAATCTAATTAATATTTAATTTTATATTTATTACATTGCCACTCCCTTTAAGGAAGCTTTGTCCTCAAAGATTAAGTATTTTTCTAGTCTGACTCAGTGTCGATATTAGAATTGGATGAGGTCTCTTGTGTAGAGACTTGCACTTCCTTTCCATTGATGATTTCGCACTATATTGTCTCATTGTTCCTACATTTATGACCAGGCGTCAAGTCATCACTGCATCAACGACATATGTTTTTCTTCTTTTTTCTTTTATCAGAGTAACTGTTAGATGACTTCAATCTATTTTCCATTTCATAGGCATATGATTGCGGTTTGTGGCATTGATAACCGGGTGACCAAGTATCTACAGAGTACCTACATTGTGTCTCTTTTTCTTGTCGATAATGGTTATCACCTCTTGTTTTAATTCCTTCCAATTTGTGTTCTTCCTTCCAATTTGTGTTCTACGGCTTTTGCTTTATGTCTTGCTACTTCTACGTTAGGTATGTCATGCAACTTTAACTCTTTTTGGAAATATGGTTTAAGACCTCCTAAATAGGTTTTGAGTCTTTGCTTGTCAAACAACCCAAATACTCGTGTTGATAAGGATTCCCACTAATGTGTGAATTCCTCAACGCTTCCAACCTATTGTAATCTAGTAAGTTTACTGAAAAGTTCATCTTCTCTGATTCCTTGAAATCTATTAAAAAAATCATTTTGAACAAGTTCCAAGTGTAGGTAAAATTATCTCTCTTCCACCATAAGTACCAATTATAGGCATACCCTTCCATATGCATTGACGCATATTTTACCTCCTCCTCGTCAGATTGAATATTGTAAATGTCGAAGTATTCTTCCGCCTTGTTTATCCAAGCAACGCATTGGTCTTCACTTCCATTGTATTTCGACAACTCTATTTTTGCCTTAGATGGGTACACTTTGTAAGGACGATATTGATTGCCTTTTGCTTTACGATTTGATGGTGGCTCGGAACCACTGGACGATGCAAGTGACATATTTGAATTGTTTTGTTGTTGTAGGCGATTTTTAACCTTTTTATTCTCTACTATCTTACTAATAGCATCTATTTTGCTGTTTAATCCTGCCTCCATATCTGGCAGTACTTTTGTTTCTATCTCTTGCTTAAGCATCGCATTTTTAATCTTTATTTCTTTTTGCAACTCTTCTTGATCCTTTGCGAGTGTTTCCTGGGTGGCAACATGAAATGAGGCATCTAACATGTCTGAACTGTTGACTTGGCTCGAACTGGGTATGAGCTTTTGTAACATCTCAATTAATGTATTATGGTTCTGTGTCATGGTGCTCATGTTCTGTGTTAAGGTGTTCATGTTTTGAGTCATGGTACTCATTTGGTCATCTAGGTCTTTTTGTGTTTTGCTCAAGATGTCAAATTTTTCATCCAGCCTTCTTTCTAGTACCAGAACAAGCTCGTCTTTGAGTACTATATTGTTATTTTGCATCTCTTCCTTCGAGCCTTTTTGGTTAGCGACAAGGGACTTGATGTCCTTCTCCATTTTTTTGATCTTCTCTTTCAGTTCCTCCATGGTCTTGGACCTTGTATGGGGAGGTGTGTATTTCAACGCTATTTTGGCTTTTGAGGGGAAATTTGAATAATAATATATTAATTAATTAATTAATTAATATTATTTTTTTTCTAAACTATATAATATTTTGTATATAGTTTTTTTTCTTTTTTAAACAAATATTATAATAATAAATATAATATTTGGTTTTTTTTAAATATATTATTAAAATATATTATATTACAAAATATTTGAAATAACATAATATAATATATATTATATTATAATATTTTTTATTTTTTTTGTTCCAAGTTTAGGTTAGTGTGGAGGTTGGAACGAGGCAGCGCGGAGGTGGAGCGCAGAAGGGGAGATGGACGCGCGATGGAGGCCCGGTAGGTGGAGGGCAGAGATAGTGTGGAGAGAATGGCAGCACATGGAGAGGAAGCAAGCAAATTGTTGGGGTGAGCACAGGAGAGAGGGTTGATGCAGCACGTGGCAAGAGGGTCGGGAGGAGATTTAGGCGTGAGAGCTAGAGGATGGCAGGATAGCAGGTGGGCAGAAGCAATTATGCACTCGATGGTGGATGGTGGACAAGGAACTGGAGGAAGGAGTGCAAGGGAAGGGATATGGAGACTGGTGCGCGGAGGGAAGATTGGGCAGCGTTGGAGGGAGATGAAGGGAGCAGGCAGCAGATGGGGAGGAATTGCAGGAGCAGCAATCTCGTGAAGCAGCAGATGGGGAAGGGAGATTGAGAGCATGTAGCGAGGATGGCAATGGGGTGGATCCAACAGGCACGAAGGTGGAGGTGCTGAGGAAGAGGGAGGAGCGGGGCATGATGGGAGAAAGACTACGCAAAAAGTTTTTTTATTTTTATTTTTTTGTTTTTTGTTTGTTTGTTTTTGGAACAGGGATGTAAGTGTTTGATGAGAGATGTGAGATGAGCCGAAACCGAGCTCAAGATGGAGGAGTCGAATCCCAGCCTCACCCAAGGAGTTGACGAGCCGAGTCCGAGTTCAAAGTGCAGGAGTGAATCCGCTCTGATACCAAATGGAGCAACCGAGTACGGTTGGTTCGTTAGTCAAATCTGACTATCATTCTAATAATGAAATATGAATAATAATATATTGGATGATGAATGATAATTACAAAGGATGCTCGCCTTTATAGCCTTTGAGCATATAGAGTTGAAAGGTTACGCCCTTTCATATAATAATTAATAATCTAATTAATATTTAATTTTATATTTGTTACATTGTCAAGGCATCCTTGAATTAGGTCTTTGACCTTACTCAAAAGAAAGAGAGAAAGTTCTAAAAAAAGTGAAAAAAAAGGTAAAAACAAAGAAATAAAAGAAGTAAAGAAAAAATATAATATAAAAACCGCACATGGTTTCTTAAAAAAAATATACATGGTTTCTTTTCCAACAACAAATAACATGTAATTTAATAAATTCAATATTACACAATAATATTCAGATTATTAATATTGAATTTTTAAAATTATAATTTTCTAAACTTCATATATATTAATTTATAATAATAACATTTATTAGTATAAAATTACTCAATCCCAAATCTTTAAAATATTGTTATTAACCTAAGAAGAAGAAGAAGACATGTAGTCAAAGGAAGACAATTTATCGCTGAAAAAATCAAAATCAAAGGAAGAATCTTTGAAGAAGTCAAAGTCAATTGAAGGCTCGTCAAAGAATTCAAAATCAAAAGAACGAATATCTATCATCGAAGAAGTCGAAGACCATGGAAGCCAAATTAAGGCGTTATCAAAGAGACAATGATGAATTGCGAGACATGAATAACAAATTGAAAATAAGGATTAAATTACATGAGAATCAAAGGGAGTTCAAAGAACGGAAAATTTTCGACTAAAAAACCTGTGTTGCATGGGTACCCGTACCGGGGGGTCGGGTACACAAACCAGTACCGTGTACTTGGGTACTTCAATGGTACATCCCCAACCGTACCCAAATCCAACCTCACGTACCAGGTACTTCATGTATGAAAATAGAGACTCAAAGGATTTTGATACGCTGCACCATGTATTTGGGTACGCAGCCGATACAGCCGTTGGACAATTTATCTTAGCTTGTTGTTCGAGATGAGTCAATTTTCCCTTGCCCCTTACCTAAACCACCGCAACACTGCATTTCTCACCGCTAGTGCACTGTGCTCACTACTCCAGCGACGACGTGACAGAGGACGTTAGTGATGCTAATGACATTGATCCTAATCTTGTTGATGACATGGCTTGAAGAAGCCAAATCAACTATCTTGTTCATGTTCAATGTTTAGTGTTTTGAACTTTCTTTTTCATGTCTAAAAATGTCTTTGGGCAAATTTTGGATGTAGTATGGCAATGAAGTTTGAACTCATGGTGTTATGGACATACAATATTTTATGTTGTTAATTATATTAATATAACTTTAGTCTTCCAATTGATATCTACTATGAGTCTATGTCATGATTTATCAAATTTATTATTGTATGTTTCAAATTTTCAATGTGAATGTTCATATGAATCATTGAATTTAGAAATATCAAATATCCATGTATGATGTGAGTGTGAAATGTTTTATTTTTATAAACTTTAACACACACACACACACATATATATGTCTACAGTACCTCCGACATACCCAAGTACCCTGTTTCAAAAAGTGGCGTCCCCATTCCCATCCCCGTACCCACGTTTCCTGGCAACTTAGCAAAAAACTGATATAGAAAATTTGTCTGCAAAAATTGAGGAATTAAAAGACGAGAAGGATTTCAATCAGAGATTAAAAAATCAGGATATAAAGAAACAATTAAACGAGTATAAAAAAGAAATAATACTCTCGAACAAAATTGTTAACGACAAGGATGAAGAACTGAGGCAGATACAAAAGAAATTAAAATATCAAGAATCAGAAGTCAACCAGCATCGACAACATATAAAAGTTCTTCAACAACGAAATGACGACTCTAAAAAGGCACACAAGTTGGAGATTGCAAAAAGTAATAAAGCATTATCCAATAATTCTGAAGAAATTTTCCAATTAAAAAACCATAATAAGACGTTAGTCACGAAAATTAAGAAGTTGAAAAATAGTCGGAAGGCAAAATTCTCTACAAAATACATTAAAGGAAAACTTTTAGACAAGCAGGAAGAAAAAAGTTGCATCAGAAATCATAATGAAGATCTCAAGGAACAACTTAAGCAGTCTGAAGATGACAGAAAGTCGCAAGTAGAATTGATTAAAAAGTTTCAAAGTGACAAAATGCAGTTAAAAAACAAATTGGAAAAGATACATAACAAAACATTAAAACCTCATTTAATGAAAATACAACTTCCAGCTTAGATCAATGCTCAAAAGACGATGTTCATAAAAGAAAATTACATTGTGAAAATTCTCTATCGACACCCCAGTCATAAAAACCGATATCCTAAAAAGGGGAAAATGTCGAAAGATAATGGTACTAATGTGATCAAAGCTCTCGACGTCAGATCAGTAGGGAATCCCAATAGTCAACAACAAATAAATTTGGGATGGATTGATTCGTCAACATATCAGAATTTATGCTCTACACTTAGAAGTTCATATTGACATGTTTCGTCAGCTACGACGTCACAAGGAACGATGCGACAACATTATAAGGCTTTGAGGACAAATCTTTCTAAGAGAGAGGCAATGTTATGAACATAGTAAGTAATAATTAAATAATTAAATAACTAATAGTTAGGGTGATTAAGAGACACCTCATTTGGGTGAATAGTCACCATGAGGACCTATTTATATGGGTCCCTTATCATTGTAAAGATCAATCTATTATCTATTTCAATATTCATATATTTATTATTCGTGGCTTATTTAATACTCCAAGTCTTTTGGTAATATTATTTGTGTGAGTGAACTATTGTTCTGCTCATGGCAGGTGGCACTTTTGGCTATGACATGGTTGTCCAGGATAGAACAACGAGGATGTCAGGTACAATTTGTTTAAAACTTTCAAATTTTGATATCTTAATTATTTTCTTTTACATTGTAATTTGTATTTCCTTCTTTGTTTTCTTTGTAGTTGTGTGGTGGACTAACTATGGTCGTAGAGTCCCAAAGTTGCAAGAATTTTCCATTAGAGTGCTAAGTCAAGCTTGTAGCGCATCAAGGTGTGAGCGCAATTGGAGTGTCTTTGAGAAGATACACTCCAAGAAGCGCAGAAGGTTAGAATTTAGAAATGTTAAACAAAGAAAATTTATATTTATAATCATTATAATTTTATTAATTTTATATATAATTTATTACAATTTTGAATTTGAATTTATCATCATCTATCACCCTAACTATGGATCTCATGCTAATGCAAGTTACTTTCTTAGCGCCTTAATGACATGGTTTATGTCTACTACAATCTAAGGTTGCAGGTGAAGCAAATTGAGAAAGTACCCAATTCATATGCTATTTCATTGGATAACATTGACACTACCAGCAAATGAAGGGTGGAGACGGAGGATCCTGTGATGGACGAGGCACCTGAATGGTTGGAGGAAGAGGAGGATGTTGATGTTCCACTTCCAGAGGATGAGGACATTGAGGGGGAGGTTGATATTCAGATGCAACGCCAACCGATTCCAGTGCCACCACCTCCACAGAGTCATACAGTTGGGACTGGGAGGAGACAACTCACATTGGCCTCCCCCCTCATCCACATTATCTTCTCAAGCAGTTGGACCTTCTAGTTCAACCAGAGGCTCATCTAGACCACCTCCACGACCACCTACTGCTTCTAGACGAAGAGCGAAGTCCTTTACCCGTAAAAGGGGTAGATTGATTAGAGGGTCATCCTCAGGGAGTCGATGACTCGATTCCTATTATTTATCATTGTACTATCATACTATGTTGGTGTCCTATGTCTAGACTCTATACACTATCTAGATGCCCCATGAGTCATGATGATTCATCTCTTCAAAGACTTTTATTTTGATCATTTGATGTGATTTTCTACCATTCCATCAAGAACATGTTTCAGTATTTTCAATTTATAGTCAATATTTGATCATGATCCACCATTTGACATCTTATGCATCTTATATATTAGTTGTACTTTAATATTTATGTGGAAATGTGTTTATTTGATGTTTTTGTTGCTTTAGATGTTAGAAATTTTGAAAAAAAAATGTTAATTTTTGTATTTTTTTATGCTTTACGACATTTTCCGATATTTTTGTCGTTGTTGTTGATAAGTTTCATTGCGGACCCTCAACAATATATTCGTCGACACGATATATGCAACTATGTTTGTAGCACCTGCTGACACATCAAATGAATAGTCCAAGGTTGAATAACAAGAATAAAAAGCTAAAAAAGCACATGAAGAAAAGTCCTAGGAAGGGCATTTAAACGAAGAAGAGTCTACGCTGTTACATGACCCAAAGGAACGACAAGTTGTCGAGTCCAAGACAGAAGAACCAATACCTAAGGTTGTTGCATATCGTCACCCACACCACCATGAGAGACCATTGTCATCAAGGCAAGGTCATGTGCATCGACAAACTTACTATGGACAAACATGGAACCAAAAAGGCAACCAACATGGGGCACATGGAGAACTAAAAACAATGCATGAAGGTATTAGAGTGGCACAACGACAACATGGAACCAAAGGAGCAACCATAATCAAAATCAATGTGGCAAGCATATAGTTCGACCCCATGTCCGCATTTCACTATGATGGATGTATGTTCATGCTTGGTACTAGTTGACTACATTGTTTAGTCAATCATATTATATGGATTCCTTTTATGTTCCGAGGATGAAGCATGCAAAAGGGGATGAAATGTAATGTACCTACTGAGGATAATATGGGGTACCTAGTGAGGTACCCAAGGGATAAGGAATGTAATATGGCCATAATCATGGAATAGGCCCACTTCGTAGTTGGGTAAGAAATATGCCCATTAGGTAGTTACAAGAAATAATATAATAATGAGTATTTGGCATAGGAATACTCATGAGAAAGTGTAAATACACACAAGTACCCTTGTATTGAGACCAGGGTTGCCGAAGCGTCCCCCCCCCCACGGACCCGACCCCCGAATCGCGCTCCGAGCGAGTTCGCCCCCGAAGCGTGATCGGAACCGCGCACCGGAAAACCCGAACCGCGAACCGGTGAAGAAAAAAACGATTCCTGGTTTTTCAAGTTCGTTTTTGGCAATTCGTGGAGGAATCGCGCGCCGGCATCTCAGAGGTCGCGCGCCCTGAAGCCCGGAACCGCGCACCCTGAATCCCGGAACCGCACGCCCGGCGAGATGGCCGCAACTTCATTTTGTTTTTCTTTTTCTTTTTTTGATTTTTTTTTCTAATTTGGCTTTAGGGTGGGCCCTATGGCTTTCTTAGGGTTAGAGAGGGGAGATAAAGCCCAATCTCTCCCTCTTCTTCCTCATTGTTTCATCTTTGAGTTGGAGTGGAGAGCTTGAAGAGGATTGGTGAGAGCTTGGAGAGCTTGGTGTTGGAGCAAAGTTAAAACTTGGAGAGCTTGAAGAGGATTTGTGAGAGCTTGGAGGAGACAACAAAGGGCTCCATCTACTTGCAAATCATTGGAGATCAAGATTCAAAATAGGTATGCCCAATATGTATTTTTGTTGAAAACTTGAATATTGTTCACAAAAATGTCTTGTTTATTATTGTATTTTTGTTTTCTCCTACATTTTCCCATTCCCTCTTCCTCCTCATTCTATTGCAGGTTGTTCAAACTTCAAAGTTTCAAACTTCATCTAAAACTTGAAGAGAATGTTTTTCTTTTGGTGTTTGCTTCCATTTTTGGTTCTCATGGTGTTGGTTGGGAGTAGGCATGTGCATCAAAATGAGGAATCTGACAGTGGTCAATCTCATAGTGACTCGGACTACCCAATGAGTGAAGGAGAGGAGGGTGGTAATGATGATGAAGGGGATGATGAGGAAGTTGGTAGTGGCAAAGAGGCATTAACCCCCTTGTGGAAGTATGTCACAAAAGTTCAGGATGGTAGAGGTGGTGGAACCGCTAAGTGGATATGCCCACATGGATGTCGTCCAAACCCTTATATCG